>CM053568.1:69537326-69624840 GCA_028646485.1 Cryptoprocta ferox
AAAAAAAAAAAACTGGCTCATATTTCAGGTGCGGGAAAAGCAGCTCAACATCAGCTTCAGTCATTTGCGGGTTGTCCTGACTTTGCAGGAAGGGCTACCTGAGCTGTTAGGTGTTCTCTAGGTAGGTAGAAATGGGGAAAGGAATAAATGTTGGTATATGCCATGCACCAACTGAGTCCATTTGGTTTCCCCAGGTGCAGGGGTTGGTGACATTGTACCATCAAGTCAGTAGAGTCATATATGGCGCTCTGGGAAATGCCTAGAGGGCTGATTCCTCCCCTCCACTCATCCAGCTCTTGTCTTGCAGGAGATGGGGTGGAAGGTAATACAACCATTGCATTCCTTACTCTGACAAAGAGCTCTCTACCATGCCAGGACGACCACAGTTCGCTTCTACTTAAAGTCCATCACAAACAATAGTCTGGTCTTTTGAAGCCTTCATGATCGGTCTCCTCTAATTCCACCCCCTGCCTGAGTTCTCCTCTGTGGAGCTGCAGTTCCACTATCTAAGCTATTGACATGGTGTCTGCAAAGGTGCCATGCTTGCTGCGTGTGTTAGCATCTCTTCTAGAATGCTTTTGCTGCTTATCCACTTGGCAGACACATTTATTCTTCAAAATCCAGCTCAACAGGCTCCTCTTGTGAGAATCCCCCTGACTACTAAAACAGAGTCAATTATTCTCTTTTCTAGCCTATCACTAGCCTAATGCTGTTACACTCATTATACTGTACTATAATTTGTTCAGAGAACCATCTCTCAAAAAAGACTATGAATGGAGAATATAAAAACTTTGCCTTTTCTGTGAAGGCAAAAGCATATATACTGTGTCATTGTATCTGCAGTGCCTGGCCTGGGGCTGGATAAATAATTGGTATTCAATAAATGTTTGATGAATAAATGAAAGAATGACTAGTCCTTTATGTGATTAGTAAGCTCTTAAAAGCTCTTAAGACATGCACGTTTCCTCACAAGTCATTAATGTACAAGGAGCTTGTCTCTGCACTTCTAAGATCTCTGAGAAAGGAGATTGCTTTTTCTCTTATTTAAAAATTAATAAGTTTAATATTTTCGGATCATAAAAGCAATAGTCCCTTATAGAAAATCTGGAAAAATAAGAGTATATCTGAAAACAGAATTCCTCTCTAATCCTGTCACCCAAAGATAAACACAATTAATTTTTATTTGCATATAATTAAAAAACATCCAGAAGGTATGGGAGCATATAATTGTAACAAAGTATGATATGTATGAAAACATAGACAACCATATACCCATTCTCCCCCCACTGTCCTCTCCCACAAATTATGATTATGTCTGTATTAAGTTCAGGTAATGCGAGCTGCTGGAAAACCCAACTGTGGCATAGTGGTGTCAACGCCATAGAAATGTAGGTCTCACTTATCTGTACAATAGATGTTTCTGATGAGCAAGATGACAGACCCAGACTACTTCCATCTTGTGGCTCTGTAGTCCTTATAACAGAGCTCTCACTGTATCGCTATTTCTACAGAAGAACATAGGCAGGAGGTGGAGTTAGAGGAGACAGATCATGAAGGCCTCAAAAGGCCAGACTACTGTTTCTGATGGGCCTTAGGTAGAAGTGAACTGTGGTCGTATTGGCATGGTGGAGAGAAGTCTTTGTCAGAGTAAGGAATGCAGTGGTTGTATTAGTTTCTGCCTCATCTCCTGCAAGAAAAGAGCTGGATGAGTGAAGGGGAGGAATGGGTGATTGTATGTGGGAGGGCTTAAGGGACAGGTGGAGAAGTGGCATGGATGACTTCCATTCACATTCCATTGGCTAGAACTCAATCTACGTGGCCCATCCACGTGCAAGGGAGACTGGGAAATATCATTTATCTGTGCAGCCAGGAAGAAAGAAAATGAGTATGCTGAACCATTAGTTACTCTCTGCCATACACGGAATATATCCTTTTGTAACTCGATATTTTTATTTAAATATCATTTCATTGAAATGATGTAATAACATTCCCTAGTAGAATTATTGAGGCAAAGAGTAATCTGTTTGTTTTGCTGAATTGTCAACTTTTAAAAATATTTAAAAACAACTGTTTCATACCTTGTGATCATATGTAGCTAGGCACATACAAATCCATGACACTTATATCTTCATTGTGGATTTTACTCTTTATCAGCATGATAGGACATACTCACCAAGGCCTTATGGTTTGGATTCTATTTTGCTTTAAATAAACGCCGTCACTCATGCTTCCTTTTTGTTTGCATTTTCCCAGTCATCCTCCTAACATTGCTCAATCATTTTGTTTTATGTGTGTCTGTACATAGATGTATATAGATGGATTTTTTACCTAATCCTAGAATTGTTCTCCTTACATGGGGACCTTTAACTTTCCTGATACTATTTTGTCAATTAACCCATTAGTTATACATCTGTTATTATGTTTTGATTTCTGAGAGTCACTGTCTTTACATACAGACTTGGGAACACACTTTATATTTATTTTGTCAACTGACATGCTAATTTGTACTCCAATTGTTATTCTTATGATCTAGTTTTCTGCATTATTTTTATCTCATAAGTTGGAAAATATTCATTTTGTTTTCTATCCTACAACTGGTTATATTTTTAAAAATGATGCTTTAGTAGATAGCTCAGTTTTCCAAAGTTCTTGTTCAAATCAATGAATAAATAAATGAAATAAAGGAGGACAAATTATTTCTCTTTAAATATGAGTAGAAAATTTTTATGTTTTTGTGTTCTACTCACTCCCACTCACTGCTTAGGGGTTTCTGTGTGTGTGTGTTTGTGAGTGTGTGTGTGTGTGTGTGTGTGTGTGTGTGTGTTTTATTACTTTTAAAAATTGAGCTATAATTCATTTTTGCCCTTTTAAAGTACATGATTCAGTGGCTTATAGTATTTTCTAATGTTGTGCAACTACATGTGAGTAGGAGAACACAAAAACATAAAAATATTCTACTCATATTTAAAGAGAAATAATTTGTCCTCCTATATTTCATTTATTTGTTCATTGATTTGAACAAGGACTTTGGAAAACTGAGCTAATTCCAGAATATTTTCATCACCCCAATGAGAAACTCGTACCCATCATTACCCTCTCACCTTTTCCTCTAGCCACTGGCAAATGCTAGTCTACTTTCCACCTCTCTGGATTTGTCTATTCAAAACATTTCATGTAAATGGAATCCCACAACATGTGTTCTTTTGTGTGGCTTCTTTCACATAGCATATTTTTAAGGTTCATCTATGTTGTAGCATGTATCAATAAATTTATTCTATTTTGAGGCTGAATAATATTCAGCTATATAGAAATGACGCATTTTGTGTATCCATTCATCAGTTAATGGACATTCTCATTGTTCCTGCTTCTTGGCTATTATAAATAATGTTGCTATCGACATTCATGTACACATTTTTGTGTAAACATTTCTTTTCAATTCTCTTGGTTATATACCCGGGAGTAGAACTGGTAGGTCACATGGAAACTTTATGTTTAACTCCTTGGGGAACTGCCAGACTCTTCTCCAAAGCTGCTGCACATTTTGCATTATCACCAGAAATATGTGAGCGTTCTAATTCATCCACATCTTTACCAACACTTGTTATTGTTGGTCTGTTTTTAGTCTGGCATGATAGAGGATGTCAGTTGGTGTCTCACTGTGGTTTTGATTTGTGTTTTCCCAATATGTCTTGATGCTGAGTCTGCCTAATCCAAGATCACAAAGACTTCCCTCTGTGTTTTCTTTACTTAAAAAAAAAAATTGAGGTAGAATTGGTATATAGCACTATATTAGTTTCAAGTATATAATTATAACAATGCAATATTTGTATACATTACAAATTGATCACCACAGTAAGTCTAGTTACCATCCCCCACCATATAATGGATCCCCTTCACTTTTTTCTCTTACTCACCAACCCCCTTCCTCTCTGATAACCACCAATTATCTATACCTATGAGTTGTGTTTTGTTATGTTTATTTTGTTTGTTTAGATTCCACATATAAGTGAAATCATATGGTATTTGTCTTTCTCTGTCTGACTTATTTCACTTAGCATAATACCTTAAGGCCCATCAATGTTGTCACAAGTGACAAGATTTCCTTTTTTATGGCTGAGTAGTATGCCAGTGTGTGTGTGTGACATATTCTTTATCCATTCATTAATGGACACTTGGTTGTTTCCATATCTTGACCATTGTATATAATGTTGTCATAAACATAAGGGTATATGTATCTTCTTGAATTAGTGTTTTTGCTTTTCTTTCTTTTGTATAATACCGATGGAAAACTTTAAGAAATGGTTGAAAGAAATTGAAGATGACCCAAATAAATGGAAAGCTTTCTGTGCTCATGAGTTAGAGGAATTAATAGAGTTAAAATATCCATACTATGCAAGCAATTTATAATTCAATGTGATCCCTATCAAAATTCCAAAGGCCCTTTTTACAGAACTAGAAAAAATAATTCTAAAATTTGTATGGAACCACAAAAGATCCTGAATAAACAAAACAATCTTGAGAAAGAAAGACAAAGCTGGAGGTTTTAGGTTACCTGATATCAAACTATATTATAGAACTATAGTAATCAAAACAGTATGGTATTGGCATAAAAACAAACACGGAGATCAATCTAACATAACAGTGAGCCCAGAAATAAACCCATACATATATGTCAATTAATTTATGACAAAGGAGCCAAGAATATGCAATGGAAAAGGAGAATCTCTTCAATAAATGGTATTGGGAAAGCCAGACAGCCACATGCAAAATAATAAAACGCGATTACTATCTTATACCATAAAAAATAAACCCAAGGCTTTAATCAAAGCCTTGAATGTAAGACTTGAAACTATAAAAACCCCAGAAGAAAATATAGGCAACAAGTTCTTTGACCTCAGTCTTAACACTAAATTTTTGGATCTGACTCCAAAAGCAAAGATAAGCAAGCAGAACTATATCAAACTGAAAAGCTTCTGTACCACCAGGGAAATCATCTACAAAATGAAAAGGCAATCTACTGAGTGGGAGAAAATATTTTCAAATCATATATCCAATAAGGGGTTAATAATAAAAATACATAAAGAATTCAAAACAACTCAATAGCAAAAACCAAACAATCCAATTAAAAAATTGCAGAGGTTCTAGATGGACATTTTCCCCAAGGAAGACATACAGATGGCCAAGAGGCCCATGCAAAGATCTTCAACATCACTAATTATCAGGAGAATTCAAATCAAAATCACAATGAAATATCACCTCATATCTGTTCGAATGGCTATTATCAAAAAGACGAGAAATAGCAAGTGCAGGAGAGGATATGGAGAAATGGGAACCCTCGCGCACCCTTGGTGGAAACATAAACTGGTGCAGCCATTATGGAAAACTGTATGGAGGTTGCTCAAAAAATGTAAAATTGACCTACCATGATCCAGCTATTCCACTGCTGGGAATTTACCTGAAAAAAATAAAAATAAAAATACTGCTTAGTTTTACTGAAAAAGGACTTTTATAATATAAGCTATTATACCCACTTTAACATTAGTAATATTTTAATTATATGTCTCTCTCACATAGAAGAAAGCAACTTTCCTAGCTATAGAATTGTTGGATCTTAGTACTACAACACTTTTGATTCTGTAATGATCCCAGTCATATTTAACTGAAGTCAAAACCTCTTCCTCAAATCCTCAGTCTAGCTCAATTCTGAAGTAAGAGATCATTTATTCCGATAATTTCACAATGGAGATACTTAGATTGCTGTGATAATAAAGCTCGGACAAACATAATCCACATCGGCCTCTGTGCCATCCATCGAATCTTATTTTCATCATGCAAGGGATAATTCCATTAGGGGGCTATGCCTCTCCCTTTGTCGTCCACCCTCTTCTGCCTTCCTATAATTTTCCTGGTTTATGTTTCATAGTTAAGCCACTAATTATAACCCAGTTTCAATTATTTCTCACTGTAGTTTGCATGCTTGTCTTTATCTTACCAACTAAATAGTCCTTGATGGCCGGGGCCATGTTCTATTTTCTCTGTAGAGCTGGTGATCTAGAATGGCAATGAGCACTGTGGGCACTGGCTATATATTTCTTGCTTGTTTGAGCACACTAAAGGTAAATTTCAGTTGTGAGTTTCAAATTTCTTCTTTCATTTAAGTTTGCAAAAGTTAACCTGAAAATAGCAGCCTAATTCAGATCCATCATTTACTTCCGATCCTAACTCCATGTACAAAATGCCAAAAAGAAAAAAAAAAAGATGAAATGGTCAGAAGGTAGGCGACTAATTCTGTGAGAGAGCACTGACTTCATTTACAATTACAACAAGAGATAACTATGACTTTTAATGAATGCCAGATACAATGCTAAGTGCTCACATTCATTACCTGATATAATCCTCACCTCAAACCTATATAGGTAGTTACAGTTCTCCCTTTTTTAAATATGAGAAATCTGAGTTCAGAGAAAGAGAGAGAGAGGGGTGCCTCGGTGGCTCAGTTGACTGAGTGACTGACACTTGATTTTGGCTCAGGTCATGATCTCATGGTTCATGATTCCCAGCCTGGGAAGGGCCCTGTGCTGAAGGAGCCTGCTTGGAATTCTTTCTCCCTCTTTCTCTGCCCCTCCCCCGCTCTCTCTCAACATAAATACATTTAAAGAGAGAGAGAGAGAGCTTTATTTCTGATTTATTCTCAGAACTATGGTACCTCACTAGTTGGTGACCCATTGTGAAAATACTTGATGACAAATTTTGCTTTTCGATGCAGCATTCTACACTGAAAACAGTACAGGATTTTACATTAAACAGAAATGGCCTAGAATTTTGACTTTTCTGCTTGCTGTCTGTGGGACCTTGGATATATTATTTAATATCCTTGTCCCTGATTATATCATCTATAAAAGAGGAATCATATTTAAATTGCAAGCCTATTAGGATAATGAGTGTTAATGTATAGAATGTGTTAGCACACTGTAGTTGTTCAGTTGGTAGCTATTATTACTGTTGAAATAATTATCACTCATGATCACTGTGCCCTCTCCTTATCTCAGGCTATCAAAAGCTAATTTTTCTGTTCCAGGTTCATCTTAAATGACATCTCCTTCTTTTTTGACACACATAATTAGCATGTGACCAAGATCCCTTGCCTTTGAATCTTAGTATCTCCTTATTTTTGTTATATATCTATTTTCTTATCTCTATAAGAAAGAGATACTTATATTTTACTTATCTCTATATTTTGTTACTTATCTCTATATTTGTTTTCCCTCTCCCTGTCTTAGCTTGTTACTTTTTCAGTCCAAGAACTGCCTGTTCTTTCCTTCTTACCTTCTGCAGTCTTATGTGGTGACTCGCTCAGAGTAGGTCGCTAACAGAATTATCAACTTTGGCACGGTAGTGTGTATTTGCTGATTTCTGTATTTACTGAATGGTTTAGAAAAAAATACAACTTTATTTCCTTTTTACCATTGACCTCAACATTTTGCTAGTTCATGCCATTGCAGAATTGTATCTGTAGGTACACAGTTCAATCAAGTGGGTGAATGGGTAACATGTTTTTAAATGCCTTTAAAAGGAAAGGTTGAGAGGGGCACTTGAGTGGCTCAGTTGGTTAAGCATTCAACTTCAGCTTAGGTTACGATTTCATAGTTCACGAGTTCGAGCCCCACGTCAGAGCCTGCTTTGGATTCTGTGTTTCCCTCTCTCTCTCTCTGCCCCTCCCCTTCTTGTGCTCTCTCTCTCTCTCTCTCTAAAAAATAAACTTAAATTAAAAAATAAATAAATAAAAGGACATTTTTTATTATTCTTAAGAGAATGATTGTGGTTCCTAGTCTTGGTTGCCTGGGTTGACACTTGACACGGTTTTTAATAATTACCATTGCTTTGAGTGAAAATGAGTTCAAATGAGCTAAGGAGAACTCTAATGACCTTTACAATATTATATTAAATAAAACACAGGGAAATTGGCATGGTGAGCCAACACTGAAAGTATTTTATAAGGGGGAAAAAAAAGAAGAAAGACTGTGCTGGAATCCCGTAAATAGCCAATAAAAATTCACCTTGTCTGTATATTGTCCTAGGAGACACAATCTCATTTACATTTATTAGAAGTAATGATGTAGTGTCCTGCAGATAATTAACACAATAAAATGCTGCTAATTTCACAGTGTCATTATAAAATTTGCCAGTTCAAATTAGAAAGTGATTAACCCTCTGAGTGAGCCAATGACATTTCCATTCCCAGTTTGTGAATTAAATTTAAAAGGATGTTTCCCCTAGTTTGAAAGTTCAGCTCTCTCACTATTCTTGTGTCTCCTGTTTTCTTTACCTTCTTTTCCACGTCTTTCTAAGAATGAAGCCTCTGAACTGAAGCAAGAGAATTACCACAATTTTGTATCCCAGAGTGTCCGGGTTCCTGAGAAAAGTAGAGGTATGTTTCCGAACAGGAATTAAGCCAGTTTTATTTGTTTAAAAGGAGGGATAGAATGAAAAAAAGAAAGAAAGGAGGGAAAAAAAGGAGGGATGAAGGGAAGGACACAGTAATCTCAGTTGAGTGTAATTTCTTTGAGTATTGAACGTCTTGTTGGTGCATATAAGTATGAAAAGTCTCCATTAACAAGTTGCCTTCAGAATGTGCTTCATTTCACTTAACAGCAGCTACTCTTTAACCTTTTGCCTGGACGCTACTTTATTCATTTACAGCATATCTCTCGTCTACAACTGATTTTAATTAATTCCTTAAAAAGGAATAAATTCATTAAAGAGAAAAGATTTATGGTGCCTCATTTTAAATACTGAACTGAAATCCTCTTAGAGAATATTTAATGAGGGAATGGTATTATAAATGAATGAAACTTCGAGTTAATGATAAAATTGTCCAACCTGTTAAGACAACTGTTAATTGAATAAATCTAATACATACATTTATAAAGCTGCTAAAAATATGGTGCCATGCCCTTCCCTGCTCCTTTATTCCTTTTCTTACTCTAATGGTTCAGGGCAAAAGCATATACACCTGATAAAAGGAGACTCTCTTAAAAAGTAGGACTTCATTTCCAAAGTACTATAGCTTGCTATGGTGTCTTCAAGGAATAACAACAACAAAAGATGTTCAGAGAGCTCTTAAAGATGCTACTCTTTAAAAAGTTTATTTCATGGGGTGCCTGCGTGGCTCAGTCAGTTAATCATCCGACTTCGGCTCAGGTCATGAACTCACAGTTGGTGGGTTTGAGACCCACATTGGGCTCTGTGCTTACAGCTCAGAGCCTGGAGCCTGCTTAGATTCTGTGTCTCCCTCTCTGTCTGCCCCTCCCCTGCTCATGCTCTGTCTCTCTCTCAGAAATTTACATTACAAAAAAAAAAGAAAAGAAAAAAAGTTTATTTCATATTTTCCTCTATATTTCTAAGTACATTTCTTTATTGCTGATTCCTCCTTTACAAAGCTGTGCAGTTTTAATCCTGAGATGCTCCAAGGATTTTGTCTCAAAATTTTTTAAGGTTGTGACCAAAATCTAACCCAAACTAGCTTAAACAAAAAAGAGCGACTCTCTTGGCTAATTATACTGAATCCACAGTCTCAGAGGATGACATTAAGACTCTGTGTCTCCATGTTGTAGGTCTTCTTTCTTTTATTTGGCTTCATTCTCAGGCAGATTGACCCACGCCAAGTGACTGAGGCTGAGGGAGAGAGGTTCTCAAAGGGTTCATGGGATACCGTTACCAAAAACAACTGATATTAGTCAGTTAAAATTCACTGATAATCAGAATAATTAGCTAGTGCAAACTCATTTTTTTGAGAAGACAGAAGCCTAAAGAGGCTAACACGCACATAGCTAGGTAGTGCCAGAATTCTAGAATCAAGCTGAATTGAATTCTAGAATTCTAGAACTCAAGAATTCTTCTATCATTCATCTTTAGAATATTACGGACTAAACGATGCTAGTGTCCCTTTCACCCTGACATTCTGCGATTCTGTGACTCTGAAAGGGTGGGGGCTTCTGAGGACCCTCAGCGCCAGCTCCAATATTTAAAAGCTGTGTGACTTTCAGAAATTCACTTCAGCACCTTGGCCTTTACTTTTCTTATCCATATGAAGAAATGGTTACTATAAATCAATAGCTTTTGGAATATTTAATGGAGTAGAAACTGTTTTCATAAATTAAATGTTAATGACTCTCAAATAAGCAGTTCTTCATTCATGTATATTTAACCATATGCTTAGATGCTGCATGATGTATGCTTAGATGCTTCATTAACATCCCTGTCAAAAGACCTTGCTGGTGGGCACCTGGGTGGCTCAGACAGTTAGGCATCTAAATCTTGACTTTGGCTCAGATCATGATGTCATGGTTAGTGAGTTTGAGCTAACAGCTGACAGCGTGGAGCCTGCTTGGGGTTCTGTCTCCCTGTCTCTCTGCCTCTCCCCTAATTGCTCTCTATATGTCTATCAAAATAAATAAAAATAAGCTTTAAAAAAAACCCTCGTCCATCAATGAGGATGTAGGCTACCATAAATTGTTACAACAGTACACAACGGAACTGTGAATAGGTGTAAGTAATACAGAGTCACCAGTGAGTGGCCCCACAAGGTGCGCCATCACCACTCCCATTGGGGACATGGAGTTTGTACACCTGCTCTGAGAAACTACTTGTGTTAGGGTGTCATTTGGGCTTCGGGCACACAATTTGTGATTATCAGAGAAGTGTCAGTCAGTGGTTCCGAGGGAAGATGTAGGGATAAAGTGAGAATACAGGGAGGTGGACGAGAAGTGGGCTGGATCTGAGTGTCACCAGACAGTGCAAATAAGCAGCCCCTCATGTGAGTTCTCTGGGTGTTGGCTGCCTAGAACTGACACATGGACTCTTGTATCATATTTTCCTAGAAACAAATACTTTTTAAAGTCATGACTGCTTTCTTAGGAACACATTTGACTTAAAAGGATTGCATTTGTAAAGTCACAAGTGCTTTCCAGGATGCATCCTTGTTTGTTAGCGAATCAGCCTACAACTCAAATGTGTGTGCGTGTACACAGGGGTGGGACGGTCAATTTGCTAACTCCCTCTGTGAAACATTTGGGCTCACCAGAATGTGGTTGGAAAACCAGTAAAGTAGGTAATTCCTCTAGCTCTAAAGTGAGAAATATAATAAAAAGTCAGCTGTTCTCAAGTTTTTCTTAATGTCCACTGGTAGCCAAACTGTTTTCTTATACCTAAATTTTTATTTCTTTTAAGCACGTGCACACAGAGTCTTCTAATAATAGTCCCTATCTACAATCTAGAGGCCCCATTCTATGTTTGCTATTACTAGTTTCTTCCCTTGTCAACTTTGTAAAAAAAAAAAAAAAACTACTTTTTTTTTTTTTTTACTTTTGCTATATCTTCTGCTGAAAGGCAGATTGGGGGAAAGTACATATTTTAAATGGATTTGACTCCAGCTCTGGCAAAAACTCCATGTGTAGATTATGTCCTGTTGGTATGTCCTATTGCAACAGAAGGTGGTAAAGCACATATTTAAAGCTACTCCCTGATTTATGGGAGAGATCTTAAGGGAGTGCCTTGGAGCAAAGGGTGTAATTGTTGAGTGTGCTGATTGGAAAGATAAGTAAGGGAAGATAGAAGACAAACCTCCCAGTTACACAATAGTTTTTAGGGCATTTAAACTGAGAATATTTCATCCACTGTCAAGGAAACAAATTGCTTAACCTTAATCTATGCAATAATTTCTCCCACACATAAATGCCCTTTCGCTATTAAATCAGGCCCCTCCTTTCCTGCAACTTTCAGCCCACAGCCCATTTTGTCTTGTCTTAGAGGCTTTGCCCTATTTATCTCCCTCCACCTCCAGTGTGCCTTTTCCCTGGTGAACATACTCTCTATATAACTGGGCACTCGTTTTATGTGATTGGCCAATCATATCACTCATTGTGTAATCATTGCTTAGAATGCATATATTTTATTAACTAAAAAAACCTAAAAATTCTCTTTTAAGCTGTGGTTACATGGATGAGTCATCCTGGGTTATGGCTAAGTCTTGGGGCAAGGCGGCTAGCTCCCTAATTTCCATTCTGTACCAGTGAAAATCTAAAGGAGAGGAAGAACGGTAAAATGATGTGCTTACGTCTTCACTTTTTTTTGGTACACCTTAAAGCCAAGAGCTGTGTGTTTCATTTCTTTCTCTTAAAGTTCAAACTAACTGGTGAATCCGTTAATTGAGACTCGAATTTAACTAACGTGACTGAGCTAGAATCAGACAGCTACAACTTGCTTGGTCTGACTCGACTATCCTTGCTTACCCACTGCATCATGGTGCTTTCTGTGCAAATCGATTTTATTTTTAGTATACCAATTTAAATAAGAGTTTGGAAAAAGCATTGACTTAAGTAAGAAGGAAGTCAACACAAGTATTATTTGTCAATTGATATCCAGGCGTCATGTGACCATAGACCCACTGTTTCCCTACCTCATTTTACTATAACCTTATTTTACTCAGTGAGTTGAATAAAGTAATCTGTAAGATTTCTTTCAGTGCTAACAGTCCAGGAGTGTGGGCTATGTGACTGAAAGTTTTAGTTTAGACTCCTGTGACTATATAAGGATCAAAAACTGGAAAAAAAAGTGAATTCAAATCCCCATGAGTTTATCAACCCAATCTACTTCAAGATAATGAAAAGACTCCACTTAAGAGACAGGAAAGGCAGAAGAAAAGGGTGAGGCTCGCTGTGTACCTTACTTTGCTACTTCACTACAGAATTCCACGCCCTCCACCCCCACCCCCAGGGGCAAGTTTTGAGAGTGAAGCACAGGGAGATCCGTATCATGGGCATTCGCCTGACACAAAGAGCCAAAGATTTTTCGTTTATTATTTCACCTGGAGATAATTTTGTGCTACCACTGACTTAACTGCATTTATTTCTGCTTATTGTCTTCCTTTTGGATTGCATTAAAGGCTAGATAACACGCATCTCAAACAAACCAAGAACAAAGGCTCTTTAAAAAATGTTGTAACCATTTTAACTGGGGAACATGGATGAGTCAGTGCAGAAGCTGCCAGGCCCCAGGGGGCTGAAGTGGTTACTGAACGCTCTGGCTGTACTGGCCGCTCTTGCCAAATCCTCCTACCTTGATGAGGTTTTTGGCAGATGGTTGATATCAAACCAGACAAGCTTTGCAAGTTGACATGGAACATGATAAGGTACAGATCTGAGGGCTTGCAAGAGAAGAAGACAGTTTAAATATGACACCCCTTATTTCCCTGGATATGAGGAGAAGGGGGTTTCTCAGGTGGGAGGAGAAAACCAGAATGCCATGAGTAGTAGGTTGAGTAGAGAAAGGCTGGGAGATACCTAGATGGCTCGGGTCCTAAGTTCTAGTGTGAGACAGAAAGGACCAAGAGTGAGCAATGGCAAGGAGAACTGAAAGAAAAATAGGCAGACACGTTCTTGTTCTTAAACATAACGTCTAGATATGGATGCCCGTGATATAAAAAGAGTGATTAAGGAAGAAAGGCTCAAAGATGTCTCTGAGGCTGTTGACTTGGACAACTGGATAGTGGAGGGTGGCCCTGAGTCAGAGAGGGGAAGCAAGAAGGGAAACATGTAGCAAAGGGCATACAAGGAGCTCATTATGGGGTTTTAGTACCTGCAGGTTATCAAGGCGGCAACAGCACGTAGGAGAGAAGTCTGAGCTCGGAATATCATATTTGGGTGAGATCAATATATAGGTGATAGCAGAAGCTATGGGTATGAAAGCTATCCTTCAGGGATATGGAGTACGGTGAGGGAAGAGAAGGGTTTAGGGCAGAACTCTGAGGAACTGGCATGTTAGGTGTGGGCGGGCAGAGGAGAGTATCTGAGAAAGTGGCACAGCAATACCTAGGAGGTGGGCGAATGTCACAGAAGACAAGGGTCATCAGAGCTTCAAGAAGGTGAAGAGTATAAAGAGCCCAGAACAGGGAGCTGAGTCAAATAGGCCAATGTTTACCAATTTTGCAACTTGGCCTGTGGCAAGCCTGTTCAAATGCATAAAAATAACATGATACACGTGCGGTAGAAAGATGACTGACTTCCCTCACTTCTATGGCCTTGGGGTGGTCTCTGAACTACTTGGAGCCTCAAATCCACATCTGTGAAAGAGGAGACCGATGAACTTTTTTATGTTTAGAGGACTGATATTACAAGCGTGTGCACCAAACTTTGGGCATTATCTTTGTGATATTCATCTTACAGATATAAGATAGGAGTTCTCCGAAAAGAGGGATTATTTTTGGTGTAACGTGTATATTGTCCAATAGGCCCTGAATAGTTAATAAAACCTTTCCATGATGATAACCATTATTACAATGAAGAGCCCAAACTCTCCTCTAATGCAAAAGCTTAATTGCCAGGCTGTACGAAAGTAAAGTTAAATTTGGCTTTTCACCTCCTAAGCAGGTATTTGGCAGCAAACATTTCCATTCAAAAAAAAGAATAACATATACTGTGAAGGCTTCAGGAGGAGTGCTCTTCCATTCAAAAAGTGTAAAAATTTTTTGCAGCTGTTTTTAGATTCCAGTCCAATTAAAGCTCTGCTCATTTAAATTGTTCCCTTCTAATCCTTGATTGGTATGGAAGGCAATGATGCCTGGCAACTGTCCATAGTAGGCATTAAAGGTAATGAATTTCTTAGACTCCTATTTCTTACCTATAATGAACATATCACCCACCTATCTCATATAAGCAAGATGCTAAATTAGCCATGAAGATCTTGGCAGCATTTGCTGAAGTCGGTGAAACCAGCATGGGAAGCTGGGCTTACTAATTACTTTGTATTCTTTGTGATAGGTGAGCGCTGAGTACACACATATTCCATAAATACTGATTCTTGTACCTAAAAAAGGTACACCATCTTTCTTAGATTTCATGTCTTTACTAACAAAGTCATTACGTCTAAACCTGGACGAGGTTAGGATTTTATTTTCCTACCATCAGTGGAGTTTTTCTTTTTTAATTCAAACCGCCTGGTCAAAATGAATAACTTTGTACCATGGTTTATGCCAAAAGCTGACAGGTATCTTAAAGTATCATAGTATCAGATGTTTGATTTGAGGTCTTGATTCTGATCTCTTGTTATAGTGAATAACCATTCTTTGTTGAGTTGAGTAATAATAGAGATGATTCCAAAGGGTAATAATAGCTCACAAGAAAAAGCAAAGGGTAAGATATGGCACCTGAGACTCTGGATCCAGCCTGTGCTCCTCAAATAGAGAGAGTGAGAGCAAGAGAGTGAGCAAGCAAGAAAGCGGGGGTGGGGGGGTGGGGGGGGGAGGAAGAACAAATGGAGGGAAGGAAGGAGGGAAGGAAAGGTAGGATTAATTTGCAAACTTGCAAAATCAATCTAATATACCAATAAAGAGAGACAACTAACACCCGCTGTTGTAGATTTTGGAACACAATGAATACTCATAGAGACTTTTTAATGTGTTCGAAATTAGTCCTGCACATCCTATGATTATTTCTGTTTTTTTTTAAACATTTATTTATTATTGAGAAACAGAGAGAGACAGAGCATGAGCAGGGGAAGGGCAGAGAGCAGAGGAGACACAGAATCCGAAGCAGGCTCCAGGCTCTGAACTGTCAGCACAGAGCCCGATGCGGGGCTCGAATCCACAAACTGCGAGATCATGACCTGAGCCGCAATCGGACGCTTAACCGACTGAGCCACTCACGTGCCCCATGATTATTTCTTAAGGAAATACAACTGTTGTGTCTCAACTTCATAAGCGTTATGAGGAATCTGTCAGGTACTGTGGATACAGAAATCGACTAGGCATTTTTTCCAGTCTCTTCTCACTTAAATAAATCCAGGATATGCAGAAGAAGGGAAAGGTGAATTAGGGACATGATGGGTCCCTGTGATGGGTAACCTACAGCATTCTAGACAGATTGGTTTATGCCATGCTAGGTGACCAAACTTTTGAAAGGAAAGAGTTCACCGAAGTGAACGTGACTGGTACTTTTCAAGGTAATAAAATAAGTTTTAAGTACGGAAAGGCAGATAGTTTACATATATCATTGTATCCTTTGAAAAATCCTAAAAGGTACATGTCTGCTTCTCCCATATGCAAGTGAACAAACCTATATAGGGATTAAAACTAACCTGTTCAAGTTCCCACAGTTGTATGGCTGTATCAGCTATGACCCTCTTGATTGAGTGATAGAAACTTGACTTGAAATATATTAGGTAGGACCAAGATTTGTTTCATTTAACCAAACCAAGGGAAAGAGGAAGTATAGGTGGTCCTCAAAGGTGACTGGGATCAAGTTTAAAATGCTATCAGAGTCACTCTCCTAGGCCTGATTTCCATTATTTCTGGCTTCATTCTTTCATACAGCTCCCTCCTTGGAATCAAGTACATGGCTATTCAATGATCACAAATTTGCAACTCCAAGAAACTCTTGGATTTTAAATTAAACTTTTTTTTTGAAGAAATGCAGTGATTGGTTCCACCTGGATTTAGTGCCCATTTTTGGACCAATCAATGATCCCACATATTGAATTATGATAAGTGGACCACTGGTGTCCAGAACCCAGGTAATGGTGGCCATGAAACTTTAGGAAGTAGAAGCATCTTTTCAAACAACTGTTTTGGGCTGATAAAGACCAGATGCCAATTATAATCCTTTTATTACCCACAGTTGCTTTTAAAGAAAAAGACCACATCTCTGTCAATCAAAAGATTTAAAATTTCACTAGAATCATCAGGAAAAAAAGGTGACTGTATTCAAATTGTGGCTTTTTCACTTACTGGCTGTGTGACCTTGGAAAAATTACTTACTGTCTCTTGTCTAAGTTTTTCACCTGTAAAACTGTAATAATAACGTTGTTTACATTATACACATTTTGAAATTCAGTAGCTCCAGAATTGAATTGAGCTTCTTTTCTCGAAAGCTGAGATTTGCTCCCATTTTCAGTTAATGGCACCTTCAATGCCTCAAGTTTTCAGGTCCAAAATCTTAGAGTTACCATTGAGACTTCTGTTTCTTCCATGCCCTGTTTTCAAATGGTCTCCCAAACTTGTTATTTCTTCTTTCAAAATGTCTTTTATAGCAATTGCCATTTCTCTCTTCTAACTGCCATGTCACAAGAGGCCCAAACAGCACTCACTGATCTGGATTACAGTTATAACCTTTTAACTGGTCTCCTTCCTTAGAAAGTTTAAACTTTTCAGTGCATTTTTGACAGCACTTCCAACTGAGTCTTCCAGTCTCTTTGAAATAGTCTCCAACTCAATAGTCTGAGTAACAAAAAGACAAAATAATGGTTTCTGCTATCCTAATCTATTTGATTTTTGGTTTCTTGAAATTCTTAACTCTAGAAAAAGAGTGAATTTTGGATTAATGAGAAAAGTATAAAAACATATGCATAAATATTCTATACTTAATGAAAAAACTTCTTTTTGTTAATATGTATGTACTACATTAAGACATTATTTTATAAAAATGTTTATTATATATAATTAATGTATGCATTAATACAAATATATATGGCATTAATATGCTTTATGATAAATTATTTATTAATGGCTAGATTGTAAGCTAAAATTTTCCTTTTATTTAGTTGCAAATAATTTTATATTAGTTAAATTTTGTTTTGTTCTGGTTAAACAGGATTTGAAATAATTAGATTTGGGGAGAGGAATTATGGAATTATTAAAGTAGAGCAGTTGTACCTAATCGTGAATGGGCCTGTTAAGAAGTTGATTCTTGGGGCACCTGGGTGGCTCCGTTGGTAAAGTATCCAATTTTAGCTCAGGTCATGATCTTGTGGTCCGTGAGTTCGAGCCCCACATCGGGCTCTGGGCTGACAGCTCAGAGCCTGGAGCCTGCTTCAGATTCTGTCTCCCTCTCTTTCTGCCCCTCTCCCACTCATGTTTTGTCTCTCTCATTCTCAAAAATGAATAAATGTTAAAAAAATTTTAAAAAAAGGAAGATGATTCTATTTGTATTGAATGAAATATTTGGATGAAGGTGAGTGACAAAATGGAAAAAGATCACATTAATTTTTGCTTTGTTGTACTTTATTTTGTATTCTCAGATTTTTTTTTAATTTACTTAAGTAATCTCTACACCCAATGCAAGGCTCAAACTCAAGACTTTGAGATCAAGAGGTGCATGCTCTTCTGACTGAGCCAGACAGGCACTCCTAACTGTCAGATTTTCAAAACAAAAACATACGCTAAAACTCTAGTTCTTCTCTTAATTGCTGGAAAATTAGGGAAAAAAGAAAACAGAGAACTTTGAGTTTTGAATTTTGAAAGGCAGTAAAATGGGTAATTCTACTTGGGTAGAATTTTTGAAGGGTAATAGGATGGGTCATTCTTGAGTAATTAAAAAAGAAGGAAGATAATTACCTTTTGAGGCTGTAGATTTCAAAATGTGGTTAGAAAGAGACTGCACAGGTATTTTAAAATGCCTAGCACCAATCTAGAAAATACAGAATGAGTATTTATTTATTCTTCAAGTTCTTTAAAGTGACTTTAGAGTGGGTTTTCAGGCTATAAACACAGGTCCTTCATAACACTTAGAAGTTACAAAAAAAAAAAAAAAGAACTTACTTATTGCTCCAAGATGTTCTATTTCTTTAAATTTTGCTGTAAGTTGCATAACATCCTCTTAAATATGTTAAGTGTTCAGTAAATATTTATGTTTTCTTGAGCTTTTAAAAATTTCTCCTTTTACAGCAATTGCATTTCAGCCTTGTTAATATTAAACAATGTGGAGTAAACAGCATGAAGTAAGTAAATGGAAGGGCTGAGAAAGATGTTGTGTTCTCTTTGGTGTAGGATATGTAGCAAGCTGAATGCCTTGTACTTGTGTCAAAGTAATTAGCTTTGTGAGTATCATTCAAACCACCATTTTACAAAGTGATGGCACATGTTGGGACTGCTTTTAATGCAAGAACCACCTTGTCAATTTTACTCCTTATGAACCAGCCTATTTTGTATCCTGAAGATACACATGCATGTACATCTAGATCAAAACACACATCTCTGTACACCAGTAATGTCAGTAACAGATGAACTCAAGTTAAGAATCTCCGTGATTCTTAAATCAATGCTTTTCACGATGACTTTTCCTGATTCTCATTTTTTTAAATGTTTATTTATTCTTGAGAGAGAGAAAGACAAAGTTTGAGTGGGGGAGGGGCAGAGAGAGAGGGAAACACAGAATCCCAGGCAGGTTCCAGGCTCTGAGCTGTCAGCACAGAGCCCGACGTGGGACTGGAACTCAGGAACCGTGAGATTGTGACCTGAGCCAAAGTTGGATGCTTAACCGACTGAGCCACCCAGGCGCCCCCTGATTCTCATTTTTAAAATAAATTTACATATCATCTTGTCCCTTTCCAGTATGAGGTCAGTGTTTAATGGTTTCCAACTATAGCAGATGCATATCTTTGGATTCTGAAGGGCATCGTTTTATGAGAAGGTAGCTGATAGGTGGAAAAGCTTCATGCTGACCATGGTTTCCTAATTTGCATGGTTATTTGAATCATTGAATGGTGGTATGTGAAAGGGCTGAATTAAGAATTAAAAAATGAATGGGTGTAGCATATTTGTGTGTTTTGTCCCTTATGTTAATATTAACCTATAAGGTAGAGCTATGTTTTTCTTTGGAGGCAATGGGATTTTAAATAAAGGAAGGGTACACAGTGGGCTTTAACTATATTTGTAACGTATTATTTCTTTTAGAAAATTCTACAGCAAATGTTAAGATGGGCACACTGGGTGGTGAGCACCTGAGCTTTGCTGTATTACACCCCATACTCTTTATTATTATACTTTCGTATTTGTTTAAAATATTTTATTCTTAGAAATTAGTAGAATTTTTAGTCTCAGCAAATGGCTTCTAGGTTCCAAAAAGTAAAACCCAAGCTTCTTAGCATGGTGAACAATCTTGCCATTATCTAGTTTCTGCCTACCACTCTGCCCTTATTTCCTTCCCTGTGGCCTCTCCCGAATTTCCTGATTATTTAGTTCCTGAAAGATAAATCTATCCCTCTATGTGAATCTATAGGGATTCACATTTTTCTTTTTACAACTTTTTTACAATCCCATATTATGTATATAATGTAGGGTGACCTGAGAAGCAAGTAGCATACAACCCGGCTGAACAGGTAAAGTGGATGTAGAGGCTCATTGGTTGGAAAAGCAACCTTGGAGTTGGTTTGAATTAGAGGATCAAACAGTGATATAACTTCTGCCTGAAAGCCCCACGATGGCCTCATTCTGGTCTGTTTGCTAAACTCCTATGGCCACTTTAGCACTCTGTTCAGGCCTCACCTCCTATAGGAAAGTCCATGTATGGGACTTTTCCAGACAAAATTAAGCACCTCTCTTCTCTATCATTATCTCTGTACTTTTAATAAACATATTATCACACTTGTTTATGTATTTTTATCTCCTTTAGCCAATGAACACCTTAAAGCTAGTGTTATAATATCCAAGGCTAGCATTGTCTGGCACAAGACAGAATTTTGAAAATTTTCATTAGTTGTCATTCTCAATTTCTTAAGTGAAAAATTCCCATTTAAAAAATCCCAACATACAGGAGCACTGACGCATAGGGGCTTATGTACCCCAATGTTTATAGCAGTGCTTTCAACAAATTATGGAAAGAGCCTAAATGTCCACCAACCGATGAATGGATAAAGAAGATGTGGTTTATATATACAATGGAATACTATTTGGCAATGAGAAAGAATGAAATGCCATTTGCAGCAATGTGGATGGAACTAGAGGGTATTATGCTGAGTGAAATAAGTCAGTTAGAGAAAGACAGATATCATATGTTTTCACTCATATGTGGATCCTGAGAAACTGAACAGAAGACCATGGGGGAAGGGTAGGGGGAAAAACAGTTACAAACAGAGAGGGAGGGAAGCAAATCACAAGAGACTCTTAAATACAGAGAACAAACTGAGGGTAGATGGAGGGGGGAGGAAGGGAAAATGGGTGATAGGCATTGAGGAGGGCACTTGTTGGGATGAGCACTGGGTGTTGTATGTAAGCCAATTTGACAATAAATTATATTCATAAAAAATCCCAACAATTTAGGAATGTATAAGGTAAAAGTATGTCCTCATCCTCCTTCCCAATCCCTTGTTACAATGCCCGTGGCCAACAATATCTTATTTATATGTCTATATAACATAAAGAAGGAGATATTCTTTGTATATACAAAGATAGACTTACATAAACTAACATAGATACATAAAGGTTCAAAAATCACTTTTATACACAACTGGGATAGTATTATACAAAATGCTCTGCATCTCAATTTTTTGAATATAGCAACTTATCCTGTATTCTATTCCCATTAGTATATAGGGATTCACATTTTTCTTTTTACAACTTTTTTACAATCCCATATTATGTATATAATGTAGGGTGACCTGAGAAGCAAGTAGCATACAACCCGGCTGAACAGGTAAAGTGGATGTAGAGGCTCATTGGTTGGAAAAGCAACCTTGGAGTTGGTTTGAATTAGAGGATCAATAATGTCATCAAAGACTCCATGTCTTTCCATTGCTCTGCTTGGCATTTCCTGTATCAGCTTCATCCCTGAATAGTTTCCCTCAATGGTGGAAACAAATTGATATATCAGGTCTAGTTTTCACATCGAAAACCCCATTGTGAAGAGCAATAAGGTATGTGAATGGATGCTTCTCTCCATCCTCACTAGTGCCAGGGTTTTTTGTATTTTTAAGTTTTTGTATTTTTTAAGTTTACTTATTTATTTATTTAGAAATAGAAAGCATGAGTAGGGGAGGGGCAGAGAGAGAGAGAGGGAAAGAGAGAGAATTCTAAGCAGGCTCCATACCATCAGCGTGGAGCCCAACACAGGGCTCGAGCCCACCCAACCCTGAGATCATGACCTAAGCTGAAGTCAAACACTTAACCAACTAAGCCACCCAGGTGCTCCTTCAGGTTTTATCATTGAATCGCAAAGCATACTTTTACTGCATATTGTGGATCATAAATCTTGAACTGTTTAGTAGCTTGTAAGTCAGAGATTGGTGTGAAAGAAATTAAGCTGATGTGTGGTTGGATGAGGGTTTTGATAACGGAGTTGAGGAAGTTAGACCAAAGGTCTAAGCTTGAGATGTTCTGTCAAGAGGAGTTGAAAGTAGCAGGGAGATCCTATTAACGTTAATGTGGGATGGTATCCTAAACAGGAGAGGGAACAAGTCTCAGATGAAAAAAAATTCTCCTTTCTCTGCTGGCTGATGCTGAAAGCATGACCATAAGAGAGTCGCTCCTTCATCATATGTCTGATTTTCGTTATAATGTTGATGCATTTTAGAAAAGCAACATGTTGTATCATTGTGAGTCAAGGATGGTCTGTTTGGATGAATGAAGCATCAGACAACAAAGAGAGGAAAATGATACCCTGAGGACAGCTGGGGAAGTGGAGATAGGTGGAGAATGTGGGGGGTGAGAAGAAATGGTCTACCAGGGAAGGACAGGTTTTTATGCACAACTACCTTTCTCGTAGTTTTGCCTAAAGCTACAGCTGCAACATGTAGTCTTTAAAGGCTTCAAGACAGACTTATTAGTTCAGTTCTATCCAAAGAGAAGTGTCATTCAAGGTGGTAACTGAGAGAGGGTGACAAGGACTGTGTGCTGGACAGATTGAGAGGAAGGAGTCTCAGCACCCTCTCATTGCACTCAGAAAATAAAAAGAACAAAACATTCCCCTCAGGGAAAATCCCATGTTAATTACTTACACACACACACACACACACACACACACACACACACGTGAATTTAGGACCCTAAAGCATTATACTTGGGCTATAATGTTAGTAATAATAAAAACTTATATTGTAACTGAGGGATTCTACTTCGGGGAGGATAAAAGTCAAGGCCCACAGGCCCACAATTAAACCAGATAGATTTCACTTTTCTAGTATGCGCTGGGTGTGGTCCTGCCCCAAGGCAATGAAACAGACTCAAGTACCTACCTGTGAGCATCGGCTTGAGGCTTTCCTCTGCGAAGCAGGCATGTTTGGAGAATAATAAGATGGTATCTGTAAGGAATTTGAACTGTTAGGAGAGGCCAAAAACAACCTCTGCACTCTATTATTATCACCCTGTGAATCACTCAACAGAATTACAACCAATCCTGCTATTCTAGAAACTCAACCACAACAAGAATTGAAACCCTGGACTTGACTTTGATTGACTGAAGTTAATCTTTCATTATAGCTCTTTCCCCTTTTTCCAGAGTCTGTCAAAGGTGATTGTTTCCCCAAAGACACACCTTCACAATCTCTGCTCACCCTTCCACAATTGGCATCCAAAGCAGAAGAGATGTGGGCATAGAGAAAAACCCTTCGTCTTGCAGAAGAGGGAAACTTCTGACTGTAACTAATCACAACATGGCAGCCAAGTGTCTGGAAGCACCAAGAAAGTTACAGGTAAGCACCTGGGGCATGGAAGGTCAACTGGTGAACGTGCTTGGCAGACACAATTTTGCAATCAATTCAAAAAAATGCAGCTCTCCATTTCAACTATGAATTTCTGAGACTCCCACTTCTGGTCCTCACCCAGTAGGACTGCAAGATAGTTAGCTCCACACTTCTTAAGACTCTCCCTCTCCATTCCCCTTTAAACCATGGAAGTTCTCATAAAAATTACATATATTAAACTGATTCTATGTTGTATATGGTCAAAAGGTGAGAATTCAACACACATTCATCATGCATACATGTTTTTCTTCATTCAATCACACATTCTTGTGCCCCTGTTTTATGCCAGACTCTGAATTAGATGTTAAGAATGCAAAAAATGTATAAAATCCTACCCTCAGGATGTTCACAGTCTAACAGGAAAAACACCTATGTAATTAGATAAATACAGTGCAGAATGGTCATGGCAATGATACAGGTGTGTTGGGATGTTACAGAAAGACAAAGGAAGGGCCTTCAGGTCAGCCTGCGCCTACGGGGCATATATGTGTATGTACGTGTGTACCTGTGGTGGGGATGGCAGTGTGTAGAGGGGCAGTTCAAAGAAGGCTTCTAGACCTGGCAATTCTTTCATTGTGCTAGGGAAAATAAATAAAATTTTAGCCGATAACAGGGGCGTCTGACAAAAATACAGGGCTGAGAAGCTGTGTGTACACAGTTACAGTGGTGTAAGAAAGTAATCTCAGGACCTTGCAGGTGGTTCCAAATGACTAGAACAGTCAATGCATGTGAAGGAAATCGGGAGATGAAAGCAAAGAAGAAAGTAAAGAGCATAAGGTTTTTGCACACAAATGCTAAGTAGCTTGGATTTTTATCCTGACTGTGACAAGGAGCCAGGGAAGGGCTTTTCAACCATTCAGATATTCTGTTGACGCAAAGACAAGTTGGAAATTGTTGCCACTGGAGGCAGTAACCAGTTAGGAGGCTACAATGTTATTCTAGATTGAGAAATATACCCAATTTGGAGCCATTGCAGCAGGACTAGGAGGGAGAAGGAAGATTTGAGAAATATATAGAAAATTATAGGGGTGCCTGGGTGGCTCAGTTGGTTGAGCATCCGACTTCGGCTCAGGTCATGATCTCACCACTCATGAGTTCAAGCCCCACGTCGGTCTCTGCACTGACAGCTCAGAGCCTGGAGCCTGCTTCTGATTCTGTGTCTCCCTCTCTCTCTCTGCTCCTACCCTGCTCACACTCTCTCAAAAATGAATAAAATTAAAAAAAAAAAAGAAAATTATATAGAAAGACAATTCTTGGCCAATTTTCCTATTGGAAAGGGGAAGTGGTTCTATCATATTTCTACTTTGGACAACAGATTTACAGTGTTGCCTTTATCTGAGATGCTAAAGATGGTAAAGGGCAAGATTTGTGGGATGAAAGAATAAAGTGGAAATGAGGAGTCCGTGGATGGATAAGACACGTGAGGGTTAAGTAGATTTCTATACTGGAGATGCCTCTCTGGTGATCATCAATATCAAAGGTATGGGTAAGGGTATGCATATGCGTGAGACCACTGAAAGAAAATAAATAGAGTGAACAGAGAAACTTGGAAGGAAACATAAAGGATATCAAAATTTAGTACATAAGCAGAGACAGAAAAATATATGATGAACATGAAGAGGTAAAGTCAGAAAGGAAGGTGGAAAACCAGAATAGAAAAGCACTATCAGAAGCCAAGAGAGTTGTTTTATGGAGGGAGTGGTTCACAATGCCCATGTTGCCAAAGGGTCAAATAAGAACTTGAAAGTATAAGTTGAGATGCCAACTTGACTTCCCACTAGATATTGGTGGAGGAATAAAGGGAATAAGTTGTAGGTTCTTCCAAGAAGCTCCTCAATGTTGTCCCTACATAGTTGTTGTACATGCATACTTTACTGTCCATAAACACTTAGCTATAACGCTAAAGAGAACTAGTTAGGAATTGCAAAAGGACTCTTTATGAGTATTTCAATATTGCTCTATTGACCCATGAATATTTGATAGGATGTGGGAGACTATCTCTAACATTGCCCACAATGATCCCCACCTTCTCATCCTCATGGCTTTGTATAATCCTGTTTCCTTGAGTGGCTAAAACAGATGGCAATCTTCTAGATAACAGAATGCAACAGAGATGACAGGATGCTGCTTCTGAGACTAGGTAACAAAAAGATTGTGACTTCCATCCTCGGGCTCTCTCTCTTTCGGTCTCTCCAGCCCACACCCCTGCCCATTTCTCTGGACCTCTTGTTTTCTGGGGAAAGCAAGCTTTCATGTTATGAAGAGTCCTGTAGACAAGTCTGCTGGCAAGGAACTGATATATCTTGGCAACCAGGCATTGAGGACCTGAGGCCTTCAACAGCCACATAAACGAACTCAGGAATGGATCTGAAGGCTGTCAGCGATCATGTGAAAGAACTTGGTACTGGATCCTTCCCAATGTGAGCCTTGAGATGACTGCAGCTCCATTCAACACCTTCACTGGAACTTTGTGAAAGACCCTGAACCAGAGGCACCCCTGCTAAACTACATCCAGATTCCTGATGCCCAGAAACTGTGAGATATAAAATGTGTGTTGTGTTAAGCCACTAAGCTTTGGCATGACTTGTTACACAGTAAAAAGTAACTAATGCATAGGATAAACATCAGGTGCGCATGTTCTTCAAAATTAACTTCTCTGTCTTAAAATATGCCTTCAACTCTAATCTCAACCATGAGTGACGATATTTTAATACCAGGATTTTTAAAGGGACACAGTTTGCCTCATAATTTTTAAGTGATCCAAAGTAGCCACTCTCCTACTTAACCGAAAAATCAACAACAATTACAGAGTTTTTAGAATTTCTTAACATTATAGTCACGCATGCACTCAATTCATAATGGAAGATTAGAGATGCAAGAGAGGTCATCTTGATGCATTCATTCCCTGCCAGCCAGGAGCACTGCACCATCATCTCCCTGCTTTCCTAGTGATTAATTCATCACATCTGTCTTTCCGATCCCATACCTTCCTCAGCTGGCATCTTGTGCTTTCTGTTTACTAGACTCAGAAATGCCATGTCTCCTAATCCTCCAATCCTCATGTATAATCCTGTGCTCAACTCAAATGTTTCTTGATTGTATTGGATGTTATCACATCCTATTGACTGCCTGGAGTTTGCTGTTATCTCCAGAGAGTGTTCATCCTTTTGTAATTAACAGCTTATTTGATTCAATGGTAACCGAGGTCAGGTTGTGTATATTTTACCATTCTGAGCTTGCAGGGGTATTTGCCCTCCCCTTTTGATATCTTTATTTTAATTACTTCTGAGATTTGTGTCTGTATCCGTAGGATGGGAAGTGTGGGTTATTTTAAATATTCCTCTTCTTTTTAATATAGTTTGTGAATATGTCACTCACCTCTGAAAGACACTGTGCCAGGTTTATCAAGCATTTGGTTCCTTTACTTTTATTTATTTATTTATATTTATGTATTTATTTAATTATTGGCTCAGCTCCCTTTTCCTTCAACCTTAAAACTAATTTCCAGTTTGCATATTTTGATGCAGACATCATAAAGGGCTACTTGAATCTCTCCCAGGTGGAAGTTAAAATAAATATCCGGAGATAAAAAACGAACAAAATTTTATGTGCAGTATACGTCTTGTTTGTACATTTTCTGAAACCCAAAATGTAAGATAAATAAATCTGATTGGCTTCCACAATGTTTACCAAAACTTTCTGTAATTGTCCAAAGACTCTTTTAGGCCAGTGAACACAAAAGTCTTCCTTTTAGATACAAATGATGAAGGTTGTTTGAAATTTTAAAAAGAGAGAGAGAGAAGGAAAAAAAGTAGTTCCATGTCCCCTACGACTGTTAGTATCAGTCATTTAGTTTAAGGAAATATCCTTTGTTAAAGGCTTGCAATAAAGGCTCAATGCAAAATCGGTAACATGGGAATATTTGCAGCATTCAAAGCATAATATAAAGATCTTTGTTTTTTCCTGAGGATAGCAAGATTAAATATGCTTCCAGATTACTGTAGTAAGTAGAACGATATTTTGCCTGTAATTAACATGGCTTTTGCATTTGGTGAGGGCTAACCTGTTATTTAAAGATGGGTACACAGGGGCGTCTGGGTGGCTCAGTCAGTTGAGCATCCGACTTCAGCTCAGGTCATGATATCACGGTTCATGCATTTGAGCCCTGCGTCGGGCTCTGTGCTGACAGCTCAGAGCCTGGAGCCTGCTTCAGATTCTGTGTCTCCCTCTGTCTCTAACCCTTCCCCGCTCACGCTTTCTCTCTCCCTCAAAAATAAATAAGTATTAAAAAAATTTTTAAAAAATAAAGATGGGTACACAGATTGGCACATGGGCGTATTCAATTTTGTAATCAGTTCATGTAATCATTCATCAATTCCTAGATCATTACGCAGGACTTAAAAACTGCCTGGGGCAGAGGTGAAAGTGGTGATGGGGAAAACCAAGTGGATAGGCAGCCAGAAAGAAAGAACCACATCTAAATTTCATAAGCCAGAGAAGGCCATGCTCATGATCCAGGTGGTCAAGCAAGTAATGAAACGTTGGCTACATAGTCCAGAAGGCTGATGAGGGTACAGCTTGCTAACTTTGTTTCCCCAAACTGAGATGAGGACAGTGTGATGAAATGTGCACTGATTCATTTTTGTTTAGTAACTTTCTGGGCAGCTATGGCATTCTACAGAGGGCCATCCAATGGACCCATCCTTCTAGAACATCAACTAGATAAGAGCAGGCACATTTTTAATATTCAAATTATGCCATAAGTTATAGAAGTGAATTGTAGTTCATATTCCCACCAGTCACGTGGATGTTGCTAACATTTTAAAGTAGCCAAATTATATGCAAAACCAATGAAAACGTCTCCATAATTAAATAGTATGGTACTGTAGCATCAAAACAATGAAACAAACTAGAAAGTCCAGAAATAGACCAAAGTTTTTTTTACAGAGAATTTAGTACATGATAAAGGAAACATCTTAAATCAAAGAAGAGATGAAATACTTTTAAAAATGATTTTGGGGGCACCTGGGTGGCTCAGTCGGTTAAGTGCCCAACTTCGGCTCAGGTCATGATCTCACGGTTCGTGGGTTCGAGCCCCGCGTCGGGCTCTGTGCTGACAGCTCGGAGCCTGGAGCTGCTTCCGATTCCGTGTCTTCCTCTCTCTCTGCCCCTCCCCTGCTCACTCTCTGTCTCTCTCTCTCTCAAAAATAAATAAACATTAAAAAAGTTTAAAAAAATGATTTTGGAAAAAAGTTGGGTAGAATCATGAATGTCTGTGGAATATTGTCAGATTTTACGTTAAATGGGGGAAATCTCATGTCCACTTTCAAAGGACTTGGAATTTCTGAGGATTTAAGAGGAAAAATCTTTGAGAGCTGCTAGCTCAAGTCTTTCCCTTTATAAACTAGAAAACAGAGAAAAAGAGGCTTGCCCAAGGTAATACAGTAGCACTGACAGATCTAGAAACTAACTCTAGATTCTCGCTGCCGCGTGAGTGGACTCCAAGCCTGGTGGGCTTTCCTTTGCACCTCACTATTTTCAACAGCCACCATATATATACCAGGAACTTCAAGGGCCCCTGATTTAAGTTACACAAGAAGCAAAGAGAAAATATCTAGATTAGCATTTCCCAAAAAGTGTTCCTTGACTTATCAGTCTGGCAAGACATTTGACTAAAACAAAACAAAAACTGAGGAAACAAAACAAGACTTTCATAGGCAAATAGGTTTGGACAAATGCTACATTCCTTTCTTTAAGGGTCAGCACACAACAAAACTTTCAGAAGTCCTGCGATAATGATGCCTGTTTAACTTTACTTAATGCAACATTTCCAAAGAACCTATTTTCCATATAACATCTATTAACATGGCAGAACAGAATGCTTCAAGACACTGCTCTAGATTCAGGCTAAAGAAAACTCATTGCCCAAAGCAAACAGTCAAAGAAAGAAAGTAGGGGGATTAAGATCCTGTTCTTCCCAAACTCCTTGGGTAAGTGCTTCAATTCTCCATTTTACTTTGTAGTTCCAGACCTATAATTAGGTACGTTCCCGTGCCTCTTCTGGCAGCAGGCTGTTGAGTCACTAATGTCTGCCACCTGCAGCCTGGGACGTGCCCAGCTTCTGAACGGAGCCTGCGAACGATGGGGAGTGTGTCGGCAACCGCAGCCTTCCAGATATGGGATGTGGAGTTAGTCACGTTGACATTGATCTCACTGAGTCATAGGTTGCTACACTCCCTTGCTATTTTGCCTAAAGTCACTAGAGGCTTTTTACCTCCATTTGGAGTCTGGTATGAATTTTAGCCAGAATTCCAGATCACATGTTCAGGTACCTCTTTTTCCAGGGCTGTAAACTTGCACCCGTATTCTTTTCACATTCCTGAACTTCCTGCCTAGCGGTGGCTGGGGTCTGAACATGAAGGAATAACTATTATCATCACCTCTATCTAGTCTAAACATTTTCATCTCCCCTAAAGGATACCCCATACCCATTAAGAAGTGACTCCCCATTCTCCCACTCATCCAGCCCCTGGCAACCACCAATCTGCCTTTTGTTTCTCTGGATTTGCCTATTTTGGACATTTCCTATACATGACACTACATAACATATGGCCTTTTGTGTCTGGCTTCTTTCATTTAGCATAATGTATTAAGGTTCATCCATGTTGTAGAATATATCATTTCATATGGCTAAATAACATTCCATTGAATGGCTATCCCATATTTTGTTTAACTATTCATCAACTGATCAGCATTTGGGTTGTTTCCACACTTTGTCCTCTGTGAATAGTGGTTCTGTGAATATTTGTGTGTAGGTCTTTGTTTGAATACCTGTTTTCAATTCTTTTGGGTATATACCTAGAATGAATTTCTGAGTGATACAAGAGCCCCATGTTTAACTTTTTGAGGAACTACATGCCATTTTCTACACAGGCTGCACCACTTTACATTCCCAACAGCAACATGAGTGTTCCAATTTCTCCATACCCTCACCAGCACATGTTATTTTTGGTTTTTCTTTTTGTAAAAAATTATTGTTACAGCCATGTTCGTGAGTAAGTTGTATGTCATTGTGGTTTTAATTTGCATTTCCCCAATGGCTAATGAGCTTGAGCATCCTTTCATGTGAATGCATATCATTTTTGGGGAAATATTTATTCAAAGTCTTTCCCCCTTTTTTAATTGGGTTGTTTGCCTTTTGTTGTTGAGATTTAAGAATTTTCTATAACCTGGATACTAAATCCTATCAAAGACATGATTTTCAAGAATTGTACTCAATTATTTAATTTTATCTTTCCACGTTCTTGATAGTATCCTTTGATGAACAGAAGTTTTTAATTTGATGAGGTTCAAGCTAACTGTTTTTTCTTTTGTTGCTTTCACTTTTGGTGTCCTATCTAAGAATCCATTGCCAAACCTAAGGCTGTGAAGGTTCACTCCTATGTTTTATTCTGAGAGGTGCATAGTTTTAGCTCTTACATTTAGCCAAGTCTTTGATCCATTTTTAGTTAATTTTTCTTGGTGAGGAGAAGACCAGGTTCTTCTTCTCTTTCTTTTATTGCATGTGAATATCCAGTTGTCCCAGTACCCTTTGTTGAAGAGAAGATTCTTTCCCCATTGAATAGTCCTGGTACTCTTGTGGAAAATTACTTTTTGGATTTGAGTTTCTTTCTGTACTATATATATATTCTTTTTTTTTTTACATTTATTTATTTTTTAAGAGATAGAGTGAGACAGAGCATGAGTGGGGAGGGTCAGAGAGAGAAGGAGACACAGAATCCAAAGCAGGCTCCAGGCTCTGAGCAAGTATTCAGCACAGAGCCGGACATGGGGCTCGAACCCACCAACTGTGAGATCATGACCTGAGCTGAAGTCGGACGCTCAACAGACTAAGCCACTCAGGCGCCCCATATGTCTATTCTTATGCCCCTACAACTCTGTTTGGATTATGATAGCTTTGTAGTAAGTTTTCAAACTGGGAAGTGCAAGTCCCTAGCTTTCTTTCTCCATTTTGGCTCTGTGAAATCCTCTGCAATTCCAAATGAACTTTAGGATCAACATTTCCATTTCTGTACATTTGATAGGGATTGCATTGATTCTGTAGATTGCTTTGGGTAACAGTATTTCCATAATAGTGTCTTTTTTTTTAGGTTTACTTATTTATTTTGAGAGAGAGAGAGAAAGAGAGAGAGAGAGAACACAAGCAGGGGAGGGACAGAGAGAGAGCGAGAAGGAGAGACTCCCAAACAGGCTCTACACTGTCAGTGCAAAGTCAGATGTGGGGCTTGAACCCATGAACCATGGGTTCATCACAATCTGAGCCAAAACTAAGAGTCAGATGCTTAACCAACTGAGCCACCCAGGCACTTCAGTAATAGTGTCTTTCAGTCCATGAACATGGGAGGTCTTTTCATTTATTTATATCTTCTTTAATTTCTTTCACCAATATTTTAGTAGTTTCAGTGTACAAGTCTTACAACTCCTTTGTTAAATTTATCCCTAAGGATTTTATTCTTTTTGATGTTATTATAAATGAAACTGTTTCCTTAATTTAATTTTTCATTGCTTCTGTTTAGAAATATCACTAATTTTTGCCTTTAATCTTATATTCCACAACTTTGCTGAATTCATTTATTATATCTAATAGCTTTTTGTGGATTCTTAAGGATATATATATATAATATCGCATCATCTGTAAATAGAAATAATTTTACTTTTTTTCCCAATTTGGATGCTTTATATTTCTTGTATTGCCTAATTTCTTGGCCATAACTTCCAGTACAACATTGGATAGAAATAGTAAAAACAGTCCTCCTTGTCCTACTTCTCATCTCTTAAGGGGAAGCTTTATACCATTGGGTATGTTAGCTGTAGGTTTTTCCCAACTACTCTTTATCATGTTGAGAAACTTTCTTTCTATTTACAATTTGTTGATTTTTTAAATCATGAAAGGGTGTTCACTTTTGTCAAAGGCTGTTTTCTTTTTTTTTTTTTAATTTTTTTAACATTTATTTATTTTTGAGAGAGAGACTGAGCTTGAGCAGGGGAGGAGACACAGAATCCGAAGCAGGCTCCAGGCCCCGAGCTGTCAGCACAGAGCCTGACGTGGGGCTCGAACTCACTGACTGTGAGATCATGACCTGAGCTAAAGTCAGTCGCTCAACCGACTGAGCCACCCACGCACTCCAAGGCTGTTTTCTGCATCAATTGATGTCATCAGGGTATTTCTATCATCATACGATAAGTTAAAAAGTGTTCCTTTCTCTTCCATTTTTTGGAAGAATTAGAAAGAGTTGTTGTTAATTATTCTTTATATGTTTGGTAGAATTTACCAGTGATGCGATCTGGTCCTGGGCTTTTTTTTGACGGCAGATTTTTGATTACTGATTCAGTCTCCTTACTTGTTATTGATCTGATCAGATATTCTATTTCTTCAAGATTTAATCTTAGTAGGTCATATGTTTCTAGGAATTTATCCATTTCTTCTAGGTTATCCCCCTCACCAAAGAAGACAGACAGATGACAAATATGGAGGAAACTTAAATGCCAATTACTAATTGAAAGAAACAATCTGAAAAGGCTACATACTGTATGGTTCCAACTATATGATATTCTGGAAAAGGCAAAACTGTAAAAAGATAATTGACCACAATGGGTTATAGCAAAGGGCAGGATGGGTAGGCAAAGCACAAAGGATTTCAGGGCCGGAAACTATTCTGTATTTTACTATAATGGTGTATGTTTGTCAAAACTCATAGAATATACAACAAGGGTGAACCTTAATATAAACTATAACTGTTGGGTGATAATATGTCAAGGTAAGTTCATTGATTATAAAAATGTACCATTCTGGGACACAATATTAATACTGGAGGAGGCTGTGTTTAGGTGGAGTCAGAGGATTTATGGGAACTTTCTGTAATTTTTTGCCTAATTTTTCTGTAAATATAAATTTCTCTGAAAATAAAGCTTACTTTCAAAAACACCCCTGCTCTCTCTTCCTGTGTTGCAGCAGTGTCTATCTCCATTCATTTCCCTCGGTTGCTGTGGTTATGACTAGATTTCAGAGTTCTGCAAAAGTTGATTCTGACAGTTTTTGCCAGTGTATCAGTTGCTTTTGTGGAGGGATGGAGATCTGGAGTTCTGTACTTCACCACCTTTGGTGAACTATAATGGCCTTTTAGTTTGAGTCAAGTAGGGAGCCACTGATAGTTTTGATCAGAAGAGTGATTTGATCTGACATTTTAAAAGGTCCATTCAAACTTCTATGTCAAGGCCAGAGAATATGAGGACATGGGTAGACATAGGAAGATGAGTTAGGAGGATATTACATGATCCAGGAAAGAGATGCTGATAGCTTGCAGGGGATTGAACTCTCTATATCAATGTGTAGATATAGCCTAAAGGTTTGAAGGTGAGGTGTGAAAGAAAAGATGTCAAGGAGGACTCCTACTCTATTTTGTCTTTATAATACGCTAGATTTTTTTTTTTTTTTACGTAAAATATGGTGCATTGAAAAGTGTATAAGCTTTGGAATCAGGGACATCTGAATACATTCTTGTTATATCACTCACCAGTAATGTTACCTACCTATCCAAGTCCCAGTGATCTCATCAAATGTGTATCATCAAGATAATAATGTGATGCATCTAACTTTGTGCCTACATTACAGTAAGAAGTGAATAAGAGTGAAATTCTTTTTACTTCTCACCCTTTTTTAAACTTGTTAATGATGGGCCCATTTTGGAGGTTCTTTGTAATTAAATCAAACATCCATTCAGTCTTTGGACATCTGATTCTGTGAGCTTTCCTAATTGAAATTTTTAGTGTGCTCTCTTCAAAAGAATATAGTTAGAGAGAAACCAACAATCTACTTCCCGTAAGATGTGAAGTAGATATCAGGGTCTAACTCCTAGAATTACAGCCCATTATAATTTTGAATGATCTCATTTCATTCTTTCTAACATGAGACAGCAGGGGGTCACATTGTGGATACCTCCCTCCCTCATTTTCTCATCAAAGGGACCTTGGGAAAATATTCATATTTTTCTAGATCTTTTCCAATCATTACTGTAAATAGGACAATTTTGTAAACTGAGGTTCTTGGCATTGTCACAATGATTACAAAGAGATGACTGATAGAGAGACATAAAAAGACAAAGGAAAAAAACACATTTGTTCCATTAATGTAAATCAAAGACATGAGGACATACCTAAATAAATATGCTACATTGATTGGGACACTATAGCACACTCAATGAAAGAAGATGCTGTCAAGATCCCACAGAGATGTACAGCTTCCCTTCTCTGACATAAAGATTCCAATTTGTTCTTCAAGGAGTTCCTGTTTACCATTCACTCGGGCAGTCTTCATCTCTTCTGCACCTTTTCCAGTTGCTTTGGATATTTCAGGCATGTGTCTTTCTACTAACCAGGTGCAAGTACCAGGTAAGACCACAGAGAATTCCTAAATGTTTCCTGGGAGACTGACTGGATCAAGGCTCATTTTTCCAAGCATTCCAACACTCTGGCCAGCTTCAGGCCTACCTTAATATAAGCTCTATGCCTGTATGTTCCCAACCCAGACAGACTAACTAAATTATAATAGTCATCCTGGGAGATATTTACCAGGTACAACATATAGAAAGTTCACAGTGTTTTCTTTCTTAATTTTTCTCACAGCTTCCCCATGACATGTCTTCTACCCACGTGCACAGATAAGGACAAGAAATGCAGCCACAGGGCCATGCCTGAGGTTTAATTTGTTCTACAGGACTTGTCTCTGCAGCTGTCACAGCATTGGGTTGTCTCTGGTGTGGGGGGGAGATGCACTCTCTGGGTGGGGAGGTTACCTGCTTTGTAGGTGGGAGACAGCCAGCACAGGAACTGAAAAGGCCTGTAGGGATTTTGCCCATGGAGAGATACCTGGAAATTGATGGGATTAAGGTAAGACCTGAAAAGGCAAAGGGAGGAACATCTTATGGCCCCCAGGGAAAATAAGAACTGCTTAGCATGTGCCGAGCATCCCTGGAATGGATTTTTAATCAACAGTTCTCATTTAGTCCAAGAGGGAACCAATGAATAGACTAATACTACTGACTGACATTATGGCCCATTCGTCTGTTAAAGTTGTTTGAAATTTTCAGCTGCCAGCAAAGGATTAATATTGATTTTCATGCTGTCTTCGTTAAATACCTGCTATAGAGTACCACTCTCTTAGTCTCCTTGCCAACTCTTCTTCTCCCAGTTATCACTAGCATTAAAATGAAACCTACCTATTATTAAATCAATCATGCCTGGCAAAACTATTCAAAAAGAAGGGAACATCCATCATCTTTACCATCAACATGAAGCCTGTAGTTTTTTTTTTCTTTTTGTTGGTCAACCTGGAATTGCTGGAACGATTAATTAAAATTTCCTTACAGAACTAATGTAAGAAACTGAAAGTGAAATGTGTCTGTGGAAGGACAGTGAATACAAGAGGATGCAAATTCTAGCATTTTGATAGATGCATGAGTATGTTTTTACCTTGAGCTGCTACCATCTCAAACTCTGAGGCCAGACTGATACGTTTGACTTTAGGAGACCTGGTGTTTAAAATCTGGGCTCTGCGAATGGCATATGTGAGCGTCTACATAGCTTTGGTGAGTGTATGACTCTTTTTTTGCCCACATTCTGTGGTTTTGCTGTTCCACTTTCAATTTGCCCAAAGATGTCAGCCTTGATATTTCTCATCTTTGCATCTCTCCACATCTCTAGGCAGAGTGTTCTGCCTGAACAGTCCCAGTCTTGTGCTCCTGGTAAACTCCTGCTCACCCTCCAAGACAATCCCTCAATTCCTCTGCAGAGCAATCCCAAACCAGCCTGGGTCAACTGAAGACACCTTGAAGGTGACCTCACTGTCCCAAGTTCAAACCTGTAGCATAGTCCTCACCATTTCAAATCACCCTCTAAAAAGCTATGAACACACTGAAGGCAGGAGTGGTCCCTCTTTTTAGGTTTGAAACTCCAGCAAGAGGTTGTTGAAAAACTGGACAGAGTACAAGCATGATGAATATTTACTGAATGAATGAATGAATGAATGGGCTTAGAAGTGTATGGTTCCCATCTGGTTTTCCTTTGTCAACTATGCATTTTATGCATCTATTTAACAGGCCATAGACCAAAATGGCTACTAAGACTTCAGGCTGTAAAGTCAGACTTCCCTATTTTGAAATCAAGGTCACTTATTAGCTGTGACTTCGGGAAAATGCTAAACAATAGCTACAGTGTTATTCAACTGTACCTCAACTTCCTCATTTGTAAACTGAAGTTAGTAATAGTCCTCAGTAGGGTAGATGTGTGGATTAAATAAGAAAATCCAAGCAGAGACTTCAGCATAATGTCTGAAGCATGTAGTGAACACCCAGCAGTTATTCTCAGTGGGAAGCTTTGCAGTAACTTTGCTGCATGTTTTAGGAAATGCATCCTTCATGTGGCCACAGAACTTATATGATACTCACCCGGCCAATACCCTAAATAAGATCATGCATTACATGGCGATAATTAGTACAAATAAATCCCTTAAAACAACAAAATGGACTCATGTAGGAAGTTCCTTTTGACGATCAATTACTGACTACTTATTACATACTTACCATACTTAGCTCTGTGTATTCAGAGGTGAATGGTCCATGGCCCAGCACTGAGGGAACACACAGTTTCTAAAGAGACTGTTGCACCATTACATTGAGTGGTTTATAAAGTTAGGAGATTGGGATATAGGTTACTTGATACCTTCTCTCTTTTACATGTGAGCCCAGGCAATGTTTATAATACGGATTTTCATCTTGTGAGCTCTATACTGCAGTACCATGAAATAAATCCGGGAGCACTAACTTAAGGGATTCTAATGACCACTGAAATGACCCATTACAAATATAACGGACTCCCTAGTAGTTTAACCATCACAATCTCTAGATCATAAGAATGGTTATAAAGAAGGGCATGAAAACAAGTGTTCTCTGTACTATCCCAGTACCAAAACACATCACATGCATTCCTAGGAATATAGACACAGAGAACCCAAGGACGTTCTTAGGAGGCTTTACTACCTATGATAAATTAATGATTTAAATCAATATGAATGGAGTTTAACCTGTATTTTTTAAATAGTTAATATTTCAAATAATAACTAAAATGTAACATGTTTTTCCTCTTACTTCCCCTATCTTGGGCTCCATTCCTGGTGGCGCTGTGATACTTGCTTGAGTGTATATGGGTCCTAAGCCAGGCCTGTTTACCCCGTCCTCTGCTAGGAGTCACCAAGAGCTAGGGTAAAGAGAAAACAAAGGCCTCAGGAATGTAGTGGCACCTTTCTACACCAGTGACAGAAAGACAGTGTACTTACAAAGAAGCTAAGCCAAACTCTGTCTCATAACCCATTTACCATTAATTTTTTTATGATCAAATTAAAGATGTGTTCAGGTGTGCATGATAAAAACAATCAAAAGTTTGAAAATTTGTAATCCCCAATAATATATAAAAAGACAATTCTATGTTCAGATAGGATTCATATCTAACACACACCAGTATGTTTTTGCTAATGAGGAGGACAGAATTTTATATTGGCTTGAAGTGCAAATTGAAAGCAGGCAGATTTTAGTCTAGTGCAATGGACTGAAATATGAAAGGAGACCAGCCGAGCCAGCTTAACTGGACTTGGCCTCTGTCGGGAGGCAGCATCCAAGCCTCATACACATCCCTACTACTAGGGTTTCCTATGTATCTTCTCGGTTAGCAATGTCCATCCTGTCCTTTTTTCACTCTAGTACTTACTGGAATCTGTTGGCCTTTAGATCTAACTAAAGTTTTTTTGTTGTTAAAAAAACAAAACAAAACACAAACCTTAGGAAGTAGCTGCCTAGGGATAGGACGAATGAAAGCTACCCCAAAACTTATCTCCAATAAGTCATAACCAGGTACGTTCTCCCTGATGCTCCTAAAGGTAAATTTCTCACTTGTCATCATATGACAGTCGCTGTTCTTATGCCCATTACTTTTATCCCCAAATAGGAGGATTAACTGTTGAGAATAGATACAGAAGTTAGAAGTAATTCACTCTGTGTTTCATCCATTTATCAAAAAAAAAAAAAGGAAAAGAAGTCATTGAACATTTACCATTCATATGTAACTAGGATGGCCAGAGAGACTAAACAACTGATGCTTAACCACAAGGGGCTCACAAACAAAAAAAGACAACTGTTGCAAACAATCACACTGTTCAGCTATCTGGGATAAACTGATACCAAAATCATAAGCATAATGATAACTCATTTAATTTCCAAAACAAACCTTTGTTGAAACTATTGTTTTCCCCACTTAGCAGACAAGGGCATCGAGGCTCAGAAAGGTTACGTGGCTTGCTTAAATTTTTAGTGAAAACACAGCAGTACAGCTGGGTGTTTGATCCATGCTCCAGCTTGTAAACTGTCCTGTATTGTGTTTGTTTAGGGGTCATTTCCTGCCTAGGTAGTCAAGAGAATCGTCATGGACAGGAAAGGTATAAATTCATCCTTAAGAGATGGGCTGCATCTTTTTCTTTCTCCAAGTTTATTGTGAACTGACATATTGTATAGGTTGAATATGTACAAGATGATAATTTGGCATATAAATATATTGCAAATGATTATCTCAGTAAGGTTAGTTAACACATCTATCAACTCACATAGTTAACTGTGTGTGTGTAGGGGAGTACATTTAAAATCTACTCTCAGCAATGTTCAGGTATACAATACAATAGTATAGTTAATAAACTATAGTCATCACTATGCTAAGTGAAATAAGTCAGACAGAGAAAGACAAATACTATAGGATCTCACTTATACTTGGAATCTTAAAAAGTTGAATTCATAGAAACAGAGAGTAGACTGGTGGTTCCCAGAGGCTGAGGGTTACATCTTAATGATTTCTAGAGAGAAGATGGAAGAGTATGAACAAAAAGGCTCAGAAGTGAGTACATCTACCTAGTCCTCTAGGAAAAGTGAGTTTTCCTGTTTGGCTGGTACATGAGGTACGTGTAGAAGGTAGGAGAAATATAGTATCAAAAAGGTAGGTTGGATTCAGATATAATAGGATTTGAAAAACTAACAAGTCAGATTATTTTCTTTAGCAGTAAGACACTATTACATTTATTTTCTTCCTCACTGCTGTCCCAAAGGCATTCTTTCTGATTTAAGATTTCATGTGTGAAGAAGAGGATAAAATGGGTGAGTAAAACACTATATGAATGAGTGTAAAATCCCACCACTGATAAAGCCCACCACTAGCTCCAATAATTGATTTGCAACTCCAGTTCTTAAAATGACTTGCTTAGCAGATACAGCTACTTTCATATTTACTTTTTATTTTCCTTCCAATTGCTATAGTTACCAGTCATCCAAAGGAAGTGATGAAGTTTCATTCCAAATTTAGCAAGTAAAAGAGTAAGTAAATAAATTAATTGAGGATAAATACAGAGGCAATTATAAAGAATGTTGGGCCTAATTTGAAATATTTACATATCAGTTTTTAAATAATTAATTCAATATCTATTTAAATATTATTCATTCTTTCTGAAACATCTTGAATACCCTGAATAAAAATTGGAAAGTATTATTATGTCTGTTGAAGACCTTGGGTATTATAGGGTTCAACATTCAGGATCTTTTTGCAGTCGTTACTAGCTTAGGGTATTAGCTTATGTCCTATCTATATTAGCTGAGATGTAGAAAGTTTAAATGCATAGTCACTATGGTAGGCCATAGTTGACAATGACTATATAGCCATGGCACTTCTCCCGATCTCTCCATTTACCTTACCTCATAATGCTTGAGTGTAACTACTTATATTAAACTACATAATTGAGTAGACCCCAATTTCTCCCACATCATTGTTCCAACAGAGGTCAAACAAATACTACTTTTAAAATTGCTTTCTTCTTTTATATGGCAGAAAATGGCATTATTGAGGTAATTTGGAGAGGAAAGAAAACTTCCCAGCTTTCATCATTACTATGGAGGCAGGAGTAAAAAGGAAAGAAGAGGTGAGTGATAACCCTATCATTACACAGAAATAAATGCAGTAGAGAGTTACCTATAGAATGTTGGCTAAGGGGGTCTGACCCCCAAATATCTCTCTGACCAGGTACTGAAATTCCCACAATTGCAAGTTCTCCTTAGGGGTCTTTAGGACTCCTTTGAATCTTTACTGTTGGAAGCATTATATTTATAGGAAGATAACAATGAATAATTAAAATGTCAAAAGAGGATACTTCATCTAAAAAGTATACTACCATTCATTGTCATACACAAGAGAGTAAGAAACTCTAAGAATGACACTCAGAAGGGAGCCAGTCTGATGGTGAGGAAGAAGGTAGTTTGAGGAAAACATCAGCATTCTACCGGTGTGTGTGTGTGTGTGTGTGTGTGTGTGTGAGTGAGTATGTGTGTTGGAGCAGATAGAACACAAAATGAGTAGCACTTTCAATGAAGCATAGTGTACTAGTGCACGTCTGACAAGAAGCACATGTCAGGATGAAATGAGATGAGCAGGAGGCTTAATAGTAAAGAAAATAAGAGAAGATGGGGAAAGGGAACAAGAGGAGGCAGAGAGAGCCTTCAACCAGACCATGATGTAGCTCTGGCACCTGTGGAAAGAGAGACTCAAGAAAGGAAGATCTTTTATAGGAAGAATTATGGACTATAATGGTGTCCCAAGAGAGATTTGGGCAGGCCAAGTGGGAAGCCCTTGAGCCAAAGTCACTATATCAGGAGTCCTACATGTCACAGGAATAGACCACATTATTATCCTCTGTGATCAGGCACTGTCTGGGAGCAGCCTGCCAGGGGTGTGGCTTCGGTGCCTGGTTGGTCCAGAGGGGTAGCAGCTAGGGCCCATTAGTCAGTTACGCTCTCTGATCGGAGTGGTACATTTTCATGGCCGCCCCTCAAAATTATTAAGTTGACTATAACCAGAAAACAGTTTATGATATCTATTAATCATTTCTGTTATATGAGGGATTTATTTAGTTTCTATGTTACATATAATTAAATCTTTTTATGACATAAAAATAAGTTAAATGTGTAGTGTCACTTTTGAATTCTAGCCACTTGTTTTCAGGAGCATCGCAAAGTCCAAGGGGTAACAAGTGTTCTCAACATATTCATACCTGAACACATTCCTGGGGAAGGAAATCCCTCATCACTAACAGTGACTTCCACGGCAGTGATTCTCAGCCCTTGTGGCACAGATACTCCTTGGGTATGACGTCATTATTTCCAAGTTGGCACGTGGTGGGATACTTTGAAGTCTAGTATCCATCACATCATCACCAAACCTAATGTAAGAGTTGCCAGTTCTAGAGTGGCTGTGCCTGCATTTTTTAAAATTTCTTTTTATAATGTTTTATTTTTTATTTTTGAGACAGAGAGAGACAGAGCATGAGCGGGGAGGGGCAGAGAGAGAGGGAGACACAGAATCTGAAGCAGGCTCCAGGCTCTGAGCTGTCAGCACAGAGCCCGATGCAGGGCTCGAACCCACGAACGTGAGATAATGACCTGAGCCGAAGTCGGAGGCTTAACTTACTGAGCCACCCAGGTGCCCCTATGCCTGCATTTTTAAGAAACTTCCACGGTCAGTGCACATCTGTGCTGAGGATCACCGAGTTAGGGAAGGGGTTCTCAAGTTTGAATATGCATGAAAATGGGAGAGGAGGAGGCTTGTTAAAAACAGATGTTTCAGTAGGATTGGGGTATGTCCTATTAGTGAGCATTTTCAGGGAGCAACCTAGGTGATTCTATGATTTCAGATGGGCCACAGAAACATATTTCCAGAAACATTAAATCAGGGCCATAATTGGCTACCTCTAGTCTATAATGAGTCAAAAGTCATTTAGATTCAATGGAACCATGTAGCAGAAAGGGGGTGGGGTGGGAAGGCAGAGTGCAGAGTGAGGGCACATGAGATGGAGAAGTAGCAAGATGGTAAGACAGAAGGAATGGAGAAAACCAAATAGTGGAGAAATATGTATGATCTATATATCTATATCCATCAATCTATTCATATATCTTATCATCAACTTCATCAGGAAAACATATTTCAGTTTACAGAACTGAAATGATGCATCCAAAAAAAAAGTTTTTATTATTTTACAGCTTAGTGTTCTATTTTCCTCCCGACTATAATCATGACATATATACATATACAAATGTATATCATTATATATACAATTTGTGTGCATGTGCACATACACACACACACACACACACTGTTTTCTTGGGTCTTCTTAACTTTTCCTTTTTTTTTTTATGTTTATTTATTTTGAGAGAGACAGAGATAGCATGAGTGGGGGAGGGCCAGAAAGAGAGGGAGAGAATCCCCAGCAGGCTCCGTGCTGCTAGCGAAGAGCCCCTGTGGGGCTCGAGCCCATGAAGCCGCGAGATCATGACCTGAGCTGGAATCGAGAGTCAGACGCTTGTTTAACTGACTGAGCTACCCAGGTACCCCAGGTTTATTTTTGATATAAAAGAATGGTACTTCTCTTGTATGTATATCATGTATTACAATATATTATATACCTGATCATTTATATTCTGTCTGTCTCTCTCTCTCTCAGGGACAGAGAGAGAGAGAGAGAGAGAGAGAGGAGTGGCAGAGGATCTTGAGCAGAGTCCACACTCAGCACAGAGCCAGATGCAAGGCTTGATGCCATGACTCTGGGATCATGATCTGAGCTGAAGCCAAGAGTCCAACACCCAACCAACTGAGCCACCCAGGCGCCCCCATATTCTATAATTATAAAGTAGAAGGCAAGAGCCATGATATTGTGCAGTTATCCACGCAATTATAGTATTAACGTAAATGCAGCCTTTTCCTTATTTTACAGGTTTTAAACTATAAATCAAACATGAATGCCTGATGAAAAGCTGAGGCTAGCAAGTAGATGATGACAAACCATTTTACGGGGCGGGGCAAACCTTTATTTTTATTTTTTAGTTTCTATGTTATTTCCAAGCACCTTTTTGAGTATCAGTCAGAAAATAATGCCATCTATATGCTGCATGGTGGAAGTATTCTGTTTCTGCAGCCCTTGGCTTGCATCCCTGTTGTCATCGCCTAGCTGATATTATTGTGACATTTTGACACTGCACTGTGACACAGTGACCTGGTGCCTCCAGCATCCTAGAAGGACAAGTTGACGAAGGCACATGGTGCATTAGGAAGCAGTGAAGCAGTTCATTACTGCTACAGAGAGAAAGTCTGCTCTGGAGACGAGAATTCTTATCTAAGGCACAAGACACTCTCGATTCTGTTTCCTGCTCTGCTACTGATTTACTATGAGATCTGTGACAAACAACTTTAATTCGTGGGTGCCTCGGTTTTTCTGTCCGTATAATGAAAATGACCCAAACATATATGATTTTTTTTTCTTAATCCTAAGAGAGTGATTGCGTTTGCAGCCCATTCTCGGTAAACAGAAATTTTGGGAAAGTGCATTTTGAGAGACTAAACTAAATGAGGACAGTCAAGTGACTTCAGTACTGTCATAGATTGAGGGGAACAATGTACTGCTCGGACTTGCTCTCATTTGGGCCCTGTCTTACGGAAACGTCTCCCGTGACAGTCTGGCCATGAAATGCCTCTTGGGTCTTTGCTTAACATTAAAATTTGCCCCTCCCATCTTAACAGTAGCAAGTTGTACCTCCCTCTTTGAGGCCTCACACATCCCACTCTGCTCAAAATTCCACCCAACAGACGGTCTCTGATAATACGCGGCCTCTTTCGTTGTCCCAAGACGATGATCAGTTGGTGCCGACAACAAGGGCTTGTTTTGGAGATCATGTCAGGAGTTCAGAAGGAAGAGCTACCTTCCCGAGTCGTAGCTTTTCTCAAGTGCCTACTGCTCGGGCTCATGCCTTTGCAGACTTGCTTCCGGGCTTGCAGCCCATGCCTTCTCAGGTCATCTGTGAGCAGGCCCATCTTGGAGCCCCCAGTTCCTTAAGAATCAAATGCTCTCAGTAAGATAAAGCCCCGTCACTAATAAAATGTCCGTCTATTTTACAGCGAGTAGCAGAGCTGAATCTCAGACAGTCTGTTCCCCAGATTTCAGAGACAGGGTAAGGAGCCATGGGGGTGCGGTGGGGGAACCACAGCCGGAATTCTGTAATCAAGCCACAAGGGGGCAGGGGTACAAGTCCACCTGCTGTGTTAGCCAGGGGAGCCTGGTGTAAGCTGTATTTTCATAGCCTTGTTTGTTTTCTTAGCTATCCTGAGAGCATACAAGTAAGTATAGTCACAGAAGAAAGGAAAGATGGGATTAAATACCAGGCAAAGTCATTAAAGTTAAAGAATGGGATAAGCCTCACAACTATTTCCAAAGCGTAGCTATTTCCTGTCCAAAGCCAAGTTCCCTTTATTTTGTAAAATATGAGTAAAATAAAGGCAAAAGCATGCTTATTCCCTTGGTGCCCTGTATTAGGCAAGTCCTGCTAACAGCAGAGTTTGATGAGGTGAATTGCTAGATGCCTCATAACCCTTTTCTCTTTAACATACAAACAATATATAGTTATTTTTAAAGGGGCTCTGGTACATGCTTCTTACTGCTCAAAACTCACTACTTCCAACCACAACCGCAAAAACAAGAACAGCAGGAAAAACAAATAAACACCAACAACAGCTACAACCCCAACTGGATTCTTGCAGGAAAACATTGCAGAGCCCCACTGTCACTGATGAAGGAGCAACACTTATTAAGGGAAAGGCTGACTCCTGACTTTTTTTAATTGTTTTTTTCAATGTCTATTTATTTTTGAGAGAGGGAGAGAGAGAGAGAGCGAGCGAGCAGGGGAGGGGGGAGAGAGAGAGAGGGAGACACAGAATCCAAAGCAGGCTCCAGGCTCAGAGCAGTCAGCACAGAGCCTGATGAGGGGCTCGAACTCACAAACAGTAAGATCATGACCTGAGCTGAAGTTGGACGCTTAACCGACTGAGCCACCCAGGGGTCCCCCCACTGACTTTTTATACACAGAATAACTAGGATATGTCACAATGTAAGATACATTGGTTCATTATGAAAAATTCAAGAGGACAGATTCCGCTCTATTCATAACAGTTTATACATTCCAGGATAAAACTGTGTCCATTGATTTTTTAATGTATTTATTTTTTTATATTTATCTTTTTAATGATAGTGAATATAATAAACATTCATTAATTCACTGCCCATAATAAACAGATATTAACAATTGCCTACCTCTATTGCTCCGGTGTGCTACATCTTATCTTTTTTTTTCTTTTTTCTTAGGAAACAATATATTACAGCTACAGCTAAAAACCCTTACCTGCTTCCCTTTTTCCCCCCTCTCCCTTCCCAAAGGAAATCATTCCCTGGCTTGGTGAGTATCATTCCTATTCAAGGCAATGCCTGTACACTCACACAGCAAAAGTATGGCAACACCCTAACTGTCCCTGGACAACAGAATGGATGAATAGATTGGTTTGTTCATGAAATATAATACTATTTAGTAGTTAAATAATGGATAAATCTAAAAAACAATACTACTAAATAGGAAAAAAGCAAGCCGCGAAAAGATACCAAAAAAAAAAATACTGTTCATGCAAATTTTAAAAGCATATATCAATAACATAAATCATTTATGAATACCTATAAATGTAGCAATAATACAACAAATATGAATGTGTTTATTTCTCAGTGTAATGTATAATATTCTTCTATTTGATGTATGTGCTTTGCAAAGATGCTATGTACTGTCTAGAGGCCAAGGGCAGGCCGTCCCAAGATGGGCTACTTTGGCGTGAATATTATTTTGAGTTAAAAGCAATCAAACCCTAGCAGATTAGGGAGAAGCTGTTGCCCTCCCCCTCAAACTGCTTGCTTGTACCAGGAAGACAGCTGTTAACAGAGATTCCTCTTTATCTAAAAAAGTTATCTGCATAATAGGGCAACCTTTGTTTTCCAAACATCTCCTCTCACCTTTGCTGATGGCCTTTTTCCTGTTGTATCCTCGGACACTTATCCGTCTCCTTAGCTTATATAAGCCTCATGTTACCTCACTGTCTTTGCGATTTCCAAGTCTGTGTGGATTTCCCATAAATAGGCCATTAAATTTGATTTGCTCCTGTTAATCTGTTTCATGTTTATTTGATTCTAGGCCCAGCTAGAAGGGCCTTGAAGGGCAGAGTAAGTTCTTTCTGCCCAACTACTACTATAGACTGAATGCTTATGTCTTCCCGAAATTTCCATGTTGAAGCCTTACTCCCCAGTGTGATGACATTTGAAGGTGGAGCCTCTGAGAGGTGATTATTCACAGCCCTCATGAATGGGATTTAGTGTCCTTATAAAAGAGGCAGAAATTCCTCACCGCAAAAGGTACCGCAAAAATATGACAATCTATGAACTAGGAAGTGGGCCCTCACCACACATGGAAGCTACTGGCACCTTGCTCTTGGACCTCCAGCCTCCGAAACCGTGAGAAACAATCACTGTGAGGTGATTTAAACCAGTCTCAGCAGGCAATGTGGTATTCAGTAACTATTGCTGATTATTGTTACCCCATTTAATAGATAAGAAAACTGAGGCTTAACTAAGTTAAGGAACATATCCCAAATCAGTGTGCAAAGACTGGATTTACCTGCATTTATAGGACCCCAGACTGCTGCTTTAACTACATCTTATTGTGCTCATTGTGCCTCTTCGTTAATTATTGTGAGGAAAGAGTGTTTTCGCTTAAAAAAAATTGACTAAATCTTTCAGGACTAAAAGCAATGCTGTAGGGAAAGAAAACAGATCAACAGTTGCCAAGGACCGGGGTGGGGATTGACTATTAAGGGGTTCAAGAGATTTGAGGGGTAATGTAAATGTTCTTTATCTCGACGGGGGTTTCGTTTGTCAAAACTCACAGAATTGTAGATCAACAGAGATGGATTTTACTCAATCTAAGTCACACTTGAATAAACCTGATATAAAAAGGCAGCAGGAAAAATTAACCTCCAACAAACAAAAATTTCCAAAGGCTCATGGATAGACACCTGTTCTGGGTCCAGAGGCAGTTTTATCTTTATCACCATTGGCAATTAATTCCCGCTAAAATGTTTGGAGAGAATTTCAGGGGGGAGTCCTAGGTCAGTGCCCACGAAGTCAAAATCTGCCTGTATCTACTGCAGCCTCTGTTTGAAAACCCAAGAAAGCTGGGCCCGCTTAAGTAAGACCTTTCCTTTTGTTGAAGGTGGAAAAGAGAGATCATCCGAGGCGCAGAGCAGTGGTTACCCAGCGAGCCCTGCCTGTTGAGCGGGCCTCACGTGTTCAGGCGGTTATTGCTGCGGAGGAGGGCAGGTCCCCAGGCCCCCAGGTGCCACGGTGCACCTGAGCTGCCCTCTCCCGGGTCCGCCTGGCGGCGTGGTCCCTGCAGATCCAACACTGCAAAGCACATGCATCTTGTGGGAGGAAGGAAGGAAGCCTCTCGAATCTGCAGCCTGAATATCTCGCAGTACAGCCCTTGAATCCCGGCACTTTGCATCCTCTGATGATTGCTGGGACACAGGCAGAAAGACAAAGCGGGGAGCAATTTAATCAAGGCATTCGGAGCGATCGGCCACAGAATAAAGGCAGCCGCTGTATAGCCCCGGATTTTTGGTCTTCCTCCCTGAAAGCTGCATTCCTTTGTAATGCTGGTTGAGGGGAGTCGCTGCGTCTTCCAGTGAGTTGTAGAACCCAGCAGGAGAAGATATTAACAAGCTTAAAAGGTATTACCTGACTCCCCATACCAGGAGGCTTGCACCGAGTGTCGGGGCTCCACGCATTTCTTGTACTTTCCTGGGGGAATTAGTTAAAATTGCCAAGGTGGAAAGTATTTGATTTAGATTAATCTCACTTTGCCAAGCCGGAGAGCCTCATTACTCTGATTGGCTGACCTCGCCATGCCGCCCCCCTCCCTTTCTCGGCGAAGCGGGAAGAAGCTTCTGGGTCACAGCTCTTGATGGATAAGTAAAATAGGTTATTATCACCCTTTCATGAAACCCATAAGAAGCAGAGAAAGCACTGGAGAGCCAAGTCAGTGGAAGGGGTGGCGAACCTGCAACATTTCACCGGTCTTTGGCAGGTCCAGAAACGCCAAGAAGAAATACACAGTTACCACGGCAGCCTTGTGCATTCCTTCATCCAGGACTCTGAGCCGTGACCGGGGATGTGTTAGGCCCAGCTAGAATCATCTGGGGGAAAAGCCTCCATTACAGATTTCTAAAGGCTCTATTTGTTTCAAAGAGGAAAACAACCACAACCACGAAAACTTCTCTTAATTGATTCTAAATGAGAGTTTGCTGTGCTGGGTTTTATGAACTGTCTCTATACTAAAGCAGGAGGGAGGCCCTTTTCAGAGAAGGCCAATTACTGGAGATAAAACCTTAAACTGTGCTTCTCAAACTTGAGTGCGCAATCCCATCTTCTGCAGACTTGTTAAAATGCAGATTCGGAATCTGTAGGTGGAGATTCTGCATTTCTAACAAGTTCCCAGGTGATGCGGCTGGCCTAAGGAACACACTGTTCCTTGGTTTGCTAAGAGTCTAAGATCGAAATGAAAAACTATTCTCAAACTCCTGGGCCATGCAAATTATTCAGTTATGCGCTGCACCACAGACATTCGCTGTCAGTGTGTTTTCAGATTTTTGTTAAAACCTGGTATTGAGTTTCTTTCCCTTTCACTTACTTGATCATCTACCCACAGCTACTAGGCTGCCCCGCACAGAGCCAAGAACACAAAATAATCCTGGCCCATTATAGGCATCTCACCCTCTTTGAGATATCTGTATTTTATTTCCTTGTCCTGAGGATAAATTCACAATGACATCAACTTTCTTTGTGTGTATGCACCTGTATGCAATCCTTGCTCCTTTTCCCTCCCAGATCAGAAAATGATTTTCTCCAAATCTTCTAAATCTGAAATTTCTCCCTCCACAGAATGCTGCTTTTTTTTTTTTTAAGAAAGTGCTACAAAAATAATGTGGTCATCTTGTGTCAATCCACTTGGACTCTGCTCTACGTGGTTTGAACAGGGGTGACTCAGATTTTATAGACATTGACGTGGATGATTTGGAACACAACGTACACAAAACTAAGCTAAAACCACTAATCTGTTGTTTATTTACTTAGAAAGGGATGGGCTATCCAAACAGATAATGCTAAAATATTTTTTTAATTGTATGAAATCATTAATAGGTACTATTTCCAGGCATAATTACATATTTTAAAAACCAAGAAGAGGGGGGTGTTTCTGAAGTCTCGAGCAACAGCCGGACCCATTTTTAGTGGTTTATACACACGTAATTAGCAGTTTAATTTCCTCTGTGGCTAAGTTAGCCTTAAGATTTCATTTAATAACAAGTACAATTTTACAGCCCGAAGCAAGGTTCCTGCACCAGCTTCAGCTCAGCACTGCCCCCTGCTGTTCTCCGAGCAGTCCACCACACCCTGCGCAGTGAAAAAGCATCCGTATTGTCAATGGCAATTGGGCTGAGCAAAAATGAACTGGGAGAGAAACAGAGAAATAGAATTCATTTAAAACTCTCTTTAATGAGACTTTTCTTTTTATCTGAAAAACCAAAAGCTAAAAAATTATATTACTGCCTTTCCTCGTCATTTCCCAGATGACATTCATGATTAGCCTGGAAGTAGGTTTCCTTTTCACACTACTTAGCACAATTATGTCACATACTTCCCTGCAAAGGATGGCCAAAAACAACTGTTGCTCAAAGTAGCACTTTTTACACCCTTTAAGTAACCAAACTAAGCATGGTCCAGTTGATAGCCAGCAAGCCCAATTTTGGCTTTATAACCCATTATCTGCATTATTTTTCAACGGGGGGATAAGTTACTTCTATGCCCACACGCCCGGTTACCGTGTGTTAGCACCGAGTGTGACTGAGCACCAAGAGATGGAGACGTGTCTTGAAGAGTCCTAATGAGGTGACAGATGTCCAAGTGGTTTTGTTGAGAGTCTAACCTCCTAGCCTTCGCTTTTCATCAGAAGGGGGAGATCTGACAATTATATCAGTCTTTCCAGTCATATGCCATGTACAGAAATGCTATTGCTGTGTTAAGTATTCCTATTCTGTCTGAAATAGGAATCGGAAGAGTTCAGTAGGATTTGGAGAAAACAAATGAATATTTCTCCTGGTAATGCAGGTAGATTGGAAGTGCAAGAAGCTTCAGTGGCTTGGTGTGCTGAAGCTATATGAGGCTCTATCCTCACATGTACCCTATCGGCTACCACCGACAGGATCTGCTGGGCTGAGGTGCTATGGATAAAGAATCCTTGTCACCAAAGCCTGTTTTTTAAAAATGTTTATTTATTTATTTTTGAGAGAGAGTGCATGTGAGCCGGGGGAGGGGCAGAGAGAGGGAGAGAGAATATTCCAAGCAGACTCCACACTGTCAGTGCAGAGCCCGATGTGAGGCTCAAACCCATGAATTGTGAGATCAAACCAAGCTGAAGCCAAGCTGATCAAATCTGAGCTGAAACCTAGAGTCGGACGTTCAACCAACTGAGCCACCCAGGCGCCCCACCAAAGCCTATTATTCATCAGAATTTATAAAATCTGGACTCAGCTTAAGACTGGGGTTCACATGTCAACGCTGATGCTTTATTAGTTGCATGGTTTAACCTCAAGTAAATTACTCTCATTCCCTAAGTCTCTGTTTGCTTTTCTACATAATTGAGATGATAGTATGACTCATGTAACATGATTGTTATGGGGTTTAAGTTGGCTTCCCTGTGGAAATACACAGAATTGTGCATCCTAAGTATTCATAAATTCTGAAATGACGATACAAGATCGTTGGTAGAGGGGTGATCAAACAGAGGTACAGAGAGAAGAGACTAATATCTCTGACAATGGCTAAGAGCCTGGGCTTTCTACATCTGGGCCTCAATTTAAATCCTAGCCCCACAACTTTAGTGGACCTTGGGGAAGTTCCCTTACTTTAAACCTCAGTGCCCTCAGCTGTAAAAATGGGTGGTGGTAATTCCAGCTCCTACAGTTAGTGTGAATGATACAAGAAGAGTCACCACCATGGGGCCTTATTCACAGTTAAGTGTTTCTACCAGCAGTAGGCATTAGTATGGAACTAGGCTGATTTGGGGGATTTTTCTTCAAATTCCAGAGTCAACCTTTCGGTTGGCTTTCTGTCCTTGCATATTGTGGAGCTAAACACTGTGATCACGATTGTTCTCTTTCAGTTCATAATAAGGTTAGCCATTTTTGGCCCAACAAGTTAATAGTGGTAAAGGGGAAAGAGCCGCCTGGGGGAAAGGTTTAATCTGAAGATCTAGAAAGTCAGCCAGTGTCTGTCTAGAGAGCTGTGTTAGGCTAAAGAAGAATCTTTACAGCCGGTTTATGGATTTCATTGGATGCACAATGATGACCTTGACTATTATCACTTCATATTTTCCTCCTCTTTTAAAGGGCAATGACCCAACTAATTTATAACCCTGATTCTAGGACAACCGAGGAGAAGTGCCTGGCTGTAAGCTTCTGTCTGGCATCTGGTTCCAATGCTACTAAGGCACAATTAAGAAACCCCCCTGGGTGGAGATGGGGCTGCCTGATTTCCTGCATTGTCTCCTTTACATCAGTATATTCCCAGAAGAAAAAGAAAAGAAAAAAGATCGGCGTACAGACTGGTGAAGTTTTAGAAGGCCGATAAATGATGCTTTTCTTCCCTGCCTGAGTTTGGAACCAATTAAGAAAGAGATATGAGACAGACAGCTGGAGATCAAAATATTCGCTTTGTGAGTGGGAAAAGCTGGATTGGAGCATGAAGCCCTACATTAGCCCTGTGTCCAGGTGGGCTCCGTGGTGCTGCAGCTCCGAATGAGACAGACATATCCACGAGCCAGTGGAAGAGCTGGACCGCTGTCAAGTCCTGACTGCATGACGGAGGGCCTGTGAGTTCTCCACTCAGGCAGATACAGGGAGCAGGAAGGGGCAGGAGTGGAGTCAGGCTTTTCCTGCGGCTTCTGCATCTCTACCCACTCAAATCATAACCTCTGCTCGTGCTGGGAACACTGGGGGAGGGGTATGGTGAGAGACACCAGTGTTACCCCTAGGTCAGGGGCTTACACTTTTCAAGCCACACTCCTCTTCAGTGGTCCAGTCAAGCCTTTGGTCCTCTTGCTAGAATTGGTGTTTAAATATATAAAATAAAATATGTATACTTGCAAAGGAAATCTATTAAGACAGTTATCAAAGTATTTTTAAAATTTTGAGATACAATAATATGGGTGTTTCCTTCTTAACATATTAATACTAAGATCTAGTCGCAGTCCTCGTAATTACCATAATTTCAAACTAGCGACGAGTGTTAGTGATATTTTGAGATATCTGCTACCACAGGAAGGTGATATGACAATACCTCTGATTTCTACCAGTGATGTATACTGTTAAGTGCCACTCTGGTTTGTCATTCAGTTTCATACTGGAGAGAAATGCTGTGTTTTAGTTAGAGGTTAGTAAACATTAAAACAGAATTCTTTTTTCCATCCAAGTTCATGAACACCCAGTTAAGGACACTTCAAGAACCCCTTAAGATGAGTGGTTCTCCCAATTGAGTGTGCAACCAGAATTACCCAGAGAGCTTGCTAAAATGCAGATTGTTAGGCCCCACTCACAGAGTAGATCTGGTCTGGGGCCTAACTCTTTGCATTTCTTACATGTCCCAGATGATGATGATGACGCTGGTGCAGAAACCCGGCTTTGAGAACAGGGATCTAGATGAAGGCCCTCCAACAGAAACATTTAGAATGGAGAATATGTTCTCCCCTGTGTGAAACTGTCAAACCCTTTCACCTCACAGGTTCCCACCTGGTTTTCAGAGATGGTAGGTAGCATCCAGAGAGATACTGGTACCATTAGTGTCACACGATTTCTATTTTAAGAGCTGGCTCAAATATCACCTCTTCCCCAAAGCTTTTCCTAAGAACCCCATGCCGAAGGGACCCTACCTACCTCTAAACTCCCCTAAACTATAGCTTTTATTCTGTACCACACCCCTGGGGATATGCTGTATTGCCTGGTCCATCCTCCTTTGGTTTACCCCAGTAGTTCATTCCCTCTTCCTCTAACCAGATATCGTGCTTTGTAGAGAATTAGTCCCTGTACTAACATCAACCCTGTCCACTCAGCTATGTGCATGGATGCCTTTGGGATGTACCTATTGGTTACATCATCTTGGGAACCTGCAGTTAGGTTCGGCCAGTCAACCACACTGTGGGGTAAGTCTTGCTAATGCAACAACAACAAAAAGTATAGCTCAATCTTGTTGAGTTGTTTATGCTGCAGTGACACAAAGCTTAATCCAAACTGACTTAAGATGGGACTTAATGGTCGAGAACACGAATGATGTCTGGAATGGCCGGATGCTGAGATTCCTGTTGCCATCAAGCCTCTGTTTCCCTGTGCTTCATTTTTACCTGTTTTGCCCTTTGTGCATTCAGTTTGTCCTTAGGCTGGAATCCCATTATGGTAAGAGAACGGCCATACTGGCTCGAGAACTAACACACCATCCCAAGGAAGAATGGCAGCCTCTTCTTCTCTTCTTGTAGCTCCACCTAAAGTACGTGGAAAATTCTCAGGGCGCCTGGGTGGCTCAGTCAGTTAAGCATCTGACTTTGGCTCAGGTCATGATCTCGCAGTTCATGAGTTCGAGCCCCATGTCGGGCTCTGGGCTGACAGCTCAGAGCCTGGAGCCTGCTTCAGAGTCAGTGTCTCCCTCACTCTCTATGCCCCTCCTCTGCTTCCACTCTGTCTCTTTCTCTCTCAAAAATAACTAAACGTTAAAAAAAATAAAAAATAAATAATGTGGAAACTTCTCTCCCAGAGACCCCTGGTGAATATCTCTTCATATCTCATTTGTGTAAATTGGGCCACATCCCCATGAGTAAAAATATCAGCTAGGATCAAGGGAATCTTTTCATAATCAAATTTATCTATTCTTCTATGAACGGGGAGACGGTGATGCCCAAATGAAATCAGCCTTCTGTTACCAAGGAAAAGGGGAGAATGAGTGGATTTTGGAAAGCAAAAATAGCAAATATCCTCTACAATAGCTTTCTAGTTTCTAGTTCTAGCTCATATTTTAAGCTGACAATTCATAAAATACTTAAAAGGTCCCGAATGAAAGTACTTTTTATCAACCCCCTTGTTTCAGATGGGTATGGACCTAAACTATAAAAAATGTATAGTCCCCAGGAGTGAAGACTTGCATATGGCAGTCAGAAGACCCAGGACTGAGGGTATATTTAGCCATAAGTAGCTGAGGGACTCTGTATATAGAAATCCATCACTTCACCCAAGAGTCTCTTTAGCTTTAAAGTAAACAAGTGACAATGGAGGTTGTCTAAGGTTAGCTTATGTTAAGGGTCCTATGAATCTAACGTATAGCGTGAGTACGTGTGTCTGGGTGTGATGTCTGGGGTGTTGTGTGTATCAGTATATCTGCATGTGTGTATGTTGGCTGGGTGGGGGGCTCTTGAGATTTTCCATATTACTAGAATTTGCACCAATTTTTATTATCCTATCCTTTATGAGGAGCCATAGGTGCTTAGCCAAGACACGTGTTTAAGGAGTTCGTCATTGCTGTTGTCAGTTTCCTGAATTGCATCTTATCCCACATCTGGAGATATACTCTTCTCCTCTTTCTGGTTCTTTGGCTCTTGTCTTCTTTATAATAGCCCTTTCCCCATCTAGGTACTGTGATGAGTCTGAAAATGACTCACACTAAAGTGGATTAGCCACCATTAGCAATGTCAACTTTCCCAAGGGTCTAAAAAAACAGTAACTCAAAAGACTGAACTTTTAATGTGGTATAACAGAAACATCACAGAATCTGAAGCTGACAAACCTAGCTTCATGTACTGTCTCCACTACTGATGAACTGTGTGACTCTGAGTAAGTGGCTTGGCCTCTCTGAGCCCCAGTTCCTTCACTCTACAATGAAGTGATACTGCCTCCATGCAGGGTTTTTTAAGAAGTCATATATGATAGGCTATGCAGTGTGTTTGGCTCATAGAAGTGACTCAGTCCATTTCAGTTCCCTTCTCTAATGGTGGAAATTCAGGTATCGATCAGTAGGTGGGGATGGTGCTTTTTAGGAGATCCCCTCTTGGGAGCCCCCTTAGAATCATTCCAAGGAGGTTACTTAATATATGTATACATTGAACTAATCCTACATCCAGTATCCAATCCTGTTCTGTGTCCAGAATCCTATTCTTCTTCTTCTTATATATATGAAGGAGAAGGAACATTTGTTTCTTAATTATCCCCCCCCCCCATACACAAGTGCTATCCAGTAACTCAAATGGAGTTATCTCAAAAGATTTTAAGCCTATTTTAAACTTTGACATGAAGTCTTATGAAGGTGGTAGAAAAAGAGGTTTCTGGTTTTGGGGTGGAAATTCGGCTAACTTTCATATGCATATGCATAATAAACTCAGCTGTTTACTTACTCGGTGGCCTCATCTGCTTCTCTCCATCTTGTACCTTTCCCCCACATTGTAGGCCCCTACACTTTACTATTTACAACACTTTTAAGGAGGAAGAGCATTTCCCTCACTATCATCAGTTTGAAATTATCTTAGCAACTATTTCCAAATGAAGAAGCAAAGATTAGCCCTCTCCCCAATGGCTACTAGAAAAGATGTTAACTAGATTGACTACAGTGGAATTCCTCAGATTTTTTTTCCTTTTAGTTTGGTCCCCTGTAACCCTCTCTTTGAGTACCATCCTGGAGCTAGCCTATATCTCTTTGACTTGTTAATAAGAATGTCATGTAAAATGAAACCAGAATCAAAACTCTAGCTGAAATCCAGGTAGATTACAACTATTGCTTTCTCCTTAACACCCTGGGGTGTCACTGTAATACAGAAGGAAATGAGATTGGTTTGGACAATCTGATCTTCCCTGAGTTGTTGTGGTTGCAACTCAGGATCTTGTTTTCTCCTAGAAGGTTGCAAATTGATAGTTTGATTATTTCTTCAAGTATCTTTCCAGGTCTCAAAGCAAGATACAGAGCTTGGAATCACCAAGGATAATTCTTTTTCTCTTCATTAAATTTTGGCAACTCATTTGTATTTGCCAGGCTTCAGAGTTTTACCTCTGTACTCTTTTTTTTTTTTTTATAACAAGGTGGAAACCTCTGATATCCTCAGCTACTCCTTGTCCCGAATACACAAATACCAAAGAGTTACAAGTTATGTCACTGGTACTTTTCAAATGGCTTTCAAAGTGTTCTTCGCCTTGTCTTTCTAATTTTCATGCCTTAGCTTAGGCCTTTGCCACCTCTAACCATTATGTTTTGTAGCCGATAATCAATCTACGTCCCATAAAATTGCCATCAATTCAGTCCATCCTGCACACTTGGGACAAAACCCAAAAAGAAACAAATAAAATCTCCAAACCAAAACACCAAAAATCAAAACCCAACAAGAACAAGAAGCAACCAAACCTAGTCATATCGTGACCATGTTGATAGGTTTCCATTGCCTCCTCAGCAGCCGTAGCACAAGGGGCAAACTTTCTGGTGTGGCAGATAATACCCTTTCAATATCTAATTCCGCGGCCTCATCTTCTACCATCTCTCCCAGCACGGTATACTTGAGTCAAGCCGATTTTCTTCCTAGTCACTAGATATGACTAATAGCACAGATATTTTTTCAAGGTTCCCAGAGAAAGGTGGGGCTATTCTATTTATCTATTCCCACATAACTTGTTCAATACCTGTGGACACCATGATAACTGATCAGAGGATGCATAACTCAAGCGACATAACTTATGTTATCAAGTCCAATTCAATGAATATATTGATTCAGTTCTTTCAGGCATACTCAAGTAGAGTGGGCTTGGTTAAAGATCGATTCTATGCCTCCCAAAACTGTGTGATTGTTTGATTCACTTTGACTTGGCAGGCCTGGGAGACGGTGGAGAAGGAGGGAGAAGATGGTTGCCTGGTTAAGTGGGAAGGTATAACATAAATTTTGTTGGCTTCACTATTGGCCTTCATATCTCAGGACTCAGGAGTCACCATTTTGATCTACAGAAAGTGACATTTCATGAAGAAAAATCCAGGTAAATGAGTGAGAATTGGGTCAAAGCTGGCTTCTTTCTGTCCACTGGTTTAGGAGAAGCCAGACTGAGATCTGCTATAGATGCAAGGGTATGAGCCAATCCACTGTTGCCACACTAGGATAAAATCACTTTTGCTGTAGACTGCTAGACTGCTGTGGTCAGCTCAGCATAAAGAGAGATCATGCCACAAGTTGACTCCACATGTTCTAGCCACTGAACAACTCTGGCTTCTACAAACACAGAAATTAGTAAAGCAGGTGCATTAATACCAATATAGTTGGCATTAAAGCAGCTTAGCCCTATTATTCAATGATTGCATGGCCTCATTTTACATTATCTCATTAATCCTTGCAGATTTAAGCATGGCTCTTTCTACTCTGGGTGTGATAAAGGCAAAGGTTGCTGTGAAGGTGATAAAAATTGAACCCCTTTTGGTGGGGGAAGAAGAGAGCTTTGTAGATTTCCATGGGCCAGCTCTTCCTTGACCCTTGTCATTGACCATCTTTCAGAGGCCAAGTGAGGAGAAGTCCTTTGCTATTTTTTCTCCCCGACTTCTGTGTAAACAGACAACTTAGCAGCAAGCATGTTGGGAAGGGAATGCACAGTGGGCTGTGAAACCAACAAAATGGCTTTGGGCTTCTTTGCCTGAAGTTTAGTCCCTCTTATTCAGTTCTCCTTAGAGACAGCACATAACTGCTTTTTATTCTCTGTGTGATCCCACGGGCTGTACTTGAAGACCCTTGTTCAACTACCCTCAGCTTTTCCTGACTGCCTAATTAACCCTCTTTTGAGTCTTTTCTCGTGGGTTCTAGCCCAAGCTTTTAGTTACTGCACTTCGCACCACTCCCCTGGATCCTATCCAAGTAGCTCAGGCACAAGATGGCTCACAAAACAAGGGCTTCCCCCAAGGGCCACAGGCAGCCTGACATCTCAGTGAGAAAGGAAAAGAAAAAAAAAAAAGAAAGAAAGAAACAAGAGAAACCAAACAAAGGCACACAGGCTGCCATTCAGGGCAACAGCTTCCTGGTGAGGACCTGATCCCTCATGACACTCCCTTGGCATGGCTTTGCTATTAGGGCAACTGGGATTTTGTCCAAAGCTCTCTCCAGGTGAAAAAGCAAGCCCTGCTTCAGGCTGAGGAGGTACCATTAAGTCATTTTCTTATTGCCTTTCAGACCAGACTTGAACTATAAATAAACCAAGTGCCTAGGAGTAGCCACAAAGCTTGCTGTAAGGTTATTTGCATCCCTCTCTCTATCTGAATTCCCCTTATGCCAACTCTTCCTTTTAGAAACCCCACAAGGTTGGCAGGTCCACCACTGCTGCTGCCAATGTCAGTGCATTAGCACTTAGCTTAAGTGAACACATATGCCAGGCAGGCTCGCGGCTTCCTTCCCCCCTCTTCCTAATGGAAACACTTCAGATAAGAATGACACCACTAATATATTGCATATAGTTATTGTATCGATCCTATTTTAGACTACCAGCCCTTCAAAATACTGACTGTATTAGCTAAGATGTAGAAAGACCAGAACAGGCATATAATGATGACATAATAACAAATGATAAAAAAGACAATGATGATAAAATGATGGTAATAAGAGTAGCCACAGTAGTGGCCATGGAGTGATAACAACTTAGTGTTTACTGAGTGCCTACCACTGCTGGTCCGTGTATTTGCATTATCTGTTGTGTGTGTGTTTTCTATCTTCACAGTAACCCCAAGAGTGTTTTCTAATCTTTAGATGGAGAAAGGGAGGCCTGGGGCAGTGAAATGATTCATCCAGAGGCCTATGGTGGACAAGCAGATGGTGATATCAATGTCACGTGGACTTCTAGTTCTGCCAAGATACCTCTATGTTTAACTTCATGTGACAAGGCAAACCAAAAGAGTTTAATTCTTAAATTCATTCCAAAACTATTAAGGCAGTCTTACATTTCACTGGAAAGCCACTGGTGAGATAGCATACCAGATGCTTAAGGCCACTTTCAGGAGATCAAGGTGGGTTTGTTGGTTTGTTTCACATATCAGGCTACAAATAGAACATTTAATGTTCTCACAGCTCCACTGTCAAAGGTATTTACTCTCCACTCATCTGGTTTCTTGTATGCTCCAGACCTATTACTGGTCACATAAAGGAGGTGAGGTTCCAAAGGCTCACATGAGTTTAAAACTCCACTTCTTCATAATTTTTTTTCACTTTGGAAAAAAAAATGAGTTCGTTTCTTAGTTTCTTTAATTTCATGGAACTGGAGGATCTGGTTTTGTGTGGTAAAACCAAAAGGAAAAGAAGAGCTTGTAAATATGTAAATGATGTGTGAACTTGAAAAAAATTATCATCTACCTCTTCACTGTAAGTGCAATGAACCTGAATATGACAAAAGTAGGCTATTAACCCAGTTCCTATCCAAGATTTCTAATCAATATACTGTCCATTGGACCATTTTGTATTTTGTCACCTTGGCTTACCAGCAAAATATTAGACCTGCTATTCTCCAAGTCTTGATAAGATACCCAGCTTCTAGAAAGATCAGGAAACCTAAATAGTATAATATCTAAAGAAGGGACAGAAAGGAGATTCTCTAAATGTCTTATAAAAATAAGACTGTTGAGGGGTACCTGGGTGGCTCCATCAGTTAAGTGTCCAACACTGGGTCAGGTCATGATCTCATGGTCTGTGAGTTCGAGCCCCATGTTGGGCTCTGTGCTAATAGCTCAGAGCCTGGAGCCTGCTTCGTATTCAGTGTCTCCCTCTCTCTCTGCCCCTCTCCTGCTCATGCTCTCTCTCTCTCTCTCTCTCTCTCTCTCTCTCTCTCAAAATAATAAATAAACATTAAAAAATTAAAAAAATATAAGACTGTTGACCATGAGATCACTCATTTGATTTTGTGACTGGAAGTATCAATGTTTAATATCCAACACTTTGGTTTAGTAAAGTAATAACTAAGATTTGTTAAACACTTTCATTCATTGCTTAGTATGCTCCAGGCATTCTAAATACTGGACATATATTTGCTTCCACTGAATCCTGACAACAACCCTTTAAATAAGTCTATCATCATCCCTATTTTATATATAATGAAACTGAGTCTCAGAAGAGTCAAATCACTCACCCAAAGTTATACTGGTTGAGAAAAGGTCAAGCTGAGATGCGAACACAGGTAATCAGAGTGTGAGTTTAGGTTACCAGAGAGGTCTCAGGTCTAGTGAAGGGCAGGTGTTGAGTGAACTCCATCGTCCTTCTCGTGTGGCAGGAGGGTGTGTGGTCTCAGAATACCCCAAATCCACAGCTCTAGGCCCTCTGCTCCATGAACATTTCACTACCATCTTCCGCTGAGATCATGTGCCTGGTCTATTGGGCAAAGCCATTCTAACCCAACTAGGAATTTGGGATGATGGGACATCTCTGAGATCTCTGAGATTCACAATTTTCTTAAATCTCCTTTCAATAAATTGTAATGGGATTAAAGATCACTGATTTTTTAAGCTGATTGAGAGGAAACTGAATCCTGAGTCTGCATATGCTGGCAATGGCCTGCCCGGATACCCTGGGCAGTTTTTCTTGGAAGAACTGGCAATCCTTAATGCCCTTTTTCCTTTATATAATCACACTAGACAGTGACAAATCCTGGTGGCAAGTAGTACCCTTTAAATCTGAGATGACACGATCCTAACACATTAACTTCCCTCCCCCTAAGTCATGTGTTCTTTGCTCCAAGTCACCAGCAACAACCATTTCTAAAAAGAGCTCCTTTACCCTACTAATCAAAAAGAAACGTTTTCTGGTGGCCTTCTCATATTCTAGCCTTTGACAACAATTTTCTTAACATCTTTTTTGAATCTTCTGCATACTATTTCCTTTAAATGACTATCTAACAGGGATGGACCTATGTCACTATTGAATAAGGAAGACTCACCCATAACACACTCACACCAAAACACGTTACAGTCAGAACCTGAGGAGAAATTACAAGATGGCCTAACCAGTGTGTGGTGCCTTGATAGCAACGGATGAAAAGGGCCAAGGAAGTACAGACTATCATTTATAATTTAGTAGCATTATTTTATTATGATCACCTCTGCTCTCCTAGATTTGTCTTACATTCTCCTTGGCATTTTAAACAAAAAGATACTTTCCTCCAGTTCTCCCTGTGTTTTCACCAGGTCGTGTTATGTCTTGTCACATCAAGTCATGTTTGATGTGACATGACATGGGTGCTATGTAACTCAACCCAATCAATAGAGGAATCAGGAACAGCCTTGCTGGAACTTTGATACAAAGCTGGAGTCTAGGGCCACTGACTCCTTTTGAACATCTCACAGCTCTTTTGGTAACCAGGATGGACAGAGGCATGGATATCCTCACAACATGTGACAATGGCCTATTTGTTGTTTTCATTTTCTCTTCTACTGATTACCTCGTCAGGGAACCTATGGATGAAATATATTTTTTTAATTGGATATTCTCTAACTAGATAAGTGATCTATTGTCCATCTAGGACTTGCTACATAATTCATGGGGTCCAGGGTAAAATAAAAATGTGCAGCCCCCTGTTAAAAAGTAAGAGTTTCAATTTCAAGATGGCGACATCAGAGCATTTAATCAAGTGCGGAGCTCTTCTGAGCACCGAACCCTGTGTGACATGGGGTAGGTGCCTCACACATGTAGAAGGCTCTTGGTCTTGGGATCATATGCAGGGGTCTTTCCGTCCTTAGAAAGTGTACTCTGCATGATGGTGCACATTTCTGATGATGGCCTATCATGCCAGACACAAGAGGGAGAAGAGGAATGTCATTATGACTGCATTCAGGGATATTTCAATCGGTGCTGATTGCTACTTCTCCTTAAAGCACAGCAATTTGCTGCACAGATTCTGTAGTGGTGGGAACGGCACCCACTGCTATTTCCTAACTCCATCTACCTCCCTCTCCTCCTTGCAATACTTCCTTTATTTCCTTTCTTCTGTTTTGGTTTGGTTCATAATACTTTGGGCAAAGATTACTTCCTTTATATTTTTACACTGAGGCTTTTATTCCAAATGAAATTTGCTTTGCTTCATTTTATCTCAATGGTCCTCAGCAAAATGGGAGCAGCGTATTGTACAATTAATTGGTGCAATTTATGGACTCAAAGAAATGACCCCTTTCCTTTAAGCTTTAGGGTGTGTGTGTGTGTGTGTGTGTGTGTGCACTTAAACCTACAATCCAAAAACACCCTTTGCAAACTGCAAATGAACTAGTATACATTCACTTGGTACATAAATACGTAGTTTTGAAGTTTGTTAAAATCTCTAAAAGAGTGCATGAAACAGGATGGGATAATAAAAGAGAAAATGGAATTAAAGGAGACCTTTTGAACCAAATATTTTTCTCTTCAAACGGGCTGACATAATAGACCCCACATCTCTGTTTTAAAACAAGTAGAACTGTTTTAAGATCCTAAAAGATTCAGTCCATGAAAGAGGTCCTGGGTCCTCTTAGAATTGTCATCATTTTAACACCAGCTGGCCCCAGAGACCCTACTCTGAGGTGCCTTTGACAGAGCAACCCTGCCTTTGGAAATCTGCAAAAGAAATTACCCAATTAAGACCTAATGGCCCTCCACACCTTCCCAGGCATATTGAAAGGAATGAAGGAGGCATATTGACAATCACAGGTGCGCCATAAAATTTTCTCCAGTTGTACCAAATCCACGAGGCTAAATTACCCAGCACTGTCCTGAAGTGGAGTGCCACATGTGCACGTGCAGGCGAGGGTGGCAGGATGTGACCAGATGGGGTCAACCTGTCAGGGGGATTTAGAAAGATGACACAGAGTGGGGTGAGGAGGCATTGGGAGGTAAGGACAACGTAGAGGTTACCCAACATGGTTATTCTCTGTCCCCGAACAGATTCAACTCATGGAAAGCTAGACTTTTTTTTTTTAAGCATCATGTAGGAGGCATAGGTATTTTTACACATTTTCTGGTAAAATTAATACACACGAATGGTTTTTAAGTAGGTCCCACACCCAACATGCGGCTTGAACTAAGACCCGGACATCAAGGATCATGTGCTCTACCAACTGAGCCAGCCAGCCAGGCGCCCCAATACATGCTAATTTTTAAAGGCTCATAACGTTTTGAGTGGTTCTTGGGGACCTGGTTTTAATTGCCTTTCAATTTTACCATTCTTCCCTAGAAAATTTCATTTCTTTCAAAACATGAACATTATTTATATTTAGGAAGGCTGAAGGAGGTTTCCCTCTGTAAGTAGTAGTCAGAGCCTCCAAGGTCAGGGTGATGTGGGAAGATGGTCCCGCTATTTTTCAGTCTCTTTTTCTCATTCCTTTTTCTCTCCCTTCCTATCTTGCCTTCACAAGATCAAGGAAACGGTAAATAAAAACAGCCCTGGGCCTGTAAAAAGATGACAACGTCCAGTCTTTTGCTTTTGCAGAGGACAGGAGCATGACTTAGAGTGAGTGCAACGCGTTCAATAATCCAAGGCTGCGTCATGGCTTTGGGGGCCAGCGCAGGACAGAGGACGCCTGGCTCTGCTGGGACACGCAAAGCAATAGCACGGGGAACGGGACGGAGAAGAGAGGTTCAGCCCTGTGATTATGCTCCACGGGGCGCGGGGCGGGGGCACAGTGAGTGTGTGTATGCGTCAGTGTGGTGCACGTGTGAGTGAGTGTGCACGCACGTGAGCACCAGAGTGTGTGTGTGTGTGTGTGTGTGTGTGTGCGGGCATGCGCATGTGCGTGTGTGTTGGGCAGGGGAAGAGAGGAAGAAGAACAAAGTAGGAGAGAAAGAAGGGGCAGCCAAACAGCGGGGGTGCCAGCTCAAACACACGCCAAAGGGGTTTCAACCCTTCTATAAGACTGTTTCCGTTTTACCAATCTGGATTCTAAAATTAAGATTCTCTAAACCTCTGCTGTCCAGTGCAGTAACCACAATCACCACGTGTGGCTACTGAGCACTTGAAGAGGGGCTGGGCCAAATGAAGTCGTGCTCTTCAGTATAAAATAGACACCAGATTTCAGACTCAGCATGGTAAAGAGAATCTACACTATTTCACTAATGTTTGGATCAATGTTAAAGTGATTAATATTTCAGATATATTGGGTTCACTAAAATATAGTCTTTAAAATTAATTTTGCCTGTATTTTGGTACTTTTCAATCTGGCTATGAGGAAAATTAAAATCACATATGTGGCTTACATTATCTTCTATTGGACAGCACTTCTCTGAATCTTTCAGTCCCTGATGTGTGTGTGGAGGGGGATAGGGAGGGGGAGTTTTGGAGAGAGGGCTGTGGGCGTTGCCCTCCACACATGTATAATTCTTTGATCTTAGCATCCTAATCACCCCAAAACTTCTCACTCGATTACCCCCGGCCCGGGAAGATATGACACTTTTCAGAAAGGACTATCTATGGTTGTCAGTTTCTCCATGTCCCGTAATCCTGCAAAGGAAATATATTTACAAGGCACTTATGCCTGGCAGCTCTCTTATCTTTCTTAAAACATGGGTGAGGGACTGGTTCTGTGATTGAGCACAAAATGAGAGCTGCTCTTTCACACCATCTTCCAAGCAGGTGGTATTATGCGCCACGCTACTTATTCAGTGAGTCCAGAGCCCAAACAGAGAAAGAAAGAAAAGAGAGAGAGAGAGGAAGAGAGAGAGAGGAACAAAATCTCTTCACCAAAAAATTCCTGATTTCTCTAGCAATTCTCCAGAAGCAAACAGAGCAGAAACAGACATTTGGTGTTAGCACTGCCTCATTATCTAAATCCTCTGTAATTACTCTAAAGCTATCGTTAAAGATAAAAAGTGATTATATTATTAATAGTATCTACTTGTATTTGTGTAGCTCTTTATAATTTAAAAAGCATATCGTCAGTCAGCTATCATCTGATCTCTTCTGATGACTCCATGACTTAGATGGTTTTATTTCTATTTGCAAATGAGGAGACTGGCTGCATGAGCTACAGAAGAACAGAAAGAGTTAGCGGCAAGTCAGGAGCAGACCACCAGTCTCCGAACTGACTCTGATAGTATTTTCCCCTCAGTTCCTCCTATACTAAAGGCTTGGTTAGTTTTGCGTGAAGATACTTTAAAATGTTCTTCCCTCTAAACTCTGTAAGATTCTTACAATAAGGACAAGTAAACTCTGAGGGGTGGGACAGTGGGACATACAGATCACCAAAGCCACTTGTCATAGCTGTGTCACTTGAAATTAGTTGGTGTCACCCACATTTGTGGATGTGATATAGATTTGATCACCAGAATGGGCTAATTGTGAACAAACTGAGGCTCAGAACAGTGGTCCCCTCGTGGTGAGCATCAGAATCAACCTGGAGCACCTGTTAAAGCACAGCCTTCCTCTCCAGAGTTTGTTGGTTCCATGGCTCTAGGGTGGGCCTGATCGTTTGCATTTCTAACTAGTCCCCAAGTGACGCTGATGTTGCTGGTCCAGAGGCCACACTTAGAGAACCCAGGCTGTTAGGGTGTTAATCACATGGCAGAAATTCACAGGGACAGAGGACATGCCATTTTAGTGATAGAAGTCAATGCAAATGAATGTTTGCAAGCTGAGCTGGGTTTCTTTCAAGAAACTTTTGGGGACCAGAGTACTCACATGAGTGAATTTCTGAGATACAGGCACTTTAGGAAATTGGGTCAAGAGGCTGCAGGAGATAGAGGACAGCAGAAGAGAAGAAAGAGAGAAACAGAGGCAGAGAGACAGAGAGACAGAGAAACGGAGCCAGAGAAACACATTGACTGATTTAAAACAAAGAACCTTTGAGAGCCAATTTACCAGAGAGCAAATCAATACCGCAGTTTCCTGTTGTACACATATTAAGAATAATTAAACAATAAAAAGGTCATTAGTTAGCTATTTAAATGTTTGCAATGTTTCCCGTATAAAGGGAAGTGATCATTCATCATCACGGCCGAAGTCACTTTAAAAGTGTAAATACACAGTTATCCAGATTGGCAGCACAGGCAGAATCCCTTGCCTCTCCGAATTGTGATCGAGCAGCAGGACTTCAAAAACAGTCTTTCATATAAAATTCTGAAAGGGTATTATTGTTCAAGGAATGCAGTTAACTAGGGGGTCATTTTCCTCTGAGGTGTTAAGTAAATAAAATAGATAATGCCACGGTTCCCACTCCTTCCCCAGAGCAGTGCAGGGGGATTGCCCATTCTTTGAAAATGTCCCCTCCTAGCTTCATTTTTCCCCTCACGCTCTCTCTTTTGCTTTGTGTATGTAATTCCAAGTAGGACAAAACAAAACAAAAACGCAGTAGAATGACACGTATTATGTAGCAATGGCCAAAACTTAAATTACCCGAAGTACATTACCGAAAACCCTTGCTTCAAGAAAAATCACTCCCTTATTTCAAATCTGGAACAAAAGAAATTTTCAGCCAAATGGTTTTTTAGGCATTAAGTTGTTCATAGTGACAGACAGAAACAGTTGGATAATTATAAAGTAGTGTGTCACTTCGGAGAGTAATTTTCCATTGAAGAGCGAGTGAGAAGCGAGTTTCACAGGAAGTGCTTTCTGATTCGGTGGTTTTGGGTAAGGAAGTAAAGTGGTATCTGGCCCCTGGTTGTCATGAATACATACCTGAATACACATTACCCACACTTGCACGGTCTCAGCACAATTTTGCAACGGTCCTCCTTTTTGCCCTGCTCAGTGAAAAGTTGGAAGGAGGTGCAGCTGTAGAAAGCTATGGCTAGCACATTTTTTTTATGGGTAAAATTTATAGAGTAATGTATCTACTTTTAGCATGACTATTGTTAAACCTGGAGATCAAGCAAAGTGACACTGGGTATATTGCTTTATCAATTGGATTCGTTCGAGTGAAAAATGCTGATCAGGCCATGTCTATCCCTTGGGTGCAGAAACCCTACTTCAACTCTTGAATGGTCGATACATAAAAGTCAAATTCATTATAATTTGTAGCTTTTTTTTTCTTGAAGAAGCATACAGTTCTCAGTACATCAATATCAACTCTTAAATCCACATCGGATGGAGAGGGTACCGCACAGTAATTCAATCTCTTTACACTTAATATGGTCAGGAAGGGAGAATGAAAACAGCCTCTTGTAAAATGATGGAAAAAACAGGATGCAATCACTCTGATGGAGCAGTGCAAAGGAGTCATTTTACACCATCCGTTACCAGGGCAACAAAATACAGTGAGCCCTATACATCTAACAGGTGACATTTTAGCTAAGAAATTGCTTCTTTGGTATTTTTTCTGTCTATGAAAAACAATGTTACCAGCGTTTTCACTTGTCATGTACTATAGGGCAACATATTCCTGCTGACAGACCCATAATGGAAAAATCGAGCAGTTAAATAGTATTACAGTCCAACTTTTTGGATACATGTTAATATGCTCTTTAAAGAGATTTCAGACATTTTCAAACACCCTGGAGATTCAAGGGACTGTAAATCTCTGCATACGTCTATACATTCAACTTGGTTTTCAGATAAGGAAAAAGTACTTAACTGTGTTTCCAGAATGTAGCATAAAGTCCTAGATATACTTTCAAGACAAGTAATTAATATAATTGTCTCATGTCAGGAGGCCCACAACCTTGGCAACTTAACATTATGTTATGCCCACAGCCCTTAAGGAAAAAGAAAAGTAAGAACATGATATTTTCACAGCAGAAAAGTCTTTTCAGTTTATCCCAAAGGTGGTCTGGTACTGAAAAACTAAGAATTGGGGAAATTAATTTTTTCAGATAAGACCAAAATCAATTTTCCAGGATGTGATGTAATTGTTTTCTTAACTACTTAGAGGAGATGATCACTCCCCACCCTGCCCCCAAATTCATGCAGTGTGATCATTAGAAAATACGTACTAGTCCTCTCTTGGATTTTGTCTTATTGCTCATCTAAGGATTTTGTTAACTTCCCCAGAGTTACTCTAGTGCTTCAGGACTTAGATTCCCAAGGGAATTATTCAAATTTGTGGTTCGGTCATTATGTGCCTTCTCATAGGTTTTTTTTTTTTTTTCCCCAAAGCCATTGATGTACAAAAATGGAAACAGACTTAGAATAGAGCTTAGAGAACACTTAGTTCAAACCATTCTCTTTATAGAACAATAAACCAATGACTGAGGAGGGCAGAGTGGTAGAAATGGGACTAGAACCCAGATCTCTAATACTGGGGCCAGTTTTAGTTGTGGTGTCCGTGTCTTCAGGTGTTAATGCGCCCCAACATCCAGGCTGCCACGAAAATCACCCATTCGGCTGCAAATTTCCAGTCACTCTGAATTTTCATTATGTATCTGACATTCTCTATGCGTGTTGTAGAAAGCTTTCAGAAACATAAGACCTTAACTGGCAAAATATGGATAATTTTATTTATCCAAAATGTGAATCAGAGAATTTCTTAAGGCAATTGCTTGGACATTTCATGTCATTTGCCTATCTACCCACTTACACACACACACACACACACACACACACACACACACACCCCACATGCTTTTTCCCCTTCGTTTCCTCCTTTTTTTCTGAGTTTCTCCTTGCTATGCCTGGCCTCTCTCCTTGTTAAAATATTTCTAATCCTTTTATATATCCATGTGCATATCAGAACTACTCACAATAGCCGAGAGGTGGAAGCAATCCAAATAGCCATTGACAAGAACAGATAAACAATGTAATCCATACATGCAGGAGAATATTATTCAGTATTTAAAAAGCAAGAAGATCCTGTCACATGCTACACACGGATGAGTCTTGAGAATATTGTGCTAAGTGAAATAAGCCAGTCACAAAGGACAAATACTGTGTGATTCCACTTTCATGGGGTATCTAAAGTAGTCAAATTCATAGGAACAGAAAGTGGCATGGTGGTTACCAGGGCCTGGGAGGAGGGAAGAAAGGGAGTAGTTTAATGGTTGTACAGGTTGAGATGTGCAAAATGAAAAAGTTCTGGAGATGTGTTTCACAACAATGTGAATGCCCTTAACCCTACTGAACTCTACACTTAAAAATGTAAGATGGTGGGGCACCTGGGTGGCTCAGTAGGTTAAGCGTATGACTTCCACTCAGGTCATGATCTCACTATTCGTGAGTTTGAGCCCTGTGTCAGGCTCTGTGCTGACAGCTCAGAGCCTGGAGCCTGCTTCAGATTCTGTGTCTCCCTCTCTCTCTCTGCCCCTCCCCCACTCATGCTCTATTTCTGTTTCTCAAAAAATAAATAAACGTTAACAAATTTTTAAAAAATGGTTAAGATGGTGCTCTAGACTTAATGTGTCCCTTCAAAATTCATATATTGAAGTACTACCCCCCAATATTAGGTGATGGGGCATTTGGGAGATAATCCGGTCATGGGGGCAGAGCCCCCCATGCATGGGATTAGTGTCCTTATAAAATGGATTCTAGACAGCACCCTCACTCCTTCTGCCATGTGAGGATAGAGCAGGAAGCTGGGGTTCTGTAACCCAAAGCGGTCTTCACCAAACTCAGACTTCCAGCCTCCAAGGCTGAGAAATACATTTCTCCCATTTATAAGCCACCCATACTATGGTAATTTTGTTACAGCAGTCCAAACACACTAAGACAGATGGTGTATTTTATGTTATGTGTTTTTTTTTTTAATTGCAATAAAAAAGAAAGAAAAAAAGATATTTCTGATTCCTTGATACAAATACGCTGGCTTATATATGTCACTTCCCATTTGAGCTCAACAACTGGGCAGTTTAGTTACGAGAGCTGACAAATTGCCACATAATTACCATAAAGACTTGACTTTGAACAGGAGCTTTCCCACTTCTGTCCCCTAATGGTGTTTGGTCATACCTTCACTTGAGCACTTAAGTCCATTGTATTTAAAACTGTCATGCCCTCCCACACCCACCCCAAGACTGTGGACTCCTGGCAGGCTGGGACTGTGCTGTATTCAATTTTGTATCCCAGAAGGCTGAACATGTAGCAGTTGCTCACTAAATATTTGAGTAAGACATTACAGTAATGCAAAGAATTAGAAATAAAGTACACAGGTAAGAAGGACTATATGTTTGTATGTGATTTTCCATCCTGTGTTTCTATCATTGTCTGGAGGATCCTTTTCTGATTCATGTACATTTGTTTGAAGTAGCCGACCGAATATGGAAATCTAAGTCTGCCCTGGGCAGTGTAAATCCCCATGCTATAGGACTATAAAGGTCTTCAGCGTTGATGGAATCCACAGGGTTAATGATTTCTGCTCCCTGGGTTCTAAGATCTCCCTGGAAGTGGTGGCTCCTGGGTCAGTAGCTGTCCTGTTTAGAATCACACATTATTACAGGAGACAGAATCGACAAGCTCCAGAACAATGCCGAGTTAAAAGAGAGACATAATAAGGTCTGGCAAATAAATGCCAAGTGATTTTCCCCCAGGGTTATAACCAAGAATCCAAGAGACAAGAATTTGTGTTTCTTGAATTTTAAATCATGTCATCCATTTAACTTCTTGTTTTTAAATATCTAATACAGGTTTAAGTAGTTTCAATTTTTTAGTTAAAAATGACCGATTTCATTAACACAAACAAAAATAGGCAAAGTAAACCAAAACAACAACAAAAAGATTTTGAAGAGAGATTTTCCCTAAATGGGATGTGGGAAAGAAAAATGTAAAAGCTAAAATAGTTGCTATCATGTTATATATTTATGTTTTTATAAATATATATTTATTTATTAAGCTAAAAATTATAAGTATCAGAAATAATTTTACATATTTGTATTCATTTGGTATATACAGTTTTTTAAATGCATTATTTTTCATATTAAAATATATGGCCTTCGTGTGTCTTTATAAATTATTTATAAACATCACTTGTCACAGCTATAATATTCCATTAATTGGGTAGATTACAATTTCTTAAATCCATAGTCTATTATTGCCTGTTTACATTTATTTTCATATTTCTCCTATTAAAAATGATGCTATAGCCAGGTATGAGGTTGGTTTTTTCATTCTGATTTTCTGATAGCAAATAGAAGCTCTATAGCAATCGCATATAATTAACTCCATTAACACTTTCCTTTGGGATGACTTTCATTGATTCTAAACTTGGAAAGTCCTCCACATTTCCAGAACTATAAGAAGTATACATTCCTTTTCACTATAATTTCTTTTTAATGGTTTTATTTTTTTCTTTTACTTCCTAAACTATCTGTAACATTTTATGCATCCCTTGAGGTCTGTATTCAGATTATCCTTTTTTCCTAAATACATAACAAATTTTTCAATAATTGCTTATTGAATAATCATTTTTCCCTATTGATTTGTGACATCACCTTCTACGTATATTAGATACTAGCACACTCTAGGGTCTTTTTCTGAGTAAAACAGGTGCACTTTGGATAGCCTCAATTTGTGCACTCTAGTGAAAAGTAATACCTTGGATCTCGGGTCTGTATTTTTTAATTTTTATTTTTTTGAGGTATAATTGTCTCACAATCCTCTCAGGGTTCTTGTGAGTAATTAGAGATAAAATATTCATTGCATATTCTGAATATAAAAGGTGTTACATATGAATGTGATCTATAAAACAGCAACAGTAAAATCTTGGATGAATCTAGGTAAATATGACCACAGTTAATGTGAATGCCAGATTGCTAATATAGTAGGGAGGGTGGGGAACCATTTAATCTATTATTTTCCGAACTTTTTTAGGTTTCTCGAATGGGAGTTGTTAGATAGGTAAAAAGTGCTGTAGTCAGAGAGGAAGATAATGCAAAAAGAAGGGAGAAACTCACAGGATACAAATCAATTCCTGTAAAAATCTGATAATTGACTTCCTGACTTTTCCATTTGGGGGAGGGAAAGATATCAATATTAATGGAGAAAAGAATTAGAGCAAAAGATAGGCTACAATCTTTAAATTGTATGTTGGTAAAAATACTGTATTTCTGGTCAGTAAGTCAATAAAAATATTTTTCATGTTGATAGTTTTAAAACTATTATTTTTTAAAGAAATATCTACGTCTGTGGGACTCAAACTCATGACCCTGAGATTAACAGTCACATGCTCTACCGACTGAGCCAAACAGGTACCCCTTCAGGTTGACATTTTAATTTTAGTAAAATATATGAAAGATGCAACCTTTACTTTTAACTTTCATAAAAATATGTAACTTCAGTTAGTCATGTCAATGATTATAAGGAATATATAATGATTATTTAAAGTTAGACTAACATTTCTCTCCCTTCCTGCGCCATTTTCTTTTCTTGTCCAATTTCAACTACTTAAAAAAAATCCTTACCATATTAGAATACACCTACGGATGGATCAATACCTGGTGACTTCTTTATGACCTTAACACCAATGTCCCTAACACTGTTGCCATTTACCTCCTTCTAATCCATCCCCTACTCTGCCAATGGAGTCATTTTACAATCCACGGATTAGTCGCTATTACATTTATCCAATGGAATAAAGTCCAAACACTTGGATTTATGTATAACCTGACCATTGGCTACTTTTCCACCTTGATCTCCAGTTCCTTAACAGGCTCCTGCTCTACCCACACTGAAAACCTCATGTTCTGAGGACAAGTCTTTTCAAAGCCTGTGCCTTTGCTTGCCTTTCTACCTGGACTGCTGTTCTGCAAACCTGTGTTCCTGGAGAAATGCTGATGAGTTACAGTTTTTTTTTTTTTAAGTCATCTAAGAGTACGTTAGAAATAGACATAAGCAAAGAAAAATCAGCCTTGCCAAATAAGCTGAACCTAAAGTACAAGGACAGTGAAAAGAAGAAGAAAAAAAAAAAAAAAGTCAAGTCAGCTTAACCCCAACTGGCATTTACAAGATTAACAATATGGTTTGCAGTGCACTTGGAAGGAAACCAACCCGCTTTAAAATAATTAAGTGCTGCCATCAAGGAAGGACTATGCAGGTGCCAAAAAAGGTTGTCTGGGACACTAAATCCCTCCCTATCTTACAATGCCATAAAAATAGAAAGAACTTGAAGAAATGGAGCCTAACAGTGTTCGAGATACTCTAATGTGGACTGAAGGATGGCTAAGATAGAAATCTAGATGGAGGAAAGACAGCAAACAAAATAAGGGATACAGTTTATATTTTTAAATTTTCGTATTGAAATCCAAGAATTTCTTCAGTACTGTTTTATTCTTCCTTGAACTCTGATCAAGTCAGTATGGGCAATAGATCCTGTGCTCACCATCCACACTGCTTTCCCACATTTAAAAAAAGCCAGTAGAGACAGGAAGGAAAAAGCTTGCTGGTGGGAATGATAGCAGCCTTTTGGCATGGCCTTACCAATGCCCAGAGGGGTTGGGTCCACACAGCAACATAACAGGTTTAATTGCTTCTTACACTTGTCTGAAGCACTTTATATATGCCCACAATGTAATATTTTGCATTATATGTTAAAAAAAACTATCTGAATTCCTTAAGGTGATGTCTAGAGCTTCATCATTTGTAGTTCCAATGCCTTGAATATAGTCTGCATTAGAAAAATGTTTTTTTAATTGAATCATCAAATTATGCTATGAATCCATAAGTTTCTAAGTTGCGCTCAATCCTCTTTATTCTCCAAGTTGATTTAAATGGTTTCGTGAAGCTCTTCTTTGCCTACAGCCTGTGACCAATGACCTTATTTCTCTGAACTCCCATTGAATTTATTCTTAGTATCTTAAAAGTTTAGAGCTTAATTATTTCTCACATAGTTATTCTCACTTCCTTGGTACATAATTGGATTCTTGAAGGCAGTAATCACATTTTATCCTAGGAAATGTCTAGCACAATACTGACATCTGAGAGGTCTTCAGTAAATATTTGTTGATTGGTATACTCAGGTCACTATCCTAGTCTTCACCCAATATATTAATATCTGATATATGAACTTTAAAAATAATGGTAACAACAAACTGCCTGTACATCAAAGTCAGATATTGTGGAATTCTGAATTGCTTCCTCTCCTGGCATCATGGGTGAGAGCAATAATCTGAAATCAGACTGACATTGATATGCATCATCCTCTGCCCTTTGCTACTTATATGACCTTGAATTTAATCTCTTTAAATACTCATTTTCTCAGGTATAAAATAAGGATAATAAAAGTAACTACAGCATAGAAATATTGCATAAACTAATAAAGATAATGCATATAAGGAACACAGGCAATGCCTAGCACATAGTAATTGCTTCAGGGTAGATAGATATTATTATGATGATGATGATGATGATGATGATGTTACAACTTTAAGAAAAATAATTCATCAGCCCAGCAAACTTTGAGCAAACCTTTAGATTGCTTACAATGTTTTTCATTTAAAATCTTTTCCCCCTAAGTTAAAAAAAAAACCTTTTCCCCCTAGAAAAACACATGTGAGTGAATAATGTAAGGCAGTTGGAAATAGAGGGATATTTTTATTTTTAAAAAATTACACAAAGGAGGTAACATCAGAGAAAATGGTGATCTAAGGAATTTTAAAAAGTCTACCTTTTCATAAAAGTAATTTAAAAAACTGGCAAAAATTGTAATATCAACTTTTTTGGAAATCCAGAAACTAACTAAAATCTCCCAGCAACCTGAGCAGAGCTTAGTTAAGAAATATGGCTGAATCTCATTAAGAAATGCAAGATTTGTCCCATTTTCATTCACCCTAGTTCCAGCACCCCCTTGCCAGCTCACTGACAGTCTTGAAGATTACAGCCCATATTACTGACATCTGCTCCTAAAGGAGGAAAAGGAACTTATTTGCAAAAATCTGCCTAGAATAGATCTGTTTTGCTAACTCCCTAGAAAACCTTCTCAAATGGCTTGTCTTTATCTTGGCTAATTCAGAACTTGCCCAACATAAGCCACTGCCCTTTGAACATTTGTGAAAACTACAGGCAAATATTTTAGTGGTTGTTTCCTGAGGCAGTGAGTAGCAGTTGGGGCATATAATAGATTAGCCAAGAAACTTAGAAGAAAAAGCTGGGGAATGACATGTCTTGGGTAGGGTGGGTGGGGGGCTCTGAACAACTCTAACATATCTCTAGGAATCTAGAAAACATGTATATGCCCAGGGCTATTCACATATTCAGAAAATACCTTAGAGGATCCTAAGCTCTCACTTCTAGCTGACTTTGAGGCTCTGCCCAATGAGAAGTGAGGCTATCAAAGAGTTGCAAACCACCAGGTTGAGTGCTGAAGACATGCCCTAAAACTCAGAGGGTTGGTTTGTTTTGGTTCCAGGCATTTAAGGAAATGTCTATCTTTAAGCTAGTAAAACAGATGCTTTAGTGGCCATGCACAAGAAGAAGAAAAACTTCACAGAAGTGGTTTATAGAAGTCACTAAACAAACAAAAAATGAAAGATAACTACAATAAGCAACAACAAATTCTGAAGAGATGGAGAATCTGATTTCTAGATTCACCATATTAAAATATTCAAATGTCTAGTTTGAAACACCACCACAACCAACGACAAAAAAGGCATGGAAAGAAACAAGAAAATGTAAGTCACACAGAGAAAAAAAAAAAGCAATCAATAGGAGCTACCCTTGAGAAAGCTCACATATTGGACTTACTGGACAAAGATTTTATATGTATTCAAAGAGTTAAAGGAAATCATGTCTACAGAACTAGAGAAAAGCATCCAGAATAATGTCTCATGAATAAAGAATAAAAGGAAAGAGACAGAAATGACAAAATGGAATCACATAAATATTCTGGAGTTGGAAGGCACAATAATTGAAATGAAAAATATACTAGCGAGGCTCAGCAGCCAATTTAAGTAGACAGAAGAGTCAGTTAGCTTGAAGATAGGTCAACTAACATTACCCAGTATGGAAAACAGAAAATAAAAAGAATAAAGAGAAATTAACAAATTAAAAGCCCTGTGGGGCTCCCTCTAATATACCAAGATAAGAAAAATGGAAGCCCAGAAGGAAAGGAGAGAGGAAAATAGGCAGAAAGAATATTTGAATAGTTAATGGCTGAAAACTTCCTAAATTTGATGGAAAATATTATTAATACTCACACTCACAAAACTCAAAACACTCTAAATAGTATAAGCTCAGAGATCCATACTCAGACATCTCATAATCAGAGTCAAAAGCCAAAGCCAAAAAGAGAATCTTGAAAGGAGTGAAACAGAGAGAAAAGTGACATACCATGAATAAAGGGCCATCAATAAAAATAAGAGTTAATTTCTCATAAAAAACTACAGAGCATCAGAAACCTCTGATCAGAAGGCAGTAGGATGACATATTCAAAGGGCAGAAAGAATATGCTTTCAATGAAAACGTCTATATTTAGAATGGAAAATGAAATGAAAATGAAAAATGAAAAAAATTATGCTATTAGCATATAAAAATGAGAGAGTTTCTCACTTGTAGACCTGCCCTACAAGAAATGCTAAAGTGAGTCCTTTAGATTGAAATGACAGGACAGGAGATGATAACTTTAATCTACATGAATAAATAAAGAACATCAGTGAAGATAACTATGTATGTAATATAAAAGGCAGTATTAATGTTATTTCTGTTTGTAACTCCTCTTTTTCCTATCCTATTTAAAAAACAATTGCATAAAATAATTATAAACCTATGTTGGTGGGCACATAATGTGCAATTTGTGACCATAAAATCTCTAAGAAGAGGGGGGAGGGAAAAGAGGCATATGATATATTGCATACTATTAAAATTAATTTTGTATTAATCTGAACTCTGAATCTAGATGTTATAAGTTAAGTTGTTAATTACAATCCCCATGGCAACAATTAAGAAAACAACTCTAAGAGTGTAGTAAAAGAAACAACAAAGGAATTAAAAAGGCACACTAGAAAACATCCATTTTAGACAAAAGAAGTCAGTATTGGAGGAACTGAGAAACAACGGAGATACAAGACATACATAAAACAAACAGCAAAATGACAAAAGTTAGTCTTTTATTATCAGTAATTACTTTAAATCATAAGTGGGCTAAACTTTCCAATCCAAAGGTAAAGACTGGCAGGAAGGATTAAACAAAAATCATCCAACTGTAGGCTCTCTAAGATTCAAAGACACAAATAGGTTTTAAGCCAAAAAATGGTAAAAAAAAATATTCCATACAAAAAATAACCCGAACTAGCTGGAGTGGCTATTAATATTAGACAAAATACACTTTAAGTCCAGAAGTATTAAAGAGGAAAAGGACATGATATAATGATAAACTGGTTAATCCATCATGTAACAATTATAAACCTATATGCACCTAACAACAGAGACCCAATATATGTGGAAAAAGACTAACAAAAATAAGATGAATGAAGAAAAGTGTTGTAAACAGGACTAGACATAGAAAGAGAACTAGGAACAGCTGAGTCTTTGATTTTCTGGAGTCATTTATCAATGAGTATGAATTGAATACCTTTATGTGCCAGGTAGTGTCTTAGGTATTAAGTATACAAGGGTAAATGAGGCCCTGGTCCTAAATAACTGGGAGACAGAGAGCAAAGTAAATTCATATGTAAATAAGAGTTTTAGACTGGGTAACTGTTAGGAAGAAAATCAAAGGGGATGATATAACAGAGAGAATGGGAATGACATAATTTGTATGTTTAAAATAGAGGTACTCAGTCCAAACAAAAGTACCAAATGCATATTGAGAAAACTTGACATATAAAATGCAATGATAATTTAGTGATGTCTGCCACGGCCATGAGAAAGGGATCCCAAATGTAGAACTTTTTATTGTTGATACTACACTAGAGGGGAAAAACTAGGAACAGTACCCTTGGTAAGCATATTATTCATAATAATTCTCAAAATTCTTGACATTGGTACAAAAAATTATATAGCTTTTATTGTATCATTATCTGTAGATGATAAAATTATTCACTGAGAAAAGCCAGAAGAATTGATGGGGGAAAACTATTACAAAAAAATATTTTGATATGGGTTTAATGCAAAATAAATGCACACAATTTAATAGCTTTTATATATACCAGTTAAAAATACAATAAGTCAAAATATCCTATCTCATTAGCAGTGATAACAAGGTATGAGAATTACATGACATAATTCTGATATGTAATAAGTAAGGAAATCATTAAAGAGATGGGCTGGGATCCTGGTTAATTTGGGATTAATGCCAATTCCAATTCTCATCCTAAAAATTTTATAGGAAAGATTCTGAGATACACTAGGAAAAACTAAAAGGTAAGAGTAGTAAAAGTTTTTCAGGGAAAGAAAAGACAAAAAAAGGAATATATCGTACAAAATTTGAAATCAAAGTACAATGATCAGAATGGTATATTATTTATTTAGGAATCCACAGAGAAACCAGTCAATCTGAAATAAAAAGCCCAGAATTAAAATGTTTTTTAATGTAAAAATTAAATATATGAGAGGTGGTATCATAATTTTTTAATTTAAAAATATTTTATGTAAAAATTAATTATATGAGAGGTGGTATCATAATTAATTGAGAAGGTCAATATTCCTTTGCCCCTTGTTTCTTTGTTTCTTGCAAAATTTGTCACGATTGAAAAAAAAAACTGGAGAGAGCTTCACACCTCACAATATACACTAAATAAATTCCACATGACTTAAGTATGAAAATGAAAACAAAGAAAAACAGGACATAGAGATGAATCTCGAATAGGTCTTGCAAGGAAAAATATCATAAAGTAATGGAAGAAACCACACATTTAAAAAGCTAATATACCAAGTCTATAAATAAAGTTTAAACTTCTGAATCCAAAATGAAGATCATAAAGGAACTTAAAGGAAATTCACATGTGATAAAATATATGCCACAAATTTGACAAATTAATTTGGTTCAAGATTCTTGTGATATATATATATACATGTATATACACACACACACACATATACATGTGTATATATATATATATATATATATATATATAAAAGAACTCTTAAAATCAGGAAGTAAAGAATGTAAAATGCAATAAAAATTGGTCAAAGTACGAAAAAGAAATACAAATTAAAATGATGGACAAAGATATGAAATTATTTAATGTTGTCTTTATTCTAAAAAGAAGTAAATATGAAGAATTACAATGGTTTCTGCCAGAAGGTACCATCAGAAGGACAATGATAATGGGAAACACATAAATTTCACACTGTATAGCAGCAGAGCAGTGGTAACTTAAAGGGAATTGTTGACTTTCAGCCTGGTTTTGCTCTCAGAGGACACTGTACCGACTAAAAGACATCAACAAACATAAGAATCATCCCCACAATGAACTTCAGAGGCACCAAAGCAATGATAACTGTTGAAAGGAACCCACAGTGGGGACCTACTACAGACTCAGGTGTAAGATGTCTCCAAGGGAGGGACTAGGTAGAAACCTAAAGAGATTAAGGAATGGAAATATAGGAAGTAGAGGATTTTTGGTGTGTACAGATATGGAAATCCAAATACACATATTGGGGAACTTCTTGATTTCCCATATTTATTGCCCCTCTTGCAGACACTGAGTAGTGTAAATAATCACAAAATTGCAAAGCCACTTCTCCCCAGCACCACATGTGAGAGACGGTAGGCAGAAAAGCCATGAACACGACTTCTCTCAGTGCTCTGTAAATAAAGACCACAGGCTTATCTTTCTCTTTACCTACCCTTGCCCAAGTGTGGAATAAACTTCAAAGACAGGCCTACTATGATGCTGAGTTTTCTTGTTTCTAAAGCAAAAGGAATTCTGCTTTTATAATGTGTATTTTTCCCATCCATAGTCTTCACTACTGATCATCAAAAGAATAATTAAAACAATCCTTTGTCACTTTTCCTTATAAAAATGGCAAAAAAAATTTTTTTAAGTTTTTTTTAATGTTTATTTACTTTTGAGAGAGACACAGAGTGTGAGTGGGGGAGGGTCAGAGAGAGAGGGAGACACAGAATCAGAAGCAGGCTCCAAGTTCTGAGCTGTCAGCACAGAGCCTGACACGGGGCTCGAACCCACGAACTTTGAGATCATGACCTGAGCCAAAGTCGGCCACTTAACTGCTGAGCCTCCTAGGCGCCCCAAAACATTTTTAATATATATTCTACAGACTTGAAAAGTTTGCCTAGAAGCTGGCACTCTTAGCATATTGCTTGTTGTATATTTGTGTAAACTTTGTGTTGGATAAAACTTATCAAGAACCATAGAGTCAAACCCACAATTCTTGCAATAGGAGAAATTTACTCTAAGAATGACATCTGCAATGAAGATTGATGTTTAAAGCATTTGTGTTTTTAATAATAGTGAAAACTACTGAAAAGCCCTGACATACAATGGAGTATATTTAAATATGTCCTACAGAAAAGGAGAAAAAGGCTTGCTATACTTTTCATTTTTTCATGTACATAGAATATTTGAAATTTGAAATCTCTCAGTCAGATTGCCCTTCTCTCTCCCTCTCCAGTGGAAGTTACTATCATGATTTTAAAATTTAAAATACATATATAATTCTTAATAAATAACTCATAAATAATTTATGTAATTTTAATGAACTAAGTGACATGCAATAAGCCAATTTCCTGCATTATTTAATATTATATTTTCAAGAACTAACTATATTAACACATAGGGATCTAATTTATTTATTTTTCCCTGCAGTATTCCACTGTGTAAATGTACTACAATTTATTTACCCATTCTCCTAGTAGGAGCCATTTGAACTGTTCCTAAATTCTCACTGAAATAGTATCATAATAAATGATGTTTGATATGTGTCAACATTTCTTTAAGACAATAGTTCACAAACTCTTTGGTCCAGGATCCCTTTACACTTGTAAACATTATGGAGAATGCTGAAGAGCATTTTTATGTGGATTATATTTATCAATAGCTACTGTATTAGAAGTTAAAGCAGAAGTTTAAAAAAATTTATAAATCTACTTAAAATAATGTCCATTTATATCCTTTTAAAATAAAAAAGAATTTAATGTTTATTTATTTTTGAGAGAGAGACAGAGTATGAGCAGGGCAGGAGCAGAGAGAGAAGGAGACACAGAATCCGAAGCAGGCTCCAGGCTCTGAGCTGTCAGCACAGAGCCCAATGTGGGGCTTGAACCCATGAACCATGAGATCATGACCTGAGCCAAAGTTGGACACTTAACCAACCGAGCCACCCAGGAGCCCCAAGTCCATTTATATCTTAATATAAGTAGCATATTTTAGAAAAATAACTATTTACCCCCAAAATAGAAGACAATAATGTTTACATTTTTGCAAATCCTTTAATAGCTAGGTCATAATATTTGCTTCTGCATTCACCCTGTAGTGATATGTAGTTCTGGTTGAAAGAAATCCTATATCACACAGATGTGTTGTTGGAAAGGGAAATATATGTCAGTATCCTTTTAAAATTATTCTAGACACTGTTCTTTAATACTATCCCAAATCTCAACAAGTGGCAGCTTCTAAAAGGTTCACTGCAGTATGGAATCTGAAACTGTATCACTGAATTTTTCATACTCTGTTTTATTAAAATCCATTGGTTTCTCTTGTATATGCACCTTTAACCATGGCATGATTTGATAGCATCATGGATTGGTCATTTGGAAAATACTGGTTCACTGAGTTTGCAGATCTTCCAAATGATGACATATCTCATTGTACAACATTTTAAAATCCCATCTGTTAATATCACACCGGTTTCATCAAAAAAGGTTTCAAATTTTAGGAAGCTGTTAAGCTCACAGAAACTAACACAGGTTTTCCACAAGTCTAATTTTTCCATACAAACTGGAATTTTATCATTGGTACCAATATTATCAATTGTTTTCCTTGAAGGAACAAACTCACTTTGTTCTTTGCATGAAAGTGTCTGCAATAACCTCCTGAATAACTGTAGTTTCTCCGTCATTCTTTCAAGTCAAAACCGTGTTCCATAAATGAAACCAGCTATTTCAGCTCGTATGTCAATCACACAAGTGTTGTTCTTTGCTCTTCAATATGCAGCCAAAATACTTCTTATTTAATTGCAATTATATCACACAGAATATTAAAAAGATGTGCACTCAAGAGTCAAGATTTAAGAAATTGAATTATTTTTGCTGATTTATGAAGGACATTCTTCAGTAAAACTAGTTTTTAATTTTTATTTAAAAAAAATTTTAAGCTTATTTATTTATTTGGAGAGAGACAGAGACAGCACAAGTGGGGAAAGGGCAGAGAGAGAGGGAGCCAGAGAGTCCCAAGCAGGCTCCGCACTGCCAGCACAGAGCCTGATGAGGGGCTTGATCCCAGGAACTGTGAGATCATGACCTGAGCCAACACCAAGAGTTGGACACTTAATCCATGAAGCCACCCAGGTGCCCCTAGCTTTTCATTTTTTAACTGCAAGCCCCAGGTGGTGAAGAATACAGCAAACTACGATATATTTTGATTCTCTGCTTTGATATATGTTAAGGTATCAGCAGTTTTATCTCTCACTGCTTTTATACAGTCAGTGCAAAAGCCAACACGGACAAAGCGGCAGATTTGAAGAAGATTCTTCTTCTTCTTCTTCTTCTTCTTTCTTCTCCTTCTTCTCCTTCTCCTTCTTCTTCTTCTTTCTTCTTCTTCTTCTTCTTCTTCTTCTTCTTCTTCTTCTTCTTCTTTCTTCTTCTTTCTTCTTCTTCTTCTTCTTCTTCTTCTTCTTCATTATTATTATTATTATTATTATTATTATTATAAAAGTAGCTTCAAGTTTTACCTGGAAGGTAAACCATACCAAAGTATGGTTACTCAGAAAAGTAGGTATGAAGGTATAGCATCATGCATACCTAGAAAAGGAATTATGGAGACAGAGTGAGGATTAGGTCAGTTTTATTATATTTGCTGAATGAATGTCTATGTTTCAAGCAGCCATACTTGACATTCCTTCTTTTCTGTCCATTCTTGATAATGACTGGTGTTACCATATTAATAAAAATTTGCCAAGCCAAGGGTCTACATTGGTGATGTGTAGTTTTAATTTCACTTCTATAGTTGCTAGCATTTGATAACTTTTATATATCTATTGTCCAATTGGGGGTCTTCTGTGATTTTGTATATACAAACCCTTTATCCATTTTCCTCTCCTATCTCTTTTTCTTCTTTTTTAAAATAGGTTTTGTTTATTTATTTATTTTTAATATTTATTTATTCTTCAGAGAAAGACAGACAGACAGAGCATGAGTCATTGGGTGAGGGGGGGGGGCAGAGAGAGAGGGAGACACAGAACCTGAAGCAGGCTCCAGGCTCTGAGCTGTCAGCACAGAGCCCGACGGGGGCTCAAACTCACGAGCCGAGAAATCATGACCTGAGCCTTTTTTTTCCTTCTTCTTTTCCTGTATGTTTCTTAGTTATCCTTGGTGCTCTGTATCTGCTTTTGTTATTTCTGGTCCTTTGCATGTTTTATTTTGCAAACATATTTTCAGCCTTTATATTTTCATTATATTATGGTTTCCTTTATTTTCCAGAAGTTTTAAATATTGATTTGGTCAACGTATCAGTCTTTCTCATAAAATTTCTACTTTTTGGAACTCATTTAAAAATCCTTTATGAACCCAGATTCATAAACACAATTATCTTATATTTTCTTCTAATAGTTTTAAAGCTTTTAAGCCAAATCTTTAACCCAACTAAATATACTTAGTAAATCAACCTACTAATGTTATCCAAGCTGTCTACCTGGATGGATATATATATATATATATATATATATATATATATATATATGTATATGTATATACACACACACATATATAATTTTTTCTTGGCTGCTCCCTCTATTGGTTGATTTCTGTAACAGGAATGTTAAAATCTTCCACTATGACTGGGAATTGGTTTCTTTAATTGAGTCAGCTATTGCTTTACATAGTTCAAGGTCTTGTTGTTAAGTACATATATGTTAATGATTCTTATAACTTCTTGGGGGAGTGCTTCTTTTTAACATTACGTGGTGTTTCTCTTTATCCCTGGTAATACATTTAGAAAGTATTATTGTTCTCTCCACCTTCTTTTCATAAATATCTCTTAGCCTAATAACATGTCATGCCTTATATTCTATTTGTCTGATGTTAATTTATCTCTACCAGGTTTTATCTTTTTTAATTATTTGCATGGAATGTGTTCTTTTCTGTGTTCTTATGCTTTATGCTTATGTCAAAAATAGCATAGAACAAAATTTTATATGTGTACATGCTTCTCCAATTTGAGAATATCTGCATTCTAACTAGTGAGTTAAAAGACACTGACTGTGAAAATGGTATTTTAGATTTATTTCCATCATTTCCACTTAATGCTTCCTATATAATCATGAATATTTATGCTTTTCCTCATTTATAACCCGTTTTACGGTATTTTCTTTATTTTTGTATTTTGCTTTATGTTTTCATTCTAATGTCAGCTATGGTTTAGAAGTTATACCAGATATATCTGTTCCCTTAAAACTAACCTTAGATACTATTTTTTTAAATAAATTAAGTAGGTTCCACCCCAACACCAGGCTTGAACTCATGACCCTGAGATCAAGAGTCACACACTTTACTGACTAAGCCAGTCAGGCACCCCTTAACCTTAGACACGTTAATATACACATTTAACTTAATGTACACACAGGGTAGTCAGTAAATAGACTTAAACTCTAAACAATACAAGAATATGAAGGTTTTTATCTTCACCCACGCTGGTCTTAAGTGATATATGGTCTCCAATATTTTAGTTCTGTCTTGATTAATAACCTTGAAGTTATTCCATATCATTATTTTATACAAAGTTTGTTAGACTGATTAATGTTTATCATTTTAATAACCATTTTTCCTCAAACTCAGTTCTTTGACCTGTAATCCGTGCCCCCCCTGAAATGCCTATTTTTATAATTCCTTCTCGCAGTCTATTATGTTTGTCTGAAAATGGTTTTATTTGGCCATGTTCTTCCTTCACAGTTTAGCTGGATATAGAATTTGGATCATAGGTTATTTCCCCTTACCATCTTTTGGTATAATTACATTATCTTCTGGCTTCTAGCTCAGGTGAAGTTTAGATGTCTTTTTTTTTTTTTTTAAACTAATTATTCTTTGAAGGGACTGCTTTTTCTGGTATTACCATTAAGATCTTCTCTTGGTCTATATGACAAAGCAGAGTGACTCTAGGAGCACATTTCCTTTTGTTACAGTAACCAATAACTGTGCTGGTTAAATAGGCTTATTCATGACTTTTCTCAATTCTAGAAAATAATCACTTTAGGGCACCTGGGTGGCTCATTCGTTAAGCATCTGACTTGAGCTCAGGTCATGATCTCACAGTTCATTAGTTCAAGTCCCACATCAGGTTTGCTGCTGTTAGTGCAGAGCCCACTTCGGCTCCTCGGTTCCCCTCTCTCTCTGCCCAATCCCTGCTCACGCGCTCTCTCTCTCTCTCAAAAAAAAATTTTTTTTTCTATGCTCTATATAGTGAGGAGGTATCACTTTTAGGATTAAAAATGTTGTTCTTAAAATATATGCACATAATAACCCTTGCTACTAAGTAGTTTAGAATATGGTTTATCACATCTTAAATTATGGCAATGGGAATGCAGTTTCTCTACAAATACTTTTTTTCTCCTACTCACAAATTCAGGCAAGCAACAGTGTCTCTCTGGTGTTTCCATCAATACTAGCAGTACATGGTACACTGTGTGCCCTGGTCACACACCCAGAATCCTGAATCCCTATCTCCCTCTCGCTTGTTCTGTGTTTTCTTGCTTGATGTGTCCTCTGCTCTCCCAGTTACTTAACTTGTATGTCACCTTTTACCTTTAATTCCTGATTGTCTTCATTATGTTCTCATGCCTGTCTTTCTCAGCTAATACTGAGCATTTCTCTACTTGGCATTTCTTTTCTCTAAATTTCTGGTTCTTCTCTTTCATGTATTACCTAAGTCAATGTCCCTCCTGGATAAGCAGACTGTCTGGATCATCCTTGCCACTTTCTACTCCCATTTTCACCTCTTCTCTGCCACCCTCCTGACTTTTCAGGTACTATCAGAATAGAATGGTATATGGTGCATGAAAGCAAGTTATCAACCAAATGTGTTTTTTTTTTAATTAAATGCTTCTAACAATTAACCAAAAGGGAAAATTACTTCCTTGATGTTTCTATATTTTTAAAGAATTTGCAGCATCCTGAATTTTGAAATGCTCTATCTTTAGTGAAATACATAATGGAGTGAAAGATTTCAGTGCTGTTAACATTATGAAACTTCTCATTTTTCTTTTTGCCAAGGTGAACTGATGTAATCCAGGATTTTGTTCTTTTCAAGAGAAGATGAGCAACTTTATAGGAAACCTGAAGGGAGAAGGAAAAAAATGTATTGTATAACAAGTACAGCTTGGGTAACTGATATTTTTACATGAGGATTTTTGGCTCAATATAAGGAAGAGGATTTTATAGCCCCAAATAGCAATCTGAAATCCTTCAAACTCATATGGACAAGTTTGAATATTAAGGGTTCTGTATCATTTTGTTTCAGAATGAGACAAGAGTGAATTTTGATATCTCATTTAAAACAATTAATCTATCTTGAGAGAATACCAAATGATTATGCCCAAACTGTATATAAAGCTGAGTGTTTCTATATTTCCTATTTGAAAACTGCATATTATTTTTGATCTTAATGATAACTAGAGATGCACAATCTGGATTCAAGTTTTGGCTTTGGAACCTAATTGTTACATGCCCTTAATCTTTCAAGGTGCTTCTTTAAAAGGGGATATTCATATCTATCTTGGCTTTTTCACAGCGTTACTGTGAGGGGAGCATATCAGATAACATATAAAAATGCACCGTTGAGCTTTCAAGCCCTCTATTGGTCCATGCTTGGTATCCAGATAGGATACCCTTGCTTATGAAATTTTACATAACAAATATACCGCCTCCATGTCCAGCCTACTCTCCTTGGCC
>CM053568.1:69624940-69693198 GCA_028646485.1 Cryptoprocta ferox
AACAGGAGAAACTTAACAGAGGACCATGGGGGAGGGGAAGGGGGAAAAATAGTTGGGGAGAGGGAGGGAGGCAAATCATGAGAGACTCTTGAATACTGAGAACAAACTGAGGGCTGATGGGGGAGGGGAGAGGGGAAAAGGGGTGATGGGCATGGAGGAAGGCACTTGTGGGGATAAGCACTGGGTGTTACATGGAAACCAACTTGACAATAAACTATAAAACTAAAAAAAAAAGAAACACTGACCTTCTTAATAGAAATAGTCTACTACCTCTCCGGGTCAAGGGGGTTCCCCTTTAGCCGTTAATTTCATGCTTCTCAAGTACTAAGACAACTGGTGACAGCAATGCCCAAAGGCACCAACATCAGCCTATAATTTGCCTAGTGATGATATTAATAGTCATGACAATAACAGTTAACCTTTTCTGTGCGCTGAATGTGCTTCAGGCACTGTCCTAAGCACTTTTACAGGTATTATTTTATTGAATACTCAAACTCGACCTATGAGGTTGATAGTATAATTATCTACTTTCAGAGTGAAAACTAAAAATCTGGCAGGTTCATTCATTTGCGTATTAAAAAAAATGTGTGTTAAGTGCCAGATGCATATCAGACATTGAGCTAGGTGGGGGAGAAATAGCAGTAGTAAGGGTTGAAAGGTCCTTACATCCACAGAATTTATATTATGTAGAGAGAAAGACAAAACAGACAGGGAAATGTGTCCATGTAGAAAGTAATAAGTATTCTGCAAAACTCTGAAGTGAATGGCTGCTGTAGAATGTGATTAGGGAAGACCTTTCTGAGGAAGTGTCTGGGAAGGCAAAGCCTGAATGCCAGTCCTGTGAAGGTCTGCAGAGACTTCTGCAGAAGGACTGAGAGAATAGTAAGTAGAAAAGTCCCAAGTTGGGAATAAGCTTCAGGTGATTATAATGATGGAGAGATGTGAACAAAATTACAGCATGCTTCGGAATAAGAATTGATGGATTTTGGGGGCATCTGGGTGGCTCAGTTGGTTAAGCATCCAACTCTTGATTTCGGCTCAGGTCATGATCTCATGGATTGTGGGTTCGAGGCCCGTGTGGGGCTCTGCACTGAGAGCACAGAGCCTGCTTGGGATTCCCTGTTTGCTTCTCTCTCTTTCCTTCTATTTCTCTCTTTCTCAGAAATAATAAACATTAAAAAAATTGATGGATTTTCTCCTGGATTGGAAATGAGGATGAGGGAAAGAGATGAACCAAGAGCGCATACTTTGCTGGTTTGTTAAGGTTAAAGAAGGTTGTTAGTTTGTTAATGTGGGAAGATGGCGAGACGTGGGCAGGTTTGGGGAAAGATAAGGAGTTTTTTTATTTTTTATTAAGTTTTAACCATTTTGTTATTCCATAAAATATATAATGTAAAATTTACCATTTTAACCGCTTTTAGTGTACAATTCCAGGACATTAAGCACATTCACATTATTGTGCGAACATCACCACCATTGATTTCGAGAATGTTTTCATCTTCCCAAACTGAAACTCCATACTCATTAAATACTAACTCCCCATTCCCCTCTCCCTCCAGCCCCCAGCAGCCACCATTCTACTTTCTGTCTCTATGAATCTGACTATTCTTTGTGCCTCACATAAATGAAATCATAGAATATTTGTCCTTTTATGACTGGTTTGCTTCACTTAATTTACTGTCTTCAAGGTTCATCTGTGCACCAGAATTTTTTCCCCTTTTATTTCTTTCCTTTGTTTTGTAGACTTATTTTTGAGAGCAGTTTTAGGTTCACAGCAAAGTTGAGTAGAAAGTACATAGTTCTTCATACTCTCTGTCCCCCACAACGTATGTAGCCTCCCCTACAATCAACATCTAAAACCAGAGTGGTACATTTGCTACAGATGATAAATTTACATTCTATAAGTGAACAATTCTATAGATTTCTATAGAATTACTTGGTTCCAAATGGAGCGTAGGAAGAGGAGAGAAAATTAATTAATAACCTTTCTGATTATTTTCTTTATCTAAACCAGCTCTGTCCAATAGATTGGCCACTAGCCACTTACAGCCATTAAATGTATGAAACAGGGCTGGTCTCTTGATGTTTTAAATGTAAAATAAACACCAGATTTTGAACATGCAGGAAGAAAGGAAGAACATAAAATGTCACATTAGCTTACGTTGTTCTGGATAATTGCTGAAATGAACATTAATTTTCATTTTTTAATTTTAAAAAACTGTGATAAAACATACATATCATAAAAATTACCATCTTAAATTTTTAATTGTTTTTTTAATTGGGGCACCTGGGTTGCTCAGTCAGTTAAGCGTCTGACTTTGGCTCAGGTCATGATCTCACAGTTTGTGAGTTTGAGCCCCACATCCAGCTCTCTACTGTCAGTACAGAGCCTGCTTTGGATCCTCTGTCCCACTCTCTCTCTTCCCTCCCCAGCTTGCACTCTCTTTACCTCTCTCAAAAATAAATAAACATTTAAAAAATATTTAAATTTTTTAAAATTTATTTATGAGAGAGAGAGAGAGAGAGAGAGAGATAGAGAGATTGAGGAGAGAGGCGGGTAAGGGAGGGGCAGAGAGAGGGAGTTAGAAAATCCCAAGCAGGTTCTATGCTGTCAGCACAGAAGTTGACATTGAGGTTTCAGTCTATAATTGGGACGTCATTACCTGAACCAAAATCAAGAATTTACATTCTGTAAGTGAACAGTTCTATAGATTTCTATAGAATTACTTGGTTCCAAATGGAGTGTAGGAAGAGGAGAGAAAATTAATTAATAACCTTTCTGATTATTTTCTTTATCTAAACCAGCTCTGTCCAATAGACTCATTTAATTGACTGAGTGGTTCATTTAATTGACTGAGCCACCCAAGCATCCCCCATCTTAAAACATTTTTAAGTGTATAGTTTAGTGGAATTCAGTACGTTGACTCTCATGTGCAACCATACCATCATTTATCCACGGAACAATTTTCATCTTGCAAAACTGAAATTCTGTCTCCATTAAACAGCAGCTCCCCATTTCCCTCCCCACGAGCCCCTGGCAAGCCCCAGTCTACTTCCTATCTCTATGAATATGACTACTCTAGGTTAAAACAACACTCATTTGGGTTTATTGGGTTAAATACAATAGATCTTTAAAATTTCTTTTTCCTTTTCCTCTTTTAAGTGTGGCTGTTTGAAAATTCTCCACATGTAGCTCACAATGGGCTTCTGTTGGACAGCATGACTTGCCTCATCCGGCTATTTAAATTTAAATTCACTTTAAATAAAATTAAAATTTCAATTCCTCATTTGCACCACCCAGATTTCATGCACTCACTAGCCTTGTGTGGCTAGTGGTGACCAAACTGAACAATGCAGATATAAAACATTTTTATCATTACAATAAGTTCTGTGGGACAGTGTTGCTCTAGAAAACCCAACTAAATATAGAAACAGCCTAAGAAAAACAAGGAAATCTGAAACAAGGGCAGGGTGGTTGAGCAGAGACTTCCTGTAGCCGAAAACGGAAGAGTGACAATTAACTTATTAACGTAAAGATTAAAAAGTACTGCGAAATTTGCAAGTTGTGTTGTTTTAAAACGCCGGGACAACAACGGATGGCTTCAGATGCTTTTCCCATGAAATCTTAGATGTCGCCACCAAATGTACGACACACTACCGTGTACTGTCATGAGTCAGCTAAAACATGTGTAAACATATGTCATGTCAGTCATTAAAAAGAAGGGTATAATTACACTTTTAAACGTGGCAAAGCATTTTAAAAGTAGTGTATAATTTTCTAGAGCAGGAACCTTTGTGAACATATCTTTCCCTGAGTGTTTATACAGCCTGACATCTTCAGGTTTGTTCAAATCGAGAGCCCCACTGTGAACAAGCCGGCTGCAGACAAAAGAGGCAATTTGTTCTTTAGGTGCCATTTCATTGAGAGAACGGAGAGAGAGTAGCAAGGAGGCCGAGTCACAGACAAAAAATCAAGATAGGACAGGGTACTACCAGACTAGAGCAAGCAGCCGAAACCTTTGTGAGGTGTGCTGATCATAAAGGAGTGAATTTTTAGTAATTGTTGGTGACCAAGACACTAGCATAACAAATATGTAGTTTACCCTTTAAAAGTTGATGTCTTTGCACCTTTCTTCCATAGTTCTATTGAGGCGTTATTCATATACCAAAAAAAAAAAAAAAAAAGCCCTGCACATATTTAATGTGATGAGTTTGGACATATGCATTGCACCTTGTGATATCTGCACCACAACAGAGATAATACATGTATCCAACAGCTCCAGAGTTTTCTTGTATCCCTTCGTTCTGCATGTGTGTGTGGGGGGAGGGAGGTGGGGTGGGGATGCATGTCTGCGTTAAGAACATTTAGCATGAGATCTACCCTCTCAACACATTTTTAAGTGTACAACATCCTATTGTTAACCGTAAGCCCTGTACAGTGCAGCAAATCTCTAGAACTTATTCATCGTACATACCTATCACTTTATACCCATTGAACAAAAAGTCCCAATTTCCCTGCCAGCCCCTGGCAACCGCATCCTATTTTCTGCTTCTAGAAGTGTGACTATTTTCAGATACCTCATAATAAGTGGAATTGTGCAGGATTTGCCCTTTTGTGTCTGACATTTCACTTAGCATAATAGTCTTCCTGGTCCATCCACGTTGTTGCAAATGGTAAGATTTCCTTTTTACTTTTTTTAAAGTTTATTTATTTTGAGAGAGATAGAGAGCACACATGTGTGTGTGAGTGGGTTAGGGGCAGAGAGAGGGTGAGTGAGAGAATCCCAAGCAGGCTCTGCACTTTCAGTGCACTTCCAGTGCAGAGCCTGATTATGGAGCTCGATCCCACAAACCATGATATCATGATCTGAGCCAAAATCAAGAACCCTATGCTTAATCGACTAAACTACCCAGGTGCACCTCCTTCTTTCTTAAGGCTGATTTATATGTGTGTGTGTGCACATAAATATTAATATATATTGTATATATTTATATATGTGTATGTATATTCTCATTTTTAAATCAGATTTTAATTTTTTAATTTTTATTTATTATTGAGACAGAGACACACAGAGCATGAGTGGGGGAGGGACAGAGAGAGACGGAGACACAGAATCCGAAGCAGGCCCCAGGCTGAGCTGTCAGCACAGAGCCCAACGCAGGGCTTGAACCCACGAACTGTGAGATCATGACCTGAGCTGAAGTCGGTCGCTTAACTGACTGAGCCACCTAGGTGCCCCCTAAATCAGATTTTAATATATGTGTATATTAATATATATTATGTTTTACATGTATATATACATATATAGCTTAATAATGTAGAATCATAATTTAATAATTTTAATATTTAACATTAATAAAGTCAATAATTTAGTACTTGTATTTTCATATATATTCTTTATCTCAGATTTCTCTGTAGATATCTTTTGGAGTTCTTCTAAACTCTCCCTTCAGTAAGATTATGAATTCTATTTTCCTAAAGTTGTACTTCTCTTGCTTGCGTCTCATTCAGTCTATCGTTTTTCCTAAAATGTTGTGATTTAAAAAAAAATTTTTAATGTTTACTTATTTTTGAGAGAGAGACAGAGTGCAAGTGGGGGAGGGGCAGAGAGAGGGGGACACAGAATCAGAAGCAAGGTCCAGGCTCTGAGCTGTCAGCACAGAGCCTGACGTGGGCTTGAACTCACAAACTGAGATCATGACCTGAGCCAGAGTCGGAAGCTCAACTGACTGAGCCACTAACGTGCCCCTAAAATGTGATTCTTGATCAATGCTCACCTTTTCATCTAATATTCTTGGTGTGTATATATTATTAAGGATGGCATATGCCACTTCCTATTTCATTTACCGTTAGGGCACATTCATAGAATCAGTCTTGGATTTGAACCATGACTCTGCTAATTAAAAAAAATCATATATATAAGTTACTATAACCTTTTTAGAAGAAGAAAACCAATTGTCATCAGGTCTAAAATGAACTTATAAGAAGAACAAGATTATTATAATTTAAGAATTTGAACTTACATTAATTTTCTGATATATGAAACTATGAAGTGGGAAATACTGATTATTAGAGAAATTCAGAGGAGTATATACTATGTCAATTCTTGAGGAAGTACCAAATTTGGTCAGTAGAAGTAAAGTAAATAAGTAAAATAATTAAGGCGTATGTACTGGAAAGCTGGATATCAGAAAATGGAGACAAAGCAGGAAGCAAGGACAGCCAGAATTCTGGAATATCTTGTTTCATTGACGGCAGGAGTGAAGTGAACCAAGAACTCAGTGGGACTTTTGCCAGGTGGAGTTCAGGTTTTAATAAAGGACACACATGTACATAAGCCTCTCCTATCACCTATGGCAACAAGGCCATCTCTACATGCCACTAGCACGTGAATGAGAAGACAGATATGCAAATCAAATAGTAATTGGTGTGGAAGGCATTTTAAGAGCAAAGATCTGGGTAGGAATTTGGGGGGGGGTTATGTCACATAAGGCAGGTCACGCGGGAAAGAACTTAAGTCACGTTTATAAAGGTTTAACTGAGACCGCACAACTGCCAGCTGTTGGTTCTAGCACCTACCTGTTGTGTGAGTCTTGTGGTTGTGTTTCCTTGTGGTATGATCTGTTCTATACACTGTCCCCACTGGCTGGAGGAAATCATGTCCTGAGGAATGTCTGGAGCACTCACTCTACTGGTTGCCTGTATAAGTTGTCCTGAGTTAGGTACACTTGTGCTACCCACAACACGTATTGCTCTTCCTCCCCATTCCCCTGTCATTCAGCGGGAAGACTTCCCCTGTCTGGGGGAGCGGAAGAAGAAAAGGGCCTAGAATAAAGAGAAAAAGTCCACTGCAGAAATCAAAAGTTGCATTAAACTCTTCCATTTATAGATAAGAACTTAAAAATATCCTTTCTTGCACAAGCAATCTGCAACCTCTTAGTCTTATCTGCCAGACATTAAGACTTTACTAAGCTATATAATCACACCCCAAAATTTCAAAATTACTATTTCAATGCAATGAGTCCTATTGCTATTCCAGAACAAATGAGTCTCTCCAACTTGAAGAATGACTTCTGTAACCATTCTGATCAGACACCTGTGGATTTTGTAAGTAACTGGTTTCACAGCTTAGATCACAGTTTACCATTAGAGAGGCCTATTTTATAAAAGACCTCTAGCAGCATGTTTTGTTACCTATAATGTCCAAAGTGCTTCCCCAGTTATGCTTGGAGTATTTTCATTGATATGTCAGTTACTGCAACAAAGAGCATGACAGTAGGACCTTTTGCAGAGATAAGTAACTGGGTTAGCTAAGACTTACTCTATCATCTGGAATCCTTCCCTCATTTTCCCTCATTGTCCTTTTGGGGGGAGTGGGTTGCTGAGCTATTGTCATGGCTACCTAATTGATATTCCCCCATCTACTCTCCATCTTCTACATTAATCTGTTCTTATCATGTGAATCTGTACTCAACAACTTTCCATGGTTCCCCAATGCCTGCAAAGTTAAAACTAAACTCCCCGGCCTAGTATTAAAGTAGATGTACAAATCCCTGCACACTACAATATAGCTCTATAACAGTCACAGCTGACATTCACCTTATTCTTCCAGGTACCTTAAATATCCCGCCCCCCCTTGCATTTCCTGGTGTAATTCATTTCAGTAGAACACTCTAATGGGACCCTTCCAATCTATGGAAGTGCTACCCACACTTTCAAGTCTCTATCTTCTTCTCTAATCACCTTGGCAGTTGTCTTCACTGATTTCTTGTCACATTCTCCCACATGGTACTTAATATAAAGGGCTTAAAATAGTGCTTATTAATAAAATGATCACAAATAGCCCCACTTTCTACTTTTTTTCTACTTTTCCCCCTTGTGTGTTGATTGTGTGTTCTCAAGGTCATGACCATCTCTAAGTCACCTTTGAACCAGCATGGCACCTAAGCCACTGTCTACCGATAGTAGTTCCTTAACAAAGATTTGTTCTGTTAAATAGTGTCATTTGCTATTCCTTGACAATTGTTTATAGATTTTCTTCACTGGCACAAATAGAAAAATATTTACAAGAGAGCTATCTGTTCATCGAATACATAGATAGACATGGCATTGCTGTTGGCAATGAAGACTGCCCTTTGGTAGTCAGTGTACTGGCTGAAGCATAATAACCTTTTCTTCTTGGGGCTCTGTTATTCATATCTTATTTCACTTAGCTTTTGACTTCTTTAATATCAACTATGCTCTCTTTGTGTTCTTGTTTCATTCTTTATGTTTACTCCACTGTTTTCCCCTCAAAGAATCGCCATGGGTCCTCTCAACAAAGATTTTGGAGAACGGTTCCATTTTTGCCACATTTCCCATAGTCTCAATACTCTACGTCCTTTCAACAACACCCCCCACTCCTTGCTTATCCAATGTTACTTCCTCCAGAGACTCTCAACCAGCTTTCATTGCTTAGAGGGAAAACCCAATGAACTAATAAACTTGGGAGAGACTTCACTTTCCATATGTCTTAAAGAAAGATATAACTGCTTTGTTTACTTCATAGAAATATAAGCGAGCAAATAAACCAAGGTGCAAAATAATGTACAAACACTAAATTCAGGATTTTACACATCTAGGATTTTATTTTAGAATTACGCTGTTAGGGGTGCCTGGATATCTCAGTTAGTTAAGCGTCCGACTTCGTCTCAGGTCATGATTGCACAGTTTGTGAGTTCAAGCCCCCTGTAGGGCTGTGTGCTGACAGCTCAGAGCCTCGAGCCTGCTTCAGGTTCTGTGTCTCCCTATGTGCCCTTCCCTCACTCACACTCTGTGTGTGTATGTCTCTCTCTCTCAAAAAAAATAAACATTAAAGAAAAACTTTAAAAAAATTATGGTATTAAACATATTCCTTGGTAACATAGCTTCTTCAGCACTTACCAATGCAGATTATCTTTAACAACAACAAAAAATGTAGAAAGCAATACAATTTTTATCTTGCAATGAAATGCTCTGTTTAGCTTTGCAGACTTCTATGGCTGGAGCCATAGCTTAGCTCCTTCTATGGCTGGAGCTAGACTTTAAAACTGACATTAATCAAGGCAATAATCACAATTACAGAAACTGAGCCAAAAAAAAAAAAAAAAAGTCCTTTTCCCAGCTAGATCGGTGGGGGAAAGCTTTAACCTCTGACAGGAAGATTTTTAAAGTGAACATGAAAATTCCTTTTACTGGGTCACCGTTACTCAAAGAGGGGCCTGCCGAAAATAAGAAATTCACAGCTATCCTGCTGACATGGAGAGAAGGAAAACTTCAAAGTAAACCTTGAAGAAATGATGTTGAAAGCAGTGGAGTTGAGGCTTGACCCAGTAATAGATTTTGAAAGGGTGTTTTGTATCTCTGCAGTAAGTCAGGTGTCCAACAGACAAGGCTCCAGTCCAACAACAGCCAGGCTGGAGGCACCTTAATAGTGATATTGATTGACTATAAATGAAGACAGACAAAAAGTAACCAGGAGAGCAGAGCAAAATGTATTTTGGGGAAAAAGGTTATTATCCTCCTTTGGGATGACTAATACCACAGCCATAGAAATTCATTTTACAACAAATATTTTTTGAGATCCTACATTGTGCCAGGCACTGGCTAAAAGATACATTTCTAACCCTCAAGGCATTTTCAGGCTAGTGTATGTGTTTTAGGGAGGTCGGTGGAGGGAGGGAAGAATCCATGGCCTATACACAAAAAATCAAACCTGCTACTTTAGCATTATCAGTAACCCACACTCTATTGAATTGCTCTGAAAAAAAAGAACTAAACCACACAGAATGACTCTCATTTTGTTTCTGTCACAAAATTGCTGGGTAACTTAAAAGCAGTCACTTCACCTTCCTGGATCTTAATTTCCTCTTGGCCAAATATGGGGCAGGTTCAGGGAGGAGGAAGACAGTAAACAAAAGCAGTATCTAAGTCTCTTCTAATTTTCTAATTTAAATGTGGTTGGGATATGCAACCGATAGTGGGATGTGATCTGTAACCATCTCTGTGAACAGAATACAAATTCACTCTTGGCAAGAATCAATTTGTACCGAAACTGTTGGTGAATTCAGGATGATGGCCCTTATCACCAGCATACTTAACCCTGGTTTCAGGGTTCCTGTCTCAGAGACAGGCAGAAGTAGCCCAGCATCATTTAGGAAACACGAAGCTGAGTGAAGCCCCTTTTCCCTTTTGGATGGATATTCTCCAAAGAGTAGGATTTAACTGGTTGTTCTACAGTCATCATCTGGAATAACTCTACAGAATGGAACTCCTAATGGTGGCTGGGGTTTCTTGTGATCTGTGTTAGTTGCCTTCCATCCCTTGCAATGGTCACCTGCCCATTCTGCTGTGGCTAGGGCACCCCTCAAGCAGCACACTGGGTGAATTGCAGCAATAAAATTAGGGAAAACCCAAAGAACTTAGTTGGGATCAAGTCTCAAATAGGTGACCTTGTACACTGCAGACACTTGCGACTCGAGAGTCATCGATTTAAAAACGTGTTTAAGCAAGAAGTATTCTAGGGCTGAGGTGATAGGCAACAAAAGAGACAATGTGATCTTACAATATGAGCAGTGAAAAAGGCAGCACACACATGTCATATCCAACCAAAATGTAACTTCAGACAGCTGCAAGTGCTATTACAAATTGTAACTGCACGTGTCAAGATGGCCATGGCTGTGACAACAGCTGCTATGCAAACTTCAACATGCTTCATACAAGCACAGCTTATCTGTGCCTCCCCTTGGGCCTGATGCCTGCCCTAGAGCTTCTCTGCTTGGATGCCCCTGGTAGCCTGCTAGGCGCTCATTCACGGAATTGCCACCCTGAGCAATGGACGATGGAAGAGAACTGTGCTTCTTGTTTCATCTCCATAGAGCAAAGTTCTGGGATGCATTTCATTAGGCACCTCGGGAAGTTCCACCAAATTGAAAATGCATTCTTGTATTTGTTTTCCATCCCTACTCCACTCTCCTGTCTCTCACTCCTGCTTCTTGAGATCCTTCCCAAACTAAATGCCTTTATGCAAGCTTCTGTCTCATGCTCTGCTTTATGGGGATACCTAGGCTACAGGTCCATTCAAAATCCTTGGGCTTCGACAGCTCTGTCTACCGATGTACTCCTTACAGCAGAGCAGAATATACTTGGAGCAGAGTAGGGGTGAGAGGGGGAGAGGGAAGATCTGGTAAGGGGGTTAGAGGAATAGACTTGAGGATTGTGTTGCAAGTATGAAATTTCTTTAAAGTTGGGTGGCCTATATTAAAACTGCCTGTGAATTCTGCATTCTTCAAAGTATTTCCATGTATGTTTTAATATTAAAGTATTAATTCCATAATATCTCTGTAATAACAAAAGCCCTACAACAGCTTATTGGCTGGCCTCAACATTCCCACGATTGCCACATCCAAACCATGCTTCATAACATCCGAAAGTGCAAATTTGATCCGGTCATCCCTTTGCTTACACCTGTTAAAGGGACAGACCCTCTGATGAAGTTGTGAAGAAGTTCAAACTCTTTATCATGATTTATAAGGTCTTGCATAATTTGGCCCAGGCTTATCTCCCCAGCCATGTGCTATCTTCTCCCTGACATTTATCATCCAGCCATAATGAAGTTCTTTTAATCCCTTAAGCACTCAGTGTTCTCTTGCCCCTGGGCATTTGCTCATTTTGTTAAATCAGTCTGGGGTCCTCAACTGACTACTCTTCAACCTGCCCGGATATCAGTTCATCATTCCTCGGCTTCTCCCTTGAGAAGAGTTAGGGAGAGGGAGGGAGAAAAAACACGAGAGACTCTTGAATCCTGAAAACAAACTGAGGGGGGAAGGGGAAGGGGAAAAGGTAAAGCGGGGTGACGGTCTTGGTGGAGGTCACTTGTGGGGAAGAGCACTGGGTGTTATATGGAAACTAACCTGACAATAAACTATAAAGTTAAAAAAAAAAAAAAAAAAAAAAAGAAAGTGAATCCCCATCTTCGTCTGAGTTAGACGTTTCACCCATGTGTTCCTGTTATATCCTAACCTCCCCCATTACCATACATTTAATCCTTTTGTTCTTGCCTAGGAGTCTGGATCTCCTGTGAACAAGCTTGGGGCAGCAAGCCACTCCACTGTTCCCTGCTGCCCAGTGCCTTGCTCAGTGCTGGGAACGAAGCTAATGACTGCCAAGTTAGGGGCTGCTGAATCACTGAGTTCAAATATTGTTTTTCACACCTGCTGGCTCTGTAACTTTGGGCAACCCTTGCAAGCTCTTAGTTTCTTTATCTGTAAATTGTGGAAAATAATAATACCTGATCATAGGATAATTAGGAATAAAGATAATTCATGAAATTTTGTACGATGACTGACCCATAGAAAGCACTTAATAAATGACAGCTACTATTATTCTAATAATACTAATTATTGTAACTATTAGGTACGCAGTATATACGTATGAAATGACCAAATGAATGCAAAATAGAAGAAAAATACTTCATACTTTCCCTCATTGGTTAGTGAGCAAGTTAGGTTTTCAGGGTCTTATCGATTTCTTAGAAAAGAGAACTGAATCAAAGAAGCTAACAAACCACATAAGATTCAGCATCCAGGAAATTTTTCTTCACCGCCCCAAATGCATGGGCCTATGTGGATATCATCAGCATTCATTTTTTTCGCCTTCTTTTTTTTTTTTTTTTAACTATGTAATTAGGATAATAATGAAGGAGAGTGTAGCAGGCTAAATAATGCTTCCCCCCAAAGATGTCCATGTCGTAATCCACAGAATCCGTGAATATATTATCTTACATGGTAAAAGGGACTTGACAGGTGTGATTCATTTAGGGAGCTTGAAACGGGGAGATTATCCTGTGTTATCTCGGTGGGCCCAATATAATCACAAGGGCCCTTAGAAGAGGCAGGCAAGGGGGTTAGTCACAGAAAGAGGGCAATGCGAGGATAGAATCAGGGTGCAAAAGGCCATACAGTGTGAAGCCAAGAGCCAAAGGCTGAGGACAAGGAGAAGCTGGGAGAGGCCAGGAAGAGATTCTCTCCTGGAGTCTCCAAAAGGAGCCAGCGTTGCTGGTCTCTTGACACAGTTTCCACTGTGGCCTCCAGTGCTCTAACAATATTCATTTGTATTGTTTTAAGCCACTAACTACTGTGTGGTAATTTGTTCCACTGGCCAGTAGAAGCCAATGCAAATTTGAGATACACAGAATCTTGCCCACAAAGTGGTATAGCACAGTATTTTAGTTAGGATTTCTGCAAATTGAGAGATTGACAAGCATGTATTTATACTGACGGGATCATCGCTTAGTATGTAAAGAGGACCAAAGACATTCTGAAGATATAATTCCATCTTTTGCTAGCTATGTAAATCAGTGGGAAGTGCTAACCTCTTTTTATTCTAAACTTAAACATACATTTATATATATACTTGGATCTGTAATCATGCTGTTTTAAATAACATGGCTCTATAATATATTTTAATATATGGCCGAACAAGCCTTAACTCATTAGTTTTCCTTTCGAAAAGTTTCCAGCTACCGCACATTTATGTTTCCAGGTTAATTTGGAAATAGTGTCACCTTAAAACAATAATATTCTAAGTCTCTTTTGGTTTTAGTTGATGTTGGCAGATTTTTCCAACGTGTAAGGATCTTCATTTTATTGAGTCTTCTTATTCATGAATGATATATATTTACAAATTTAGCCAGTTTTTTCATCTATGTGCCCCAGAAGAATGTTATCTTTTCTTCAAAATGTGTCTCCGTAGTTAGCATTTGGTTTATACGTAGGTAATTTCTTATTGTTCTTATGGATGGAAGATTTTCTTTTATTGTCACTGCTATGGCCTGAATGTTTGGGACCTCCTGAAATTCGTATGTTGAAGTCCTACCCCACAATGTGATGCTGTTGGGAGGTGGGGCCTCTGGGAGGTCATTAGGTCAGGAGGGTGGAGCCCTCATGAATGAGATGAGTGCCCTTATAAATAAAAAAGGCCCCAGGCAGCCCTCTTGTCTTTTCCATGTGAAAGCGCAATGAGAAGACAGTCATCTGGCTATGAACTGGGAAGCAGGATCTCATCAGACATCAAACCGGTGCCCTGATCTTGGACTTCTCAGACAAGAGATCGGTGAGGAAGAAATTTCTCTAGTTTACTAGTCACCTAGTGTAAGATATTTTGTTATAGCAGCCCAGATGGACTGGGACAACCACATGGTCCTTTTCTTAGCTCTGCCAGCTTTCTTTTGCTATGAGAGCTCATTCTTGATCTCTTCTGTTTCTACATCAGTCTCCCTGCAAAGTCTAAGTTGTCTCTGATTTCCATGAGAAATGTATTTGTTGTCCACAATTTTCTTATGTTTCCTGGTATAAATATTCTGCTAGAGTAGATTCTTTATCTTTCTCTTGTATTCTAAATTCTTTTTTACTTTCCCTTTTTCATTCTATAAAATTTTGTCTTTGATGTTTCCTTTCATTAAAAATTTTTTAAATGTTTTATTTATTTTTGAGAGAAAGAGAGAGAGAGAGAGTGTATGTGTGTGAGTGAGGGAGGGGCAGAGAGAGAGGGAGATACAGAATCTGAAGCAGGCTCCAGGCTACGAGCTGTCTGTCAGCCCAGAGCCCAACATGGGGCTCGAATTCATGAACACTGAGATCATGATCTGAGCTGAAGTCGGACACTCATCCGGCTTAGCCACCCCAGTACCCTACTTCCTTCCATTTAAAAAAAAAATGCTTATTTATTTCTGATGGGTGCAATTCTAAACTTTCTATTTCCTCTTTGATAGTGTATGGTTTTCCTTTTTATTCCTCCCTTAGATTTGTTTCTCCCACTGCCATTCTTTCTTTAGAATAAAACTTACAAGATGGTCTGTTTCTTTTGTGTTTTGTTTTGTTTCTTTTGGCCCCCAGAGCTCCAGCAGTCTCAAAAGGACAAAGTGGGGTAAAGTAAGATCCTGGCAGCTGTAACTGATAAAATAAACTTCTTTCCCCAAAATAGTAACTTAGTATTAAAGTTCATGTTCTGGGATATCAGATTTTAGAAGGCATATGGAAGTCTATTCTCATAATTCCATCTACTGACGATATCAATATGTATACACCATTAATGGGATCATGTTACCACCACAACCAATTATAGAAGACCCTTGGCTCCTGGCTTTTACCATATAGCTTTACATGACAAAGTAACGATATTTTCAACTTTTATTGAAGATTTATTTTTTTCACCTGACTTACATTTTTTCTCAAAAACTACATCTGTGCTACCACATATATGAAATCGAGTGAGGAACATAAAGTCACGTCGAGGTGCAGATGCTATGCGATAGTTAGCTAGTAATTTTCACTCGTAAAGTGACTTTCATACAAACTAGCATCTCAGTCTATGCCAATTTAATTTCTTGTCACAGCGAAATTATCAGCCACGCTTATAACATGGACCTTGAGTATTCTGTAAGGATAATCAAAATTGTGAATGCTAAATCTTGAATGCTGAAGGCCTACTATATTCACTGTAGCTTCCCAGACTTCGAAATTGCATAAGTAGGTAAGATGTTTCAGGATAAGCCCTGTAATGATGCCAGCTCAGACCATTTTTGCAGATAGAAAAGAGTTCTGAAAGAAAGTTTTATCATCTAAGGTAAAAGTCATTATGTATGCAGAGATAGCTACCATATAAATACAACTTAACCCTTCTGCGAAGCTCCTATTCATAAAATAGACCACTTTTCCCATATAGTTGTGAGGAAAATATCTGAAATAGGATTTAGGAGTCCAGAGATTAAATAGAAATGCAGAAAGACAAGATGGAAGAAGTTAAAAAAGGTATATAGTCGATACAATTTTTTATGTTGGTACTTAAGTTTTCCTGTTCACGGGGCCAAGAAAACTACTCTTTCCTGATACTTCATGAACTCAAATTTGCACCGAGAGCTAAAACAAGTCTGGCAGGGAGTGTAAAGGTCCTGAAGGAGAAAGCCTCCAGAATGCAGGTTACAGCACAGGACCACTGCCTGTGTCACTGCTAACAAATTTTAAAATCCCACATCTAAATGGGAAAACAAAGGATTCCTTTGTTCCCCCTTGAAAATACCACCACTAATTCAAGAATCCAGTGAAATAGGTATTTGAGCAAAATTACTACAAAGAAATAGTCAATAGGATAGAATAGGCAGACATTCTGTAATGCCCCTGGAGACATTCAGTAAGAAAGCAAATTTGAAGATGACCATTTCTACTTCAGAGAGGCAACCAACTAGTTTTCAGTCCTGTAAAATATAGAGAAGCGCACCCCAAATTTGGTTCTACCTTACCCTTTGTGCGGCACTTACTGTAACCCCTCTTAAGCCTTACACATAGCCTCATTCTCCATTGTGTACTAAAGTAAGGAGAGATCTCACTCAACACAAATAAAGAAATTTCCTACAAATCGAAGAGGGGCTGATGGTTATAAACTCTTGGGCATCTATTCCAAGCATCCCATTAGGCTGCAGAAAGTCTCCCTGTTGGAGGAGAAATTATTACACATGAGCAGGTGCAATTTTATTTGGGTAGTAATATCCTTGACTAAGTTGATGGTTGCACTTTTCTGACGCATCAACCTGACAGTTGCTTCTATGACCTTTGGTTATCTCGGTACTGTCAATGGTGATGCTATTTCTTTGACTCTCAACATATCCCATGGTTGTGCTCATCACTGACAGATCTGTACAGATATATGTCTTACTTCACATCAGAATGAAAAGATGAATCTTGAAGGAAAACACTCTTGAGTTGACATTTAAACAAGTAATTTGATTTGGGGGAGAGGAATAATTTTAATTTATTGTCATTTCGAATCTGTATCATCCTAGTGAAACTGAGAGCAAGTCAAAGGAAAGGTTTTCAAAAATACCTATGTCTTGTATAGAGGTTATTGGTTAGAATGCCCTTGTTTTATTGTTTTTTTAAAATATTTATTTATTTTTGAGAAATAGAGTGAGACAGAACATGAGTGGGGAGGGGCAGAGAGAGAGAAGGAGACACAGAATCTGAAGCAGGCTCCAGGCTCTGAGCAAGAGTTCAGCACAAAGCCCGACACGGGGCTTGAACCCATGAACCGTGAGCTCGTGACCTGAGCCGAAGTCGGACACTTAACCGACTGAGCCACCCAGGTGCCCCTAGAATGCCCTTGTTTTAAGGATGAAGTGTACTATATCAAGATGGCTTTATACATATATATAGATACACATATATGGGTATATATGTGTATATGTGCACATGTTTATATTTGTATACCTACAGAATGCGTATGTATGAAGAAAAAAATAGGAAATGTTAATAATTGTTAAGCCTAGGTTTGGTTATGCAGGAGTCACTTGTATATTAATTTATGAATGCTTAACTGTTTTATAATTAAAAAAATTAAATACTGGTATTTATATTGAAATCTTAAGGCACAAATAGTTTGCATTAAGATCCACCCTACCTCCTGCACCCCCACCCTTATATAAGGCCCTGGACTATGGAATAAAAGATAAGTAGTAAAAATCAGGAAAGCAAGCGCTTAAACCAGATTGCTTTTGGAAAGAGGCTGCAGCATGGGATGGCGGGACTCAGGATCTTGAAACAGCAGTCAAGTACACATCCTTCCTTTCTTGCCTCCACGCTTCCTGATTCCGTCTGCTGCCTGCTTCTCTGCAGTCATGGCCAATAACATGCTTGGGATAGAATCGGAACTCTTTTCAACTGGAGTCTCCCATATGTTCATTATAGAAAATGTGTTTGCATTTTCACTGCAACACACCGCATATACTGACGCTGCCTGACTGTGAATTCATAGCTGGGAGAGAAGAGGGACTGGCAGATGAAGTGAAAGAAAGTTGGTGAGAAGCAGCATTCCAGCCCAAGAGAGTTTTGGAGTTTCACAGGACTTTGAAGCTCTTGTTTGGCACAGTTCTCATTACAGAGATGCCTGGGTTGTTGTTTTTTCCCTGCTGTGGCCCCTATCCGCTCAGACATGGCTATAATTTTAGTATTTAGAGCAACATGAACGTCCTCAGAATGGGACCCTATGTGAGATTAATTTCTGATTGGTTGAAGGCTGCCTTTAAAGTGATTTTCTTTTTTCCTGGCCACTGACAGTGTGGATTCTTATTTCATGGATGCCTACAGCATCGGTGTCATGGACATACTCTACTTTCCCTCGATGTTGTGTAGATGGATGAATGGATGGATGGTTGGATGGATGAATGGGAGAAAGAGAGAGAGACTGAAAGAGAGGTCACCATATTTTTGTCTAATTTTTGGATGATCTTAGAGCCTGCTATTAGAAGAACATATGGGAAAGGTCTAGTATATAAAGAAATGAGAAAACTTTATTTACTGAATCCACATTTCTGTGCTGCTTCCAGTAGACAGCTGTTTGGAGCTTTGCAACACCTGTCTTCATAAAGTCTGTGACTCTCCTAAGGTTTCCAACTCCTATTAATCTCAACCACCACTGTCGTATGTATGGCCAAATTAATTTTGTTATGGACTGCTTGAGATTTTTGGTTGCCCACGTTATTGGTTTGCTAGAGCTGCTGTAATAAAGTACCACAAACAGGGTCACTTGAAACAACAAAAATGTATTCTCTCATGCTTCTGGAGACTAGGAGTCTGTAATCAAAGTTTCGGCAGGGTTCTATTCTCTCTGACGATTCTAAGAATCTTTCCTTGCCTCTTCAGCTTCTGGTGGGTGCTGGCAAATCTTGGTGTTCCTTGGCTTATAGATGCATCATTCTAGTTTCTGCCACCATCTTTACTTGGCCATCTTCCCTCTGCGTGTATTTCTGGTTCTCCACATGGCCTTCTTATAAGGATACCAGTCACTAGATTTAGGACCCACCTTGATCCATTATGACTTCATTTTAACAATTACAGCTACAAAGACCTTATTTCCAAATAAGGTCATATTTTGAGGGTCCTGGTGGGCATGAATTTCGGGGAGACACTATTCAACCCCCCAAACTCACCAAGAAATAAGTATTATCTTTCTAGCATGTGGGTTTCTTTTTTTTTGTTTGTTTTAATTTAATTTTGACAGAGAGAAAGAGACAGAATGCAAGCAGGGGAGGGAAAGAGAGAGACGGAAACACAGAATCTGAAGCAGGCTCCAGGCTCTGAGCTGTCAGCACAGAGCCCAACGCGGGGCTGGAACCCACGAACCACGAGATCATGGCCTGAGCAAAAGTCGGCTGCTTAACTGACTGAGCCACCCAGGTGCCCCTGTGGGTTTCTGTTTTAAAGAGTTCAGAGTAAAATTCTTGAGTATAAGATTTTACTTGAATACATGTTTTTCCTTTTTTCAGCTACAGAAATATTTCTTTTATTTCTTCTTAACTTATCCTTCTACAGATTAAATTCTAATTTTTTATTTTGGTTTTGAAAGAAAGATTTAGAATGTTTCCAAGAGTGGTCCCATTAATGTTGATTATTCCTTCAGGAATGGAATGTATGAAGCGACTGACATGAGAGCTTAGAATTTATGGGGCCAGTTTCACCCCTTCATCCTCTTCTGTGAACCTGGAAATCAAGCTATGCCAGATTCTGGTTATTAATATTAACTGCACTCTATATCCTCATGTCTTTATGACCCTCCTCATGCTATTCCTTCCACTTGTGATGCACTTCCCCCATCATTATTATTGAAATACTCCCCATTCTTCAAAAACTCAACTAAAGGGCTTTTCTCTCTGCAGTCCTCTCTTCCCTACTCAGTCTCTCCAAAGATGGAATTAATTTATCTGCCCTCTATCTTCTCCTATCAAAGGTCAGTCTATGACCTGAGTTTATTTGGGTCTAACTCCCCACACCACTACACTGCCCCTGTGTGACTTTTGAGACGTTATTTAGCCTTTCGCAGGCCTTGGTAAACTGAGGATGATAATATCTACTTCTATTGCTGAAAATAATGCTCAGCACCAAGTAAGAAGTCAATACATGTTAGTTCTCCTCCATAATCATTTTCTTCTTTGTCCTGTGGTTATTTGGGAAAAAATGTGCATGCTCCACTAGACAGAGAACTATTGGAAGCCAGGGGCTGTGCTTTATCTATCTTAGCATGCCATATGCCATCAAGTACATGCTTGTTATAGAGCTGTGCTCAGTACATTTTTGCAGATTTGATAGAGAAATGAACCCTTTTCCGATTCTGTCTGAATTCTTAACAATAATAACAATGTCTGTCTGAATAATAACTATCTCTCTCTTGTTTTCTAATGGGGTTCTGGTAGAAATCTTCTCTGTCTGCACAAATCACACCTAAGATACTAGCGTCAAACATTTTGCTTATTCTCGTTTTGGATGGGTTCATGGTAGAAAGCTTTTAAAATAATTTCCAGTAAGTGTTTATTTATTAGACACTTAATATGTAGTACACACAGACAATATGTTATCTCAATTTTTCATTCTCACGAGAACCATGCAATGTTTTTTGCTATTGTTCCCAGTTTACAGAAGATAAGATGAAGCTCCGACAAGTCAAGCCAGCTCGATGAATAAAGCCAGTTACCACAAGTGACCAGGCCGAGCTGGGAACCCAGTTAAGCTGGCTCTGAAGTCCTCAATCCCCCAGCCTCCTCTCCACTGTTGTGTTTCCTTCTTCTTTCCTTTTATAACATTACCAAAAAAAAAAAAAAAAAAAAAAACCTTCATAACTAGGGGCAGTTTTCTACTATAATTTCAACACCTCATCAAAATCACTATATACATTTTATATGTTATCTTGTCTTCCTCTATTAGCCTATTTTCCAGAAATGATATCACAATACCCACACAAATCTCTGACTTCTTTTTTCACCACCTCAAGTGCCCTTTCACCCATATTTATCATATACTATGCATCAACCATCACCAGTTTCCTTTTTCTTTGAGTGACAAAACGTGATCAATCAAATAAGAATCTTTGTGTGTTGTTCATACTGTGTCTTGACTTAATTTGGAAGATTTCTTTTTCTTTCAGAGAAGGAGAACTCAGGGAGAAACCCAGGAACATCACAAATGAGAGCACAGTCACTGATGGAGACAAGATGTTCAGTTATTCTGAATCAAGAAGGGATGATTTCCTGTCATTGTCTGAATCATATTTTCACCTCTTAAACACTGCTAGGTTTCTCTGTCTACATAAAAGGCAAAATAACATAAAACTATCACACAGTGCACACATGCACACACACACACACACACACACACACACACACTGAGAAAGAACCCATAAAATTTAAAAAAGTAGAAACTACTGAGGTTGTTGGGTTAGCTCTTTTCTATAATTAAAGAGGAGCAGAAACGATCAGATTCCCAAAAGGAAGAGAAATCTTAGTCTGTGTGGCAGGTAAAGTACTGAATTATGATTTAATGACTTTTATTTACCATTCGGAAGAAAAACCAGGAAGGCTGAATGTTCTCTGTATTTTTCCTTTTTTCATGCCAAGAGCTGGTTAGGCCTTTGGTTTGGGGGCAGTTGGAAAATCAGATGTTTAAGGACAAATCCTTTTCCAGACTTAGTAAAGGTATATTCATGGAAGACATTGCGCTAGGAGAGTCAGAGAGAGAGCAGAGCTCCTCTGGGGTGCATGGAGGGGAGAGCAAAGTGATGACAGCTAGAGGATGAAGAGACAAGAGAAGAGAGGGGCAAAATAGGGCCAGGGGTGGGATGGAAGAGGAAGGAAAGGAGAAGGTGCTACCTTTGTGGTTCTCTACTTTCTTTTGAGTGGTATTGGGCAACAGGTGAAATTAATTTTAATAATGTATTTTAGTTAATCCAACATATTAGAAATATTAGCCTTTCAACATGTGGTCAATTATTAATATGATTTTGAGACTTTTGTCACACCAAGTTCTCCAATACCAAGTGTGTAAGTATAACCCATGCTACATCTCAATTCAGACTAGTCGCTTTTTAATAGCCAGGTGTGGCTAGTGGTGATTTTATTGCACTACACAGCTCTTCATAACAGATACCTGAATTTTTAATGCTTGAAGTTACCCAAAAGGTTATTTTTAACCTAATTATCACACTTCAGAAATGAAATATAAAATATTTAAAGAGGTTGAGCAATTAGCCCAAGGATATGAAGAAGACAACTCAAATCTGAGAGTCTGGGGCTGTTAGTACACAAGTGTTTTCAACCCTGGAGTAGCACCATATTTGCTTCTCCTTTATGGGAAATGCTACCAAATATCCATCCTCCTCTTCTGTTTAATAACTCAACTATACCATTGGTGAGGGGAGAGACAATAACAGGTTCAGTCATTAACCTACATTTCTCAGCTTCCCTTGTACAGGGCTGTTCATGAGATACCATTCTGGATGATGAGTTAAAAGCAAAAATATGAAGGCAATTTCAGGGTAAGTTTCCTTTTGAAATAATGACTCATCTCATGTTCTTTATTGTTTTCCTTTCCTACTTGCCTATAATGCAGACAGGAGACCAGAGGTGAGACCACCATTGCATGACACTGAGATGATCATGGGAATGAAAGCCATAATCTAGGGATGATGGATAAGAGAGACGGAACGAGAGGGTCGATGACAGGGAGCTAGTGTGTCAGCTAGAGACTGTATGTGACTGAACTTTTTATTCTGCGAGTATAAGCCCCTGGATGGCACAGCCACTGTACTTACATGTGGCAGAATGTAACTCTTGACTGATATTTTCATTTCAAACATCATTAAATTATTTTAAGATCAAAAGACTTTTCAAGTAAAAATTTCAACTCAATACTGACAGTTCTCAGTAAATATGGTAATATTTATTAGTAAATATGCCAAATGTAGGGAGAAAATAAGAAAAAGAGAAAGATGTATTATTTTCCCTTTGTCGTATATAGCATAGTATATAGTATAGTCCTGAAGAGAATTTTTTAACCCTCTCCATTGCTATATAGTTTCCTGGAACAAAATATGTTTATATCACAGCCATGCTATAGCACTATGTTCATGTACATCAACACCTATTAAAATGGAAAAATGCTGTCTTCTGGGATAATAATATACTAGGAGTTATGAAATCTTGGTTCCCTCCATGGTTCTATCCAAGACACGTTGTCTTTGGGCAATTCAAGTAGCTTCTCTGCAACTCAGTTTCTTCATTTATAAAGCACAAGATTAAGGTAATGTAATCTTGAATTCCTTTACAGCTTTAGCATTCTGCAAATCTACAGAAACACTTCTTTCAGGAGACAGGATTCACAGCCTGATTTTCTTCCATGTTTGGCCTTTGGGGCTGTGCTAGTTTAAATTGTTAGATTCAATTTTTGGCAATGATAACTCTTAAACATCCACCATTTGCAACTCTGACAGCATTCCTTCTGCTACGGAACCTACCCTTTTAGAAGACTCAACTTATTCAGCATTGCATAAAGCACCTTCATAAAATTTCAAGTGAAAAGGATTTCGAGGAAGTCAGATTTAGTACCTATTTTTTCTTTCAGAGGTTCTGGGAAATTATTTTTAGTGAGCTAAGAAAACAGGGACTATTGATACAATTTAACATACCGTGTGTGTGTGTTTTAAAATATTAGTCTCATTTCTTTAGTTCAATTTACTATTAGGCATCATTGAAAATGTAACCTGTTTTCATTTGCTCTTAAAAAACAACAAACAACAACAAAAACAAAACAAACCAAAAAAACCCCACCAGAGTCTTTTTCCAATGCCAAAAACTCTTGGCTAAATACTGGTGCTATTTTCAACTTAGAGTAACTGGCAACCTCACATTTTGTAAAGTTCAAGAAGAGCAGAAACTCGGCTTCTGAATATGCTGCTCTGTCAGCTGGTTAGAATGAACAGGAAGCAGACAATGGAAGCCCAAACCTTCCTTTCCTGTAAAGAATAGACTCAAATGAAGACTACCTTCCAATACTCATCTTTTAGATGGTCATGTTGAAAAGTGAATGGGGCCCACCTCCAGTCATTCTTCTTGCATCCAAATCATCAATGAGACCTCCCATTGAATCTTCAATTATACTTAGTATCATTTCAAATACTATTTATTTTAACACCACTGCTAGCAAAAAGCACACAACTCATAACATGCCTTCAAAACCATGGTTCCAAGCGAGGCAGTATTGACTAATGGTTACCAGTGCAGGAATAGTAGAAAAACTGTCCCACTGAAAAACTCATTCACTCTTTACTAAGTCTTAGTTTTCTGTTTTCCATTGTAAAATGGAGATAATTAGAGCCTCCACTTCATAGAGGATGACTGGATGTAAGTTAGTACATTTTAGACATTCCATTACTCTTGGTTATAGTCAATATTCAATAAGAGGTAGCTGTATGTTAGAATAGTAATAGTATTTTACATTATAGTCTGACATAGTAATAATACTAACACCACTAATATTTCTCAGTATAGTCTTCCTTAGTATAATTGTCACTGTTTGCTGATGATATGATCTTATATATAGAAAATCCCAAAGAGTCAATCAAAAGATTGTTGGAATTAATCAATGGTTTCAGGAAAATGGAGGCTACAAAATCAACTTATGAAAATCAGTGGTATTCCTTTACATCAACGATGAAACATCAGAAAAAGAAATATAGAAAACTGTCCCAATCATAATAGTATCAAAAAATAAAATAAAATACTTGGGACTAAATTTAACCAAGGAAGTGAAAGAGCTGTATAATGAAAGCTATAAGACTTTTCTGAAAGAAATTGAGGAAGATACAAATGAAAAGATAACCCGTGTTCATGGATTACAAGAATAAATATTGTTAAAATGGCCATACTACCATAAAGCCATCCACAGATTCAAAGCCATCTCCATGGAAATGCCAAAGAAACTCTTCACATAAATAGAAGAAATAATCCTAAAATTTGTGTAGAACCACAAAAGACTCTGAATAGCCAAAGCTATCCTGAGAAAAAAGAACAAATTCATAGGTATCACACTGATTTCAAACTAATACTTGACAAAGGACACAAAGGAGACAAGAATATCCAATGGGGAAAAATAGTCTCATCAACAAATGGTGCTGGGAAAACTAGAGAAACACATGGAGAACAGAACAATGAAATTGGACCCCTGTCTTATACCACTCACAAGAATTAACTTGAAATGGATCAAACACTTAAACATAAGACCTGATACCATAAAACCACACGAAAAGAAACATAGGGAAGAAGCTCATTGATATTGATTTTGGCAATGATCCTTTGGACATGATGCCAAAAGCACAAACGACAAAAGCAAAAATCAACAAATGGGACTATATCAAACTCAAAAGCTTCTGCACAGCAGAAGAAACAATTAACAAAACAAAATGGCAGCCTACAGAATGGGAGAACATTTTTGCAAACCACATATTGGATAAGGGGTTAATATCCAAGATATGTAAAGAACAACACAACTTAACAACAACAAATAATCCAGTAAAAAAAAATGAGCAGCACTAAAGAGATATTTTTTTTTTTCAAAGAGGATATCAAAATGTAAAACCATGAAAAGATGCTCAACATCATCATCAGGAAGATGCAAATAAAAACCATTTATTTACACTTGCTAGAGTGGCTATCATCAAGAAGATAAGAGACAACAAGTGCTGGCAAGGAGTGGCAAAAAGGAAATACTTACATACTTTTGGTGAAAACATATAGACAACAATATGGAGGTTCCTCAAAAAATTAAAAAAAGATCTACCATATGATCTAGCAATTCCACCTCCATGTGCCTACCCAAAGGAAATGAAGAACTGGATTTTGATGAGATATATGCACACCCATGTTTATTGCAGCATTATTTCACAACAGCCAAAATATGGAAACAACCCAAATGCCCATTAATAGATGAATGGATAGAAAGATATGATATATATACATGATGAAATATTATTTGGTCTCGAGAAAGGAGGCTATTCTGCCATTTGTGATGACAGGGATGGATCTTGAGCACATTATGGTAAGTGAGATAAGTCACACAGAAAGATACGTACTGTATGATATTTATATGTGGAATCTTAAAAAGTCAAATCTGTAAAAAAAGAGTACAATGGTTACCAGGGGATGAAGGGTAGGGGGATAAGACTGATGATGTTTAAGGGCATGAACTTGTAATGAGTGGTAAATAAGCCATAGAGACATAATGCACAGTTTAGTGAATATAGAAAATAATACTGTACTATAATGATGTAGTGGGATATATATTGCTTCACTGGCAATCATATTACAATATATAAATATACCAAAGTAGCACATTGCACACCTTAAATTTATAAAATATAACATCAAAGTTATCAAATAACAATAATAGTTTTCCTTGGCAATATCATTAAATAATCCCTCTCTGTTATTACCTTAACTAAGTAGATTTCTAGATCATACCAATAAACTTAATTTTAATGTTTTTATTGGTTTCTTTTTTTAATATAGTTTATTGTCAAGATGGTTTTCATTATAACACCCAGTGCTCATGCCCAACAAGGATGGGCATCCCTCCTCCATGCCCATCACCCATTTTCCCCTCTCCCCCATTCTCCATCAACCCTCAGTTTGTTTCTCAGTATTTAACAGTCTCTTATGGTTTGCCTCCTTCCCTCTTCTTCCCCTTCCCCTCCTCTATGGTCCTCCCTTAAGTTTCTCCTGGTCCACATATGAATGAAAACATACGGTATCTGTCTTTCTCTGCCTGACTTATTTCATTAGCATAATACCCTCGAGTTCTATCCATGTTGCTACAAATGGCCAGATTTCATTCTTTCTTATTGCCATGTAGCATTCCATTGTATAGATAAACCACATCTTCTTGATCCATTCCATCACCTAATGGGCATTTAGGCTGTTTCCATGATTTGGCTATTATTGAAAGTGCTGCTATGAACATTGGGGTACATGTGCCCCTATGCATCAGCACTCCTGTATCCCTTGGGTAAATCACCAGCAGTGTTGCTGGGTCATAGGGGAGCATCATTTCACGTGTCTGTTGGCCATCTGAATGTCCTCTTTGGAGAAGTGTCTGTTCATGTCTTCTGCCCATTTCTTCACTGGATTATTTGTTTTTCGGATGTGGAGTTTGGTGAGTTCCTTATAGATTTTGGATACTAGCCCTTTATCCAATATGTCATTTGCAACTATCTTTTCCCATTCTGTCGGTTGCCTATTAGTTTTGTTGATTGTTTCCTTTGCCGTGCAGAAGCTTTTGATCTTGATGAGGTCCCAATAGTTCATTTTGGCTCTTGATTCCCTTGCCTTTGGGGATGTGTCGAGTAAGATATTGCTGCAGTTGAGGTCAAGAAGGCTGTTTCCTGCTTTCTCTTCTAGGGTTTTGGTGGTTTCCTGTCTCACATTCAGGTCCTTCATCCATTTTGAATTTTTGTGTGTGTATGGTGTAAGAAAGTGGTCTAGTTTATTCTTCTGCATGTTGCTGTCCAGTTCTCCCAGCACCACCTATTAAAGAAGCTGTCTTTTTTCCATTGGATACTCTTTCCTGCTTTGTCAAAGATTTTTCTGGGTTCTCTATTCTATTCCATTGGTCTATGTGTCTGTTTTTGTGCCAATACCATACTGTCTTGATGATTACAGCTTTGTAGTAGAGGCTGAAGTCTGGGATTGTGATGCCTCCTGTATTGGTTTCATTATTACTTTGGCTATTCAGGGTTTTTTGTGGTTCCATACAAATTTTAGGATCATTTGTTCTAGCTCTGAGAAGAATTCTGGTCCAATTTTGATTGGGGTTGCATTGAATGTGTAGATTGCTTTGTAGTATTGATATTATAATATAATATCAAATATATATAATTTTATATATTTTATATCAATATATAAACAAATATTGATATATATTTATATATATTTATATCAATATAAAATATGGATATTTTAACAATATTTACTCTTCCAATCCATGAGCATGGAATGTTTTTCCATTTCTTTGTGTCTTCTTCAATTTCCTTCATAAGTTTTCTATAGTTTTCATCATATAGATCTTTTACATCTTTGGTTAGGTTTACTTCTAGGTATTTTATGGTTTTTGGTACAACTGTGAATGGGATCCATTTCTTGATTTCTCTTTCTGTTGCTTCATTTTTGGTGTTCGTTTCTTGAAATAGTCCATGAAGGATCTTTGAGAATAAGGATATGGTTTATTCATTATTGTATGTCCAATTTGTAGTGCAGTGTCTAATGCATAAATGTTCACTGGGAAAAAAATCACTTTTGTGTGATACACAACAGAACTGCTTTATGATAGCAACCAGTTGTATTTTTACCCAATTTCATGAAAAAACTACCTGTTTTATATGTAACATAATGTAAAAAAATGTTAAATGGAACTCTTTAATTGTCTTATAACTGAGGTAAAATCTCTGTGAGAGTGACCGAGAGAGAGAGAAAAAAAAATAGAGACTAGAAGACAGGCTTCAGGGTGATGACAGAGAGGAGGTAAGTAAGGATCAGATTCTACTCTCACCTCTGACAAGACAAAACATGGGAGTTTCCCATGGGCCAACAGGGCCCCTAGAAAGTGACCCACCTAGAGCCATCTTGCTGATGTCCCACTCAGGAAAGCTTCAACAGTAAAAACTGAGTGCAGGGGGTTTCTCAGTGACCTGGAGGTGAAGAGAGTATTTGAGGAGGTCAGCTGGAGAACATACTTACAACAGGGGCCTGTGAAGGGAGAGACTGTTTTGGAAAACCTACACAGCTGCCCCAGGGGAAAGCAGCATTGAGTAGTGAAAGACATTGACTCTTTGATTAAATCCTCTCTATCTAACCCCTAATTCAGAGGGGAAGGGAGGAAGGAAGGCAGGAAGGAAGGAAGGCAGGAAGGCAGGAAGGAAGGAAGGAAGGAGAGAAGAGAAGAGAAGAGAAGAGAAGAGAAGAGAAGAGAAGAACTGAAGAGAAGAGAAGCGAAGAGAAAGGTAGGGAAAGACAGAAAGAAAGGAAGAGAGGAAGAAGGAAATGGTAAGGAAAGGAAAGGAAAGGAAAGGAAAGGAAAGGAAAGGAAAGGAAACGAGAGGAGAGGAAAGGAAAGGAAACGAGAGGAGAGGAAAGGAAACGAGAGGAGAGGAGAGGAGAGGAGAGGAGAGGAGAGGAGAGGAGAGGAGAAGAGAGGAGAGGAGAGGAGAAAGAGGACACCCAAAGGGCATGGAAGAGAAAAGCCTTACACTGGATATAAGATGGCATGTTAAGACTGGACTGGACCTTCTTCATATTTCAATATTAATAATATAAAGATGAGACTGTTCTAACACCAAGGGTAACTGGTTCCTTATGGAACATTCTCCAGATATAATCAAGAGAAAGTTCAAAAGAGCAATGAAGGGAATAATGGGAAAAAAAACCTCAACTCTTTCCTATATACCAAGGCTGTTCATGGCAGCAATTACACTCACAACCCTCTAAGGGAGGGAAGGAGAGAGGAAGGTGCAAAGTAACTAGTGGGTAGGCAGGTCCTCATGCTTAGCTATTAAATGCACTCCCTGATGTTACAAAATGAATTAGCAGGAGTGAGGATTCTCAAGAACTTCTGATGCTGCCAAGCTCTCTTACCACTGCACTGTCCTACCTGCCGTAATAAGGGCTTCTGCCTATACTGCACTTTCAAATTAATAAAGCACTTGGATGGACCACTGCCTAGCCAAGGATGTTTAGTTGGAACAAAATTCTGTCTAACGAGGTGTCAAAACAACCATTAAAGATGTTTCTAAGAGCATTATTTTAGCACTGCAGGGAGTCTGCATGATGTAGAGAAAATGCAGGATTGGCAATCCATGGGAGACTTGCATTCTGGTTGTAGCTCAATGACGGGCACTGCAAAAGGAACATGGCGTTTGGAGTCAGATTGTGATCCAAATTCTGGCTCTGCTTTTTAGCAGCTGTGTGACCTCAGGCACAATTCTTAACCTCTTTAATCCTCAGTTTCTTCATGCATAAAAGGGGAAAATGGCACCTACTTTATAGGATTGCTGAGAGGAATAATGAGATTATATAAAAGCCTAGGAAAGTGACTGGAACTGAACCCAATAAACATCCAATAAGGCGTGAGTTTTATAAAATCTTCATCAGTACATTTTCTGCTCTGCTGAGCCAAGGGAACGCGTGTGATGAAATACAACAATATATATGAGAAAAACTTTTTTAAAGAAAAAGGTTTTTTTTAATATTTATTTTTCTTGTTCTCTTCCTGAGAGATCTCTCTCTCTGAACTGGAGATATCTCTGAACAGAAAGAAGCACAGGGTGAAGATAAGATGAGGAAATTCCTTCTCCTTAGAAAACAAAGTCTAAGGGCGCTTTGGAGGCTCAGTCAGTTGAGTGTCTGACTCTTGATTTCTGTTCAGGTCATGATCCCAGGGTTGTGGGATTGAGCCCTGTACTGGGCTCTGCACTGGGTGTGGAGCCTGCTTGGGATTCTCTTTCTCCCTCTCCGTCTGTCCCTCTCCCCCACTCACATGCTCCCTCTCACTCTCTCAAATAAAAAGAAAACAAAATCTAATCTCTCAGAGCCAATTTGCCCTACATTTCTTACGCAACAGTTATTTTTATTAGTATTTTCATACATATAGTTTCTTTTCAATTATAAAAGACATACATAGTCATTGTAGAAAAGTAAGAAATATTACAAAGTATCACAGATTTTTTTGTATAAGAATTGGGCCCCTATGTATACACAGTTTTGGGCCCCTATGTATACACAGTTTTGCAACTTGCTCTTTAAAGGTAACACTACCTAATAGGATTTTTTGATTAGGATCATTCGAAACTTGGTTGAAATGTCTGAGTCAGTAAACAAATAAGAGAAACTGTTATTCATCAGGAAGCAATAGTGAATGTAAAGATAGTTCCTTAAAGGTGTTTATTACTGTGAATTACATATAGTCAAAGAAGAAAACACAAAATGTGGATGTACAATTGATAGAAATAGAAGAAACCAAATGCCAATGTAATGATCTCAGAATAAAATATCTCTAGTTCTACAGAAGCCCAGGTGGACATTTCCTGCCCTCTGCATCCTTCTTCCTTAAATCCCCCAAGAAGTAACCTCAGTCCTCAAGAGCAAGACTCAGAAATGTTTAACAACTACTGAGACATGTCATTTGTCACTGCCAATGGTAGCACTCTTCCCATTCAAGGTCCCAGAGGCCAAAGACACCAAGGTTTTGGGAGCCCTCTTTCTGCCAATTGTCCCAATTTTGATTTTGCTTCATAGGGTTCATTGCCAAGTCATTTATTTAAACTTTATATTTAAGTGAATGTAACAATATTTTCTCTTATTGCCACTGGCTTTTTTAGGGATAGCTAGAAATGGTTTCTCCACAACTAGGTTGTATAGGAATTCACTGATGTTTTCTTGTAGTACTCAAACGATTTCATTACCTACGTTTGTCTCTCTGACAATTAGCAGTGCTTTCTGGTATACAGTCTGAGGTTTGAATCTATTTTTCTTTTTTTTCAATAATTTCAGATGACACTCTCATTGTGGACTGGGTCCATTTATATATCTTCTTTTATGTTCATTATTGTGTTTGTCTATTCATGCACCAACACCATTCTGTTTTAATTACAAGAACTTTATACTATGTTTTAATACCTGGTAGATATTAAAGACTGTATCTAGTAGATATAGAGACTATATCTAGTCTCTCTCTTTGTTCTTTTTGAGGGCTTTTCCAAGTGATTTTTCAAATTTACTTTCCATGTGAACTTTATAATCAGTTGTCTAATCCCAAAACCAAACCAAACCGAATAAAGTAATACTTGTGTTTTACTGGATTAAATTTATATATTAGCTTGAGGAGAACTACCATCTTTTTAATGGTGAGATGGTGAGAAAGATAAGTCCTTCTACTGACTCAAGGCCAGTTTTTTGTCTTTCAAAGGTATTTTGAAGTTTACATCTTATAGATTTTGTCCATTTCATGCTAACTTTATTACTAAGAATTTTGTCATATTATGCAATAGGGTTTTTATTCTATATCTTCCAAATGGCTGTAGTTTATACATAGTAAGTCTACTGATTTCTGTTACTGTTATGCTATACTACCTCATGATTTATTGTTTGTGTTAATTTAGTCATTTATTCTCATGAATTTTCCATGTATACTGTCATCTCATGTACAAAGGTAGTTTACATTCTTTTCCAAATCTCTCACTTCTAATTTTTTTATAGAATAGTAAAGATAGTCAGTATCCTTGCCTTTTTTTTTGACTTTAGGAAAATATTTCTAGTGTTTCCCCATTAAATTAGGTGCTGGCTTTAGGGCTGATAAAGACAGCGCGCGCGTGTGCGCGCGCACACACACACCCAATAAACCAATATTAGATATACACGTCTACAAAATATTTTAAATAAAATACTAAATAAAAGCTCACAACACATTAAATATGTATTTTTCTAGAAGTGCAGGGATGGTTCAAATACAGAAAATCGTATATTTATCATATTTACAGCTCAAAAAATTCCTCATATGATTAGCTGTGTAGATGCTGATAAAAAGTTCAACAAACTTCAACAATTTCTGTAAAAATACTCAATAAAAATAGGAATTTATGAATACTTATATTCATAAATATAGATAGAAAAATGAAGAAATAGATTTCAGCTATAAATGGGGAAACGCTCATTCTCAGTGAGGAGATATCAGAGATATTTTCTTGAACTCAAGCTTTATTGTTTAACATTGTGTTAGACGCATAGCCAATGCAATCAGATGAGAGTTATGATGCTATTTAAGCCCAAAAACTTGACTTTATAGAAACATGCACAATTATAACTGTTTCACATGTGGGTTGGTCATACGCTGGATGATACTCATGTGAGTACTACAAGAATGGGGATGGATTTACTGTGAAACAAAGGGATATTTCTATCAGGCACAGATTTGAGGAATGATTCATCCCGGGATCTTATACATGTGGGGCACAGAATGAGTGTTTGCATCCCTCCAAAATTCATATGTTGAAACTTTTGGGAAAGGGAAAGAGAGAAAGAGAGAGAGAGAGAGAGATACAGAGAGTGAGAAGGACAGGCAGAGTGAGACAGAGGGAGACACAGAATCCAAAGCAGCCTCCAAGCTCTGCACTGTTAGGACAGTCCAATGTGGGGCTCGAACTCAAACTGTGAGATCGTGACCTGAGCTGAAGTCAGACAGTTAACCAACTGAGCCACCCATGAGCTCAAACTGAAACTATTTCTTAGCAAAATGTTGAAGGTATGGCTTGGTTCCTCCTGGCTACTTACTGTAAAATGCAAGGAGAGAGAAATGATGAAAAGCAGAATCAGACCTATAAATACAGAACAAACTGATGGTGGCCAGAGAGGAAAGGGTGAGGGATGGGAAAAATGGTTGAAAGGGAATGGGAGATACAGGTTTCCAGTGATGGAATGGTTAAGTTATGGGAATAAAAGGTACAGTACAGGGAATATAGTCATTGGTGTTGTAACAGTACTGCATGGTGAAAGATGGTAGCTATACTTGTAGGGAGCATAGAACAACAAAAAGAGTTATTGAATCATTATGTTGTATACCTGAAACCAATTTAACATCGTGTATCAACTATACTCAAAAGAAGGAAAAAAAAAAAAGAAGAGAGAAATGAATTAAAGATGGAGTTGTGGAATTGTTAGGTAAAAAGGAAGCAGAACTTAAAGATTTGGAAAATTTTTAGCCTATCCATATTGTGAAAAAAAAATGGAAAAGTATAGTTGGAAGAGGACACTAAGGGTGTGGCCAACTGACCATTTGATGAAGAGATCATGATGAATCAGTCATCTCAACAGAAACCAAGAGCTTTTCTTCACAATAATGGAAGAAGGACCCCAAAGGCCATTCAGAATCATCAGGGCTGTCTCCTTGGTTTCAAAGTAGGGAACCATCGTCTTGTTTTCAATAGACTAGATGGCTTCATCCGAAGCAATGGGAGAAGGGTCACGTAGTGCCTTGGAGCCCAACCCCTGCCCAGGAAACTTGTAGAGACAGAACCACCACCTCTGTGGGTCAAAAAGGGGGGACCTTTACCACCAGAGCCTGTAGGGCAGACCACGGGGTCAAAAAGAATTATTCTTATGCCTTAAGATCTCATGGAGTTTGCCTTCTAAGGGTGGACTTTCTTGGGATCAATTACTCTTCTCTTCTTTCCCAGTTCTCCCTTTTGAAATGAAGAGGTCTATCTCATGCCCATCCCACCACTGCATTCCGGAAGTGCATGACTTATATGATTTCACAGATTCACAGCTGGGTAACAATGTTCCTCAAAATGAATCATACCTTGAATTTCACCCATTTCTGATTGAGATGATATTTAGATGAGAATGTGAATTTTAGACTTTAGAGTTCATACTGGAACAAGTTAAGAGGTTGAGACCATTAGGATGCAATGAATATATTTTGCATGTAAGAAAGACAAGGATTCGAAGGACAAGAGGTAGAATGCAATAGAATGAATGTGTTTCCCTCAAATTCATAAGGTGAAACCCAATGTGTTGCTATTAGAAGGTGAAGTCTTTGGAAAATGAGTAGGTCATGAGTGCAGAGCCCTCATGAATGGGATTAGTGTCCTTATAGAAGAGACTTTACCCTTTCACCCCCTCTACCATGTGAGGACAAAGAGAAAAGACAGCTATGACCCAGGAAGCGGGCCCTCACCAGACACCAAATCTGCCAGTGCTTTGACCTTGGAACTTTTATCCTCCAGAACTGTGTGAAATAAATTTCTGGTTTTATAAGCCACCCAGTCTATGCTATTGTTATAGCAGCCCAAACAGACTAAGATAATGTCTGTATATCATACATATATCTCTCATTCCTGGAAATACAGATTTCCAGACCTGATCACTGAATAAACAGGTATAGGATACTATCTTGGAAGCTCTGTTCTTACTTTGTATTTCAGCAGGCAGGCATGGTTTTAAATACCATGATTTTACAAAGCTTTGTTTATTTGATTGGTTGGTTGTTTATTTTCCACCTTGTTTCAGAACGGATTTAAGGTGTCTTACCAGCACACATAAAACACGGCAAGACCAACTTAGAAAGAGAGAAAATTCCAATGAAGAAAGTGAAATGTTGGCACAGGTGAAGCCAATACCAAGAAGCCCACACCAGGGGATAAGAAGCACTAAACCTCTTTGCAGAGGATGAGACACAAAGCCAATCCTGGGGTACTATGTGGAGTAAATTACATTACGCTCTCCCTGTCTCTCCAATTGTACTATTTGCATATGCATAAAGTGGTTTAAAATAAACATCAAGAGCTGCTATAGGAAAAGAGGTGGCATAAGGGTTTATCACAGCCTTAAAAAGGATGTGCAAAAGACTGGAGTAAACCCCTGAACTTTGGTTATTTAGGCAGAGGTCTGGAGGCTGGATGTGGGCATTGTACCCTAGATTTTCATGTATTTACTATTTTAGCATGGGTCACTAGGGTCATCTCCAGCATCTATATCTATGAAGCTTTATTTACTATCTACGCCCTGTGGCTACTCCAGAGAATTTAAGAATGGTTAAATGATAGCAAATGCACAGACACGTGTCTGTGCGTACACTTACAACAATTAACATGCAGATAGGAAAAGCAATCACAAATCATATAAAGGAGGGTATCTGAAACCAGGTCTATTAGATGCTCATTATATGGTTTTGACTTCAATTGACTATTACACTTAGATTTTCATTGACTAGTCACTAAAGCGAAAAGGGAAACATGATAGAGATTGTTCTACTCTGATAAAAAAAAATTGATTCTCTTTAGGGAAGAGATTTTTTCCCCTGCTATTAAATTCTAAGAGGAATTTACCAAATGGAGCTATCAAGGAAGGGTATTGAGTCATAATTCTATAGCCTTTACTGCCCTCCAACATACCCCGAGATTGGCTTTTATCTCGCTGGTTTATAGTTAGATCTTTAGTTACCTCCTTACATGTGTTTTTCCTTATTTAGATGAAGAGCTCTATGGGAATCAGAATAAGTCTGTTCAGCTTCCTAGTGTTGCACTTTTCTTGATATAGTAGGCACTAATAAATGTTTATCAAATGAGTGATGAATAATGAATGAATGAATGAATGAATGAACAAACGACACTGAATGTCCAACCAATTGCATTTCTCAGCTGTTACCCAAACAACTGGGCTTAGGGTAGTTACTTAACAGTTCATTTATTTAAAAATATTTATTGAGCACCTATTGTATGCTAGCCAATATTTTTACTACTGGGACATGGACTGGAAACAAAAGAAGTTAAAAAAATCCCATCATTTATAGTGCTTATATTCTAAGGTGGATTGGAGAATAAATAAATGATTAAAACATAATATGTTAGGTGACAAGAAGTGTTTTTTTTTGGGGGGGGGGAAGAACTGAAAATGCAGAAAAGAGAAAATAAGTTCTGGGCTCTCTGTAAGCGTGTGTGTGTGTGTGTGTGTGTGTGTGTGTCAGAGACAGAGAGAGAGGGAAAGAAAGAGATAGAGAAGAATAGAGAATAATCCAGGAGAAAAGGTGTGATTTATGCATCCTAGCTCTTTATGGAGACTGATCTAAATAAGAATAAAAGACATATTGAGTTAGCTCTCACGATTCTAAGGCAGGTCATCATGTTGATGGAAAGAGACTTAACTTATACCCAGAAACACACAGAATCACGAATAATTGCCCTACTTTGCTGCACAGAGAGATTCTTGGGTATATCCAAATCACACCGCGCTGGCTAAGTGCACACACAGTGGGGGGCGGGGGGTGGGCTGGGGAAAGTGGTGGAGAGACGGCTGGAGGAGGAAGAAGTTCTTGGACCCGCTAGGACTTCTTGCAGCACTGCAACAGTAATGTTTTCCAGAAAAGAACTTGAGAATTAATTTCCAATTGGAAGTCTACATGCAATTTAGGTAGGCAAAAAGTAATTTCCTGGGTTGGATTTGGGCCAGGGCATTGGAGTTCACACCTCATCTCTCACAAAAAAAAATTGCCAGGGGACCACTAAGAATCACAGGCAAGCCCAGCCTCAGATTTACAGCTCCAGGGTATGCTAGTGTCTTCAGAGGGCAGCGCTGATTAGCACTCTGAAAAAACTCCAGGTGATGGATGACTCCTAAAAGCCACTTACTGATTTACATCCACTCTGAGCTCCCAACAGCCCTATACGCTTCCTAGAGAGCTCCTGTGCAGAAGGGCCACCAAGACGTTGCTCTGTAAACGAGTACAAGATCGGATCAATTGATACTAAAGGACCTCTACAGTTGAGAAAACTAAAAACTAAAAAAAAAATAATAAAATAAAAACAAAATAGGTCAAGAGATTCTTGCTGTGGTGATTGTCATTTTTAAGGAGGTAAATACATCAATATGAATACTGCAGAAATCATACAGGTGGGGAAGACTGAGTGAAGAATTCCAGACTGAGTTTGCATCTCTATGACAATGAAACCGTGTTAAATCCAGCAAGTCACTTCACCTCTCGGAGCCTCTGCCTCCCTGTCCCTATGCAGCTAGAATGCAATCCAAACAACTTACCTGTCCTAAAAAATCACCACCTGATTTATCAGCCGATGGTCTCTCTTAACATCTGTTCCTATGCCCCTCTCCCTGTGATCCCGGCCACACCAGCTTTCTTTCTGTCCTGCAAGTCTGCTGCCCTTGTCGGGACTCAGGGCCTTAGTGCTTGCTTTTCTTACCGTGTGGAACTCAACTGCTCCAGAGCTTCACCTGGCTGGCTCTTCCCATCATTCGAATACGACCTGCTCAGAAGCTCTACCTCATCACGCAATCCGGTGTTGTCCCTTGCTCCACTGATTTTTTTTTTTTCTTACAGCATCTCATTGTATTCACTTCAGTTTCTAAAATGATCTTTTTAATTCACTTGTGTACTTGTTTAATGTCCATCTACTTGTTTAATGTCCTCTTCCCCACAGAACCAGTTTCCAGAAGGAAAACAGTCTTGTATATCTTCCTCACCAGTTTATTCCCAATGTTTTGGGACAGTAACTAGTGGGGAGCACAGCCTCAGGGATGGGTCTCGGGCCATCCCAGTTCCAGCAGTCTGGGAGCCCACGCCTCTCTTGCCAGAATAGCTCCTCAGCTCCGCGCAGCACCATGAGCTAGGGAGGTTGTTCTTAGTGTCTTTCTTCACCTGCCTGGCCTCCTGCCTATTCTAGATAGAACTTCTTTCTCCCCGGGGCCCTGTTCTCAGTTACAATCACACAGAAAGGAAGGTTTGGGGATAAGGGTAACATGAGATGGAATGAATTAAAATAGGTAAAACTGTACCTAGCTTGTAGTAAGCACTCCCTAACCTGGCAGTGGTGACATTTGATATAAATATTAAATAAAATGCAGAAGAGTCGAGTGCGTTTTAATAAAACAAGGGTGAAAATCTTAACTATGATAAACTTTCAAAATACTTTCTAATAGGCGATTTTTCAGGTGCCCCATGGTTCTCCTGAGAGGATAGGAAGGTCAAGGGTTGAGAAAGAATGGGGTTGGGATGAAGCACGGAGTATGAGGGCAAAACGGTATTAGCTGACTAGGGGGTATGGTAGGACCCATGAATCCATGGAATCAAGGCAAGAATGTGGCTCATTCTGGTGGTGGGAAGGGTGGCCCGGAAAGAATGAGAATATGGAAGTAGGACAGGCGTGTGCTTCTTGCCAAATGAAACAGTCAATTAAAGTCTCAAACTGGCAGGCCAGAGGGCCAGATCCGGCAAAAGTTACATTGTGTGGCTCGTATGGAATCATTCGTTTAAAAGCAAAAACTGAATGCCTCTGCTCAAGGCACATCATTTAATCAAGAGCCCCTCTTTTTCACTGACTTCCATTACATACTGTGCTCAGGAGTTATTTCAAATTGTAACTACAGGGATTAAGAGTGGTTTTATGGCCAGTAAGCAAGAAGCAGAAGTCTTACAGTCGAGAACCTTTGAAAGCAGGGGATGTTAGAGCAGCGAGGCAAGATCAGAATTGGTCAAATGCAATGGCCGGCATTCACATTAATGATATTTCTGGAACAGTGCTGTCTTTTAAGTAGCCTGGTCTGAATATTTAGATTTAACCTCTTTTCTGTCTAAAGTAACACCTCAATCTGTCTCCTTCAGGGCGCCTGGGTGGCTCAGTTGGTTAAGCGTCCGACTTTGGCTCAGGTCATGATCTCATGGTTCCTGGGTTCAAGCCCCGCGTCGGGCTCTGTGCTGACAGCCAGCTCAGAGCCTGGGGCCTGTCTTCAGATTCTGTGTCTGCCTCTCTCTCTGACCCTCCCCTGCTCACACTGTCTCTCTCTCTCTCTCTCTCTCAAAAATAAAAATAAAACATTAAAAAAATTTAAATCTGTCTCCTTCATCTTAAAAAGACACCAATATCAGATGGGCTCTACCAGATTTAATGTGAAGTCCCAAGAGACTTCTTTCCTGGAATAGGAAAGAGGGCAATTATATCTTTGACTGCACATAGACAACTTCTTCAGAGAAGCGAACTTCCGTATGCCAGTTTTATCAGAGACCATCCAAGTAAATAAAGCTCACTACACCAAGTAATTCAATAGGGATCATTGAATCTGGATCACTGGTTACTAGAGGTGAAAAGAACTGGAAGGCCAACCTAGAGAAGATGAGGCAACACAGAGATGAGCAACTACAGGGAGCTGCTACCACACTGAGGACTGGAGAGGGGAGGCAAGAGAACTGGAGCCCAGAAGCCTGGGCCACACCACATACGAACATGGAACCATGTTCGTGTCCATGTCCATGGGGTAGACAGATGGGAAAGACGTATGTGGTACCATGGCCATTGTTAGATCTATGCCTGAAGAAGAGAGAAGAGGGAAGACATCTTTGATTCATAGCTTCTTCCTGCCTTCCCACCTCTAACCAGTTCTCCCCACTGCCCTAAAGAAGCCAGAAAGGAGTTGGTGAAAGAGACTGGGAATCATAGTTCGCAGGAGGTAGAGCCCTCTTATACAATGAAAGAGCAGAAGATGGAAACACAACGGCACAGGAAAGGGCTGAAACATTCGCTCCAGTTCACCAAAACATGGTTTGCCCACAATGGACTGCTCCGTCAGGTGCTCTTTTTTGTTTACTTGTTTTCATTTATAAGATGCTCTTTATGGGTTCCCTGTCAGCGTGATACTGCCATTTCACTTTAAAAGTATCCTTCTCACACAAGTGAAATCATTCAAGGCCATTCTATCTAGATGGGTGGTTTCTCTCAGTGCCAATTTAAAATTATTTTCATAAATATATATGCATTTGAAACCAGCAAAGAAAAGGAACAAATCTGAGGAGAGATTGGAGTGCTAACACAAACCAGAAATCCATTACAGTGTGCTTCGCAAATACTGTAGGTAATTAAAGACTTTTAAGGGCAACTACAGTATTATTTACTTGACAGTGGAACTCTTACAGGCTATTATGTAAATACACATTGAGCACATTTTAAAAGTGCATGCTATTTACTATTCATAAGTGTTGTTAATATGTATTTCATTTAACCCTAAGGAGCCATTTCAGTCTCCTGTGTGAATTTACACTTATGAATGTTTTTATAAAATGCATATTATTTACCCAATAGGCAGCTATGCCATAAGAAATGCTGGAGCTGATTGCCAATTTAACTTCACATGAGTTTCCACGCAATTGTTCCTTAGGTCTGCCTGCATGATTGGGCATCCCTGAATAGCCCTTCCTTTCAGAACCTTGCAACTCAAGACCCACGAGCTGTTCAAATGAAGGAATTTTCCAGTCTGTTTTAGTGGTTCTGGGGATTTTAGTGTCACATAAAAGGGGGCCAGGATATGTCTTATCTTAGAAAATAAAATAAAGATTTCAGCACTGAAGATGGAGGTCTATAAACTATATGTGTGTAATCACCTTGTTTGCTCTGTGTACTGAAGTCAATTTCCACCAAATAAAGATGAGCATGCTCTAGAATGAGATACTGAAAAAGTGAATTCCCTTCATCCAAACCATCCCTCCAGCCCTCCCTACCCTCCTTCCTTCCTACTTCCCTTCCTTCCCATCAGGATGGATTCCCTCCTGCCTCAATCATTTTCACAAAGACACCAATATGATCCCCTTCCCCCTCCACATACACACCATATGCAGAATTTACAAAAGGAATGAAGATTCCCTGCCAATACACATGCCATATGCAGAACTCACAAATGGAATCTGTTCCATGACTCCTGTACCCCTCAGGCAGATCAAAGGCATAACAGGGATCAGAAAAAAAAATGAAAGAGAACAGACTGGTGAAAATATTTCTTCAGAGAGTTTCTAAGCTGAAAGTCCCTGATCCTTCTTTTGGGAAAGGAGAGGACAAGAGGACCGCTTTCTAACCCAAAGCCTGGAGGTACACACTGAAAGCTTTGAATTTGTTCCTGTGGCAGAAACAAAGACTTGGTGCTATTTTTATGACCAATAAAGTTAACATTGATTGAGAACTGAGATCAGATTCCTACCCACGAAATCTAGAGGGCAAGAGAAAGGCTGCTGAACGGTTTTGATGGCAGATCTGGGAGATGGCCGTTGGGTTGAGATTATCCTGTAGTTCCGGAATCTGTCAGGACAAAGATGTGGTAGTGTATTCTAGCAATCTGATGTGTGCCATGCTGCAGAGAGAGCAGGCATCAGATTGTTTTGGGTCCTCTTCCAGAGGCTGGAGATATGAAACTGGGTGCCGTGGGTCGAGGGAGAAATCAGAAGCAACGACCCGGGCTACAAGTGCATCTGGCCAAAGTCAAGGATAAGAGAGAGATCTCTAGTGAAAAGAGCCCCTGAGGAAAGCACAACTGTGCCCCACATGAGACAAGTGTAACCATCTGCCAGGTCCAGGGAATTGGAAGCCACCTAGCTGAGTAAATACTCATCTCCTCATATCTCTTCCCTCCTCCCTTTTGACCGTGGCAGAGAGTGAATAGTAGCTAGCAAAATGGACAATACATGAGAGGGAAAAAAATTTGAATAGAAGTTCAAATTCTTTTTGATAGATTGTAAAACTGGCCACACATCCTCCCCCCTGAAAAGTGGCATTACACATCCTCTCATCAAAAGGTGGACACTGTTCCTCCACACCTTGAGTCAAGGTTGATGGGTTGACTTCCAAGTCTAGAAGGCAGTTAAAGCATTTGTATATTTGGGACTTGCTCTCCCTTGTTGGTCTTGGATATCCTGTGACCACCTCCATGCGAATGAGGCTGGGCCTGCCTGTTGGAGGATAAGAAATATGCGTCGCAGGGCCCCAGTCAATAACAACCAGATACATAAGTGAGGTCACTGACCACCAGCTGACTGTTGAACCATGACTGAGCACAGCTGAGACCAGTAATTGACCCAGGTCTCTGAACCTCACTCACATCGCTGATCCACAGACTGTGGACAAATAATGATGATTGTTTTAAGTCGCTAGGCTTTGGGTCAATCTATTGTATGGAGGGAGATAACTGATGGAGGAGCCTCTCTTCCTCAGGCAGATTTTCAGTCTGAAGCAAGCCTGAACTGGGGAAGAGGAGAAAGAAGTTCAAAGTGTCTGTGGGTTTAAACATTTGAATTTCTGAATTGAAATTGTGTTTTTGATGTCACATGACTATTGGAGCCTCTAACACCTAACAATCACTGGCCTGCATGAATTTCCATCTATCAGTAGGGGGGAATCACTCCCAGTGAACAAATTTAAAGAGATGAGAAGACATACAGTAAAAACTGCATTTTGATAAAAATCCATGTGTTGTTCAGCACACTGATTACAATTTAATAAACATGCCTTATGTACCCAGTGTAACATACTCGGCATGGCCTCACGTATGCCACTTCAGAACTTTGTTAAATTCATTTACCGTTTATCATATGGATTCGAATGTGAATTTTTTCAAAGATATTTGAAAAGTAAAATGGACTGTACAGCATTTGATATTAAGGCTTTAGTGTTTATTTCCTGGGAACTTGGTAACAAGAGAGATGCCTTTATCAACAGCTTTTAATGTAAGTATTAGATTAAACCATACGAAAGCACCATTTTTATAAGCCAACACTGCAGAGATACTAGAAATTCTGTAGGTTTGGTGGAATATAGTACTCACGGTGCATAGGTTAGTCACCACGAGAAAGAATAGGAGAGAAAAAGAAATGAGTGAACTTTGAAAGATGATGTTGATTTGTTGACTGGTATTCCAACACTTCCTGATATTTCTCCAGCTCCTCTCCCTCGCACTTCCTACAGAGTTTGGAAAAGAAAATTTACCTTTCTAGCCATAGTCAAGTATTGCCTTATGGCATTTTTCTGACATATACAACCTAAGCTGGGGCTTCTGGAAAGACATTTGTTCTCTTAATAACAGGAGTGGATAAGGCTGGTACCAGGCTATCTTTTCTCTCTTTTTTCCTGTCCTGGGCTTGATGCTGTAGCTGTCAGCCGGCTAAAAGGTTAAAAATGCTGATCAGAAGGATAAAAAGAAACTGGGTCCATAATCACATCAAAGCGCTGTCACACCTGCCCTGGGCTTTCTATCTCCACATTTTTGCTATGTGAGAAAAACCAACCTGTATTTACTTAGGCCATGCCTAGCTGGGTTTTCCGTAAAACAGAGCTGAAAAAAAATTGTCTGATATAGTAATAAGCAATGAGTGTGTAAGCAAACACAGAGGGAATTATCAGGACCTGGGTCATAACATTTTCTGTTAAAATTTCTATTAATAAAAGTGAGGAAAAGTGCTTTTTGTAGAATCTTGGTCAGAATTTGTATTAAATATGTCACATTTTCTGCTTTAGTGAGTATAGAAAGTACAGTTTGACTTCTTTTTATACTTCAACCATAATTTAGTGGCGTAGGCTCATCTTTCTGAGCACCAGAAATTACTGGTAGGTTCAGCCTTTTGAAAGAGCTGCTAGCCACCTGTTTTTGACCAATGTAAGTGACAATTCCAAAAGGTTCAACATCATATGCAGCCCCATTGCTCTAAGTATTAAGAAGTTTCTTAGAGATGACAGCTGTTGCATGGATTCCAGGACATGCTCTAGAAATAACAATTTTACATTTTTATTTACCTGACCTGTTTATTTATTTAACAAAATTCTGAGATTTACGTGTTTTCTTCAACTTCTCCTCTAACACATGAAAGGTAAGTTTAGCCAAACCTCTAATTATTTATGGTTTGAGATCTCGCAGCTCCCAGGATGGTGCACACAAATATACATACACTAAATCCTCAATGTGTTGTTGATTACAAGCTGATCACTGGAAATGGGTTGGTGAGTCTCAACATATCACACACACATACACCCATACATATATATCATGTGTATCTTATAGAAATTCTCCTTAGGCCAAATTATTTTAATTTTCAGGCCACACTAGAATTTCTTCAAAATAAGAATTTTAAAACTAAATCTCTGGGGTGCTTGGGTGGCTCAGTCGGGTAAGCGTCCAACTTTGACACAGGTCATGATCTCACGGTTCGTGAGTTAGAGCCTGTGTAGGGCTCTGTGCTGACAGCTCAGAGCCTGGAGCCTACTTCGGATTCTGTGTCTCCTTCTCTCTCTGCCCCTCCCCCGCTCATGCTCTGTCTCTGTCTCTGTCTCTCTCTCTCTCAAAAATAAATAAACATTAAAAAAAATTTTAAAACCAAATCTCCTCGGCTTATTAAATGCTAATAATAGTGACACCATCATCGATGAGACGTTTAGTAGCATTTTACTGGTTATTTATTAATTTGCATCAAAAGATAATAAACATTATTAAAGCTTTTTAAAATACATTCCATTTTGAAAACTGTCTGGAATGTCAAACATAATGCGTTTTGCATTAGTTCTATATAAATTTTCATTGAATTCAAACTTTTAAATAAATCTTCCAATATCTAGTGCATCATATTATCAAAGCACAAAAAACCATTATATGATTATAAGAAGAACCTCAGAACTCAGTGTCTTCAAATTTAATGGACTCCCAATGCTTTTTTTCCCCTTGCAAAGACTGTTTTTAAGACATTTCACGGTATTTTATACATTATAAATGGATTCCATTCTTGGCTTAGTAATTCACCTAATGGACAATGGATACAAAAAAGCTGTAACTCCAGGGACATTAAATTGGTTCTAAACTCTGAAAATTACAGCTTTTACAAAAAGAAGAAAATACTAAAAACATGTCTAATGCAACACTGCATCTAATTTTCCACTACCTCCAGATTGTGTCTAAAAGCTCCTAAACTTCTTAATGACACAATATGTTAAAATTGTGTTCCTGTATATTTAGATCTCGGAAAGATCTCACCCATTTTATAACCCCGAGGAGGGCTTACCGGCAAGAAGGGCACACATATGTGTTGGGGGGCAGAGAGAGGAACAAGTGCGAGGTGCTACATCTATCCCAGACACTATGAATTCGCACACTGGCGTAGGAAAGTAGCACCTTCCTACGGCAGCCTCTCACTCACCGAGGCAATTACGGATCCAAATTCCCATTTTAGGCACTGATCAATGGGATTTCAGGAAAGGGATAGAGGAGGAACAGAAGAAAATGTTTTCTAGACATACCTGATGATCAACTCTAAGCCTTAAGACCAGCCTCTAATTTGGTAATACTCTCATGTAGGTCCCCATCCGTTCAGAGAACATGTGCACAGAGTGTTCTGTGAAGCTAAACAATCCATTTTAGTAGTGGGGGGAGAGTTCCATTCAACTACAAAAACAAAGTGTGTCACATTTTGTGAATTCACATGTGACTAGAAAAAATATAACTAGCATCTGAAGGCAAAGGGTCTATGGACTGTCACAGATTTTGACAATGCTTAGCATGTTATTAGCTGTCTAAGCTCCTTCATGAGATATGCTAATTTTAATTATAATATTAATTAATTTACTTTTAATATCTCCCCTGACCTCTCCCTTCTTTAAAAAAACAAGTGATCCAAAACATTATTACTATAGCATAGGTCCCTCCATTTAATCTGCTGATGTTTTTCGCTACCTTATGCTGAGATTAGGAAGTAATCATTTTTGTGTGGATCTCCCCACATCTTCACAGTTAACATAAAGCACGGTGTAGAGGGGTGCCTGCGTGGCTCAGTCTGTTGAGCATCCGACTTCGGCTCAGGTCACGATCTCACAGTTTGTGGGTTTGAGCCCCGCGTCAGGCTCTGTGCTGAACACTTGCTCAGAGCCTGGAGCCTGCTTCGGATTCTGTGTCTCTTTCTCTCTCTGCCCCTCCCCTGTTCATGCTCTGTCTCTCTCTGTCTCTCAAAAATAAATAAATGTAAAAAAAAAATTAAAAAGAAAAGCACGATGTAGAGAAATACCTGTCATATGTGCCCCTCTGCTCACTTAGGCATTTTACTTCCTTGATTATTTGTGTTAGAGAAAGAGCAGTTCTGTTCTAGCTTTCACTCACTCCTTTTAACTTCTTGTGGAACTATGATAGAGTTTGCACATCATTTAGAAAATACGTATTTCTTTTAAATTAACACCTTTTGGCCATCCAGATTTTTTTTAAAAGAGTCCTTTTGTCCAATGATTTTTTTTAACTTCAAATCTGACCTATTATAACAGAAATTTGCCTAATCTGGGTTTTTGTTTGGCTGCCTTAATTTCAGTGCTTCATTCTCCTTGTAATATGTTAGTAGTTTTCAATCTTTTTTTTTTTCATGCTAAGGAAAGAACCCTTATCAAGCTTTAATTCCCACCTTTTCTCTTAATTTGTACCTGTTCTCTCTTTAAACGCTGCGTATCACCCTCCAGTTCTCAAGGAGAGCACTTGATTTTAATGAAAAAATTCCTTATTTTTGTTAGAGGCTTAGTTCACTCTGCTCTTCCCTCGATTTGGTCTGAGCGCTTTGCCACAACTGAATTCTTGTCTTGTTCCCTAAAACCTGCTGGCTTTCTTTCATCAGTACACACACCACACCTTCGTATTAGGCGAGGTAACCGTGGTAAGCACTTCCCACCATTTTTGTAAAAAATGTTCGTGTGAAAACAGGGTTTTGTTTCTCTGCATTCTCTCTGTGCACTTTGTCCTGGCCTTCATCATTATCATCTAATGTTCTCTGGAGTCCCTAGAATCTAAACAATTGAAATGATTCCACTCTCTCTTACCACCACACAACAATGTCACGAAAACCCTGTGGACCCTCACTCCTAAATATCTTTAGAATTTGTTCCCTTTGCCTTCTTCCCTATGCACCCACAATAACTAATATATATTGCAAAGTGCAACGTATTAATGGTGTTTTATTTTATCCTATATTATTTTCTTTCCTTGCATCAAACCATTTCATCATTACACAACTTGGTAAAGTAGATATTGTTACTCTTCGACTCTACAGGGGAGGAAATTAAGGCACATGTAAGTCAGGTAATGGTCTGAGCTCCCCAACCCAAGGGAGAAATCAGTGTTTGAACCAGAGCCTCTACAACGTGGCTTTCTTCTTGCGTGGACTATTGCAAGATGTTCCACGGTGCTCTCCCATACTATAGTTTCACCCTCACCCCCTTAATGATCTCTGCCAAGGCACTAAGCCGAGTCTCTGAAACATAATCCTGGACAAATCATCCTTCTGCGTAAAAAACATTAGTTTCCCACTGTCTACAGGACGATGCTTAACCTGAGCGCGTAAGGTCATCTGCAATCCAGCCTATCCTCTCCCATCCACATCATTTATCCCACCCCATCCACCCCATAGCAGAAGATCCTGACAGCACTGAAGACATGACCTTCCGTGTCTTTTTACCCTGAGCTCGCGCCCCCTGCGTACAGTGCTCTTTTCTGAGCTAACGGTGCACTCCTTGCATGTGCGTGGTCACAGCTGTCACCTCTTCTACAGAAACCTGCTGAAATGGCTTGTGAGGAATCATCTTTCCTGCCACTGCAATGTCTCAGAATTTTCTTAACTCTATTGGAGCATTTATTTGTGATCTCTCTCCCTTGATTATGAACGTGTCAAGGGACAAGATCACATCTTTAACGTCTTTTTCATTTCTCCAGTGCTTGTTATATAAAAATTCTCAAACAAGTCTCCAATCCTCCCCTTACCTTTTTAACATTATTTTATTCCTTAAATACAAATTATATGTTTAAAGATATTATCCAGGGACCTTCCATAGAAACATTAACCTTGAGTTAGACAGAATTTCACTCTGAAGGATGCTATTTGATCATTTGTTTCCCTTGGGCCACTCGGGGTTCCTGTTACTGAATCCTGATAATCTTCCAGCCAGGAATCCTGCAGCACAGCAGTTCTCAAAGTGTGTTCCAGGGACCACTTGGGGTCCCTGAGAACCAGAAATCTGTGAGGTCAAAACTGCATACTTTCATTTTAACACTAGGAACTTACTTGCCTTTTCACTCTTATTCTCTCCTGAGTGTCCACTGGAATTTTCTAGAAGCTACCTGACATGATGGTTTGTCGATTCATGGCTGATGGAATGTGCGTAAGCTTGTGTTTTAAAAATTTTTTTTTCATTACCAGTTCAGTAAATATTGATAAATATTCACTAAATGTTAATAAATACTTCACATAAAGAAAATCTCTTTGGGCTCTTCAATGGTTTTTAAGATGATAAAAGGGCCCTAAGACCAAAAAGTTTGAGAACCTCTGCTCTAGCAATATGGAGACCTACAGTGAATTGTAGTGTGCTGATAAGAATAGCATATGGAACAGAATCAAAATTCTGAAAATTGTATGCGCAACTTCATTGTATATTTTTAGTTTTATGGTGTCTTCTGAAATACATTTTTATCATATAAAATGTAATGGACTAATGTTGGCAAAAATCTACTTTCCAGAATGCGATGTTGATTGTGACCCAAGATGTGCTTTTATAGGGGACTGCAAACTACCTGATAATTATTAGTTCCAGTGGCTCCCCAGGTACCAAAGTTAAATTGACGTCTCTACAAAGATAACACTTGTCCTTTGTAAAAAATAAGAACACATACACATCTTCTTTATTCGGGCTCTTTGAGAATTCAGTAATAGTAGATAAAAGATCTTTCTTCTTTTATTATACTGATTCCTCAACTAGTCTCTGAAATATATAATACCTATTTGCTCATGCAACAGAGAAAACTTTATAACTTCCGAAGTTTTCTTTCATTTAATCCAAATGTACAACCCTTATTCAAGGTTGTGCCCATTTCAAACACCTCCCTCACATTCTACAATTATGCACATTTTAAAGAAAAGTATCCTGTCCTTGTGTCCTGACGTTTTCTTAAATGTAGTAACAAGAATGAATATGTGAAAAAAGTCTCTTCTAGGGTGAACCTTTATGCTTCCTAATAATCCAGATTTTAAATTTATAGTTTTTCTTATGTAATTTCTTCTCTCACTAAGGCAATATACAAAAAGAAGTGTTAAGAAAGACTTCTACTTATTTCTATTTTCTAAAAATACCATGCATACATTCATCTTGGCTAATCTTTCTGTATGTGGTTTCAAACAGATTACTTTATAACATTTTGACTAGATAAAAAAATCCTTTATGAATTTTCACTGATATTAAACTCACATGAGACATAAAATGCTTACAAAGGAGTATTTGTTTCTTTTCAAAGAGATGCATTACAAAACTTAGCCTGCATTAAAAGATGATATGACAGGATTAGACAAAAATAACAAATAATTAGAAAACTTAAATGTTGATATCTTCTGGGATTTAGGAAGCCATCAAAAAACTGTGTATCATGTAAAAAAATTAATTTCCTCCCACTACTATCATTATCAGGGAAATATCTAACTTTTGAAGATGCAGCTAGATAGGGTAGGGAAAATCTTTTTTTTTAACCTCATCACAAAATCACGTTAAGATAAGTCATCTTGTCGAGTGTGAACCTTCTAGGACTACACCTAATTCTCAAGCTCACTGCCATGATATTCTCTTTCACACACAGCTGCCCTTTCGAGCTCTGCCCAACCCCATATAGACACCCTGTTGTTTCTCACATTTTCTTGTAATTTGAAGAGATAAATGGTGCCAGCTGTCTCCTGTTTAACTCAAGGCAAGATGATATTCAGCTCTTCAGGAAGTTGGTACACACCTCAGAGGACTTGCCAGGAGGGATGAGGAGTGGTGGGCGTGTACATTTAATCAGGGAAGAAGTGCAGAGGAAGAAATACCTGACTCAAGTTGCTGTAGTAACATTCTTTGGGGATTTAATAGCCAGATTAGCCATCATGCTTGCAACTCGGGAGGGAAGCCTATGGAGATGGATGGGAGTTCAATATACAAATGGGAAAAAACAAATATCTAGCATATTTTGGGACCTTTTTAACATAAATTTTCTTAATTAAATCACTCATTTTCTCAGCAGGATGGATCAATTGGGGAAAGAAGGTGATTGGCAGAGTGCGATAATTACAGTAAATCTTTGAAATGTTCCATGAGAAGAAGAAAAATCTATATTGAAATAAATAAGGATATGTGCAGTTGAATATCAACAAATAATAGCTGACACTTCTTGGGTGCTTAGTATGTGCACCCCTCTTCTGAGAGGTTCATGTAGAGTAACTAATTTAAATCTGACAAATACCAGGGCACCTGGGTGACTCAGTCGGTTAAGTGTCGGACTTTGGCTCAGATGATGATTTCATGGTTCGTGGATATGAGCCCTGAGTCGGGCTCTGTGTCGAATGTCTAAGAGCCTGGAGCCTGCTTGGGATTCTGTGTCCCCCTCTCTCTCTGCCCCTCCCCTGCTTGTGCGCGCGTGCGCATGCACAAGCACCTGGTCTCTCTCTCTCTCTCTCCCTCTCTCTCTTTTCCTCCCTCTCTCTCAAAAATAAATAAATGTTAACAAAATTAAATCTCACAAACACCAATGCCATGAGTAACCATCATTCTCCCCACTTCACAAATGAAATGAAGAAATTGAGGCAGAAAAGGTTTCCAGACAGCACTGAGAGCAAATGATAATGCTGGGATTTGAACCCAGTAAGTCTTGCTCCAAAGACCATACCCGCAGACACTTCCTATTGTTCCAAGACCATGTATAATACCAAGATAAAATTTCTTTTACAACTTTCTTATGACATGTTTAATATTATGTAAGTTTATGTATTTGAATACTTATGGCTTAAGTATTTTTTATTGTGTTCATTTTCATCCCCTCGTCCTCCTCCTTCCTATAGAGAACAAATAAAGAGAACAAGGCCTGCAACACATTCCCCAGAAAATTCAAAGATGAATTTGTACATGATTAGAGTTAAAAATCCATTTTTGTGGTGATTAGATCACAGCTTAGCAATCAACACCTAAAACAAGTGCTCCATTGTGTCTTCATTCATGTGTTTTTAAGATTAACATTTGAAAAGTAAAGTTGGCTTTACCTGTAATTATAAAAGTAGCATGTGGTTATTGGAAAACTCATAAGAAAATACTGAAGTGGGAGAGAGACATCCCTTTCCTAAAAATCCGGCTCTATACCATTTGTCTGTCTCCACAAAGAAATGTCTAAGGATCAGAACTCGTCAACAGTAGCATGAGAAATAAGCTTGATGTTACTGGAAGCAAAGCCTGAGAAGACAGGGAGACCACTTAGCCCATTTCACAGGTTAGATAGAGTCTGCGAGGTGCTGATAAACTGGATCTCAGGGTGGAGGGTGGGGAAGTCTTCACCTGTTTGCCAAGTTCCATGAGGTAAATACTCCCACCGTGGCTGATACCAAGCCGTTACCATACCACCAAATGTAGAGGTCTACAGGCACACATCAGCTCTTGAAAACCAGTACATGCCAGACCCAGTATCACACTGAGAAGAGTACGCTTAGTTTCTTACTGACTCTATCAGTCTGGGACTCTCTTAGCCAAGATGTTATAGCTCGCATCTCTTGGATGAAATTATTTTCCTTCTCTCCTTCCCAGGACCACTGCATGTGCCTCCCCATTGGTTCACCAACATAAACATGGGTTTCCTCTTTTGTCCTTCACAGGGCAGCCAGGGTGATCTTGTAAAAATACAAAATGGAACAGGACATTTCTTTTCTGCCGAAACAAATACAGTGGCTTCTATGGCAGGCTGAGGAATGGCCTCCAATGAATGTCCTTGTCCTAATTATCAGAGGCTGTGGATGTTGCCCTTATACAGCAAAAGAGACTTCGAAAAAGTCATTAATTAAGAATTTGGAGATGAGTAGATTATGTTGGATGATCCAGGTGGGCCTGATATAATCAGAATGGTTCATATGAGAAAGATGCAGGAGACTTCAGGGTCAGAGCAGAAGGTGAAATGATGACAGAAGCAGAGATTGGAATAATGTACTTAGAAGATGGAGAAAGGGACACAAGCCAAGGAATACAGCTGGCCCAAAGATGAATATGCAAGGAAGCAGAGTCTCCACTCAGAACTCCCTGCCCCTCCCCGCCCGGGGAGAACCAGACCTGACAACACCTTGACTTTAGCCAGTGAAAAAGATTTGGGACTTCCGAGCTCCAGAACTGTAAGAGAATAAATCTGTGTTGTTTTAAACCACTAAGTTTAAATTGTTTGTGACAATTTTTTATAGCAATCCTGGGAAGCTATTACAGTGTCCCTTCCTATGAGGTAAAGACAGAACTTTAGCTTATGGCCCCTGTATGGTCTTGCCTCTACCTACTCTCCCATGTCAACTCATATCACATGATCTGTTTTCTTTTTGACCCCACCCCACTAAATTTCTTTCAGGCCACTGTATTTCCAAGCCTTGGATGTCACAGGGCCTTTTGTTTGTTTATTTATTTTGAGAGAGAGACAATGCCTGCAACCATGCATGAGTGTGGGAGGGGCAGAGAGAGATGAAGAGAGAGAGAATCCCAAGCAGGCTCTGCACTGTCAGCGTGGAGCCCAACGTGAGGCTTGAACCCACGAATCATGAGATCATAACCTTCGCTGAAAACAAGAGTCAGATGCTTAACTGACTGAGCCACCCAGGTGCCCAGGGCTTTTTCATATGCTGTTATTTCTGCCAAGAAAGCTCTTTCCTTTACCTTTTTTCTAGGTAATTCCTAAATGTCTTAATTCAAGCATCACTTCTTTAGAAAGACTTTTCCTTGGGGCACCTGGGTGGCTCAGTTAAGTTGAACATCTAACTTTGGCTCAGGTCATGATCTCACTGCTAATGGGTTAGAGCGCTGTGTGGAGCTCTGTGCTGATAGCTCAGAGTCTGGATCCTGCTTCAGATTCTGTGTCTCCCTCTCTCTCACTCTGCCCCTATCCCCACTCACGTTCTCTCTCTCTCTCTCTCTCAAAAATAAACATTAAAAAATTTTAAATAAGAAAGACTTTTTTCTCACCCAAGTGGATTAAACTTCCTTGTATCTGTGTGTGTGTGTGTGTGTGTGTATATATATACATTATTTATATATATATATACACACACACACATATATATACACACGCATACACACAAGTATCTCTATCCTTCACTATATTTATAGCAGTTTTAATGTGTTTGTATGTTTTTTATTATTAATTGCATTCTCCTGCACTGGTTGGGGTCCATGCCAGTTCTTACTTCCCTTCATATCCTAGGGGCCTGACAAATACGAGACACTTCATAAATATGACAGAATAAATGCAGTTCATTCATCTCTAACAATTGTGACCAACACACTCTTTGTTCTTTTATTGTGCATCCAACCAATATTTACCGAGAGCCAACTTTACATAAGGTCCCAATCTCACATGCAATCTTTATGCAATGTCTCTAACAATAATAGCAATAAAGAAATAGTAATAACAGCTAATCTCTACTGAGAATTTACTGTGTGTCAAGCACCATAATAAGTGCTCTAAGTATACAAGCTCATCTTACAAGAGCAGTATAATTACCAATTTCAGATTATGAAAAAATTGGCCTCACGGCATTTATGTAACTTTCAGTGGACTGTATGGCTAGAACTAGATTGAGTATGTACTTGTGGCTCACTAAACTTTTATTTCTTAGCACAACATTATTGTTTATTTTTTCAAGGCCCCATAATTGTTTATAAGAATTATTTATATATTTATGTTTATTTATTAAAGTATTCTCTTATAGCCCATTCTCATCTCTCTCTCTCTCTCTCTCTCTCTCCCCTCACTTAGCATTCTGTTTGTAAGAATGATCAATGTTGCTGGAATGCACATAGTCCACTGATTCTAACTACCACTGCATTCTATTCAATAATATATATTTATTATAATCTTACAATGTCAGAGAGGGCTAATTCTTCTTCAATATTCATTCCTCCTTCCTTTAGTAATAGTGGACAGCTGAGAACATGGCTGTCCAGCTAGAAACTACACTTCTCAGGGTCCCTTGAAGCTAGATGTGGTCATGTGACTTATGTTCTGAATAATGACGTATGAATGTTAGTACTATGTCAGACTTCCAGGTTGTGCTTCTAAATCGAGATGGCAGACCCTCCCCTTTCCCTTCCCCATATTTCTACTGGCTAGAGACAGAGCAATCATTTTAGACCTCAAGGCAGAAACATGTGCTGGGAGGGCAGAAAATCAAAATAGAGAGAATTTTTGCCAGGGACACCATGGAGTTGCCACATTAACTTCGGACAACTGAAACTCAGATATCTACTGCATGGAGATACATACATTTATCTTGTTTAAGCTACGAGTCTATGGAGATACATACATTCTATCTTGTTTAAGCCACGAGTCTTCTGGAATTTCTTAATGCGGTTATATTAGTATTCAAACCAATACACGTATCCATTTCTCTGGTGAGAAACACTGAATTTGCTCTAAGTCACCACCACTATATTCACAATGCTGTATGCATCTTCACACATTCCCCTAATGAATTTTTTTGAGACGTTCTCTAAGCTATGTACCCAAGAGTAGAGTTATGGTTCATGGATACTAAGAATACTTAATTTGCCTAAAAATTGTCAGATTGTTTTGAAGAACGACATTTTGTTCTTAATTATTACTCCATGCTTCCTCCCTCTGAAACATTCTGTCAACTCAACTCTTTGCTTTCAGTGTAACTTTAGTAATTCCAACCCCTACTTGGTTTAAATTATAAGTTCTATCAAGGGATAATACAAGAGAATAAAGTCTGTGGAAACATATGAAAAAGCAATAATTTTCCAAACTCCTTTGGTCAGTGGGGAAATGTTCCCCAATGGCCTGGACTTCAGATTTGCATCTTATAATGAAAGAATATATAAAATGAATATGTGACTTATATTATCAGAACATAGTAGTTCCATAATCCTTTACAGTTTTATAACTTATCCTTATACTTATAAACTAACATCACTTTGACTGTCTCAGGTTGTTAGAAATTATAACCAGTCTCCATCAAGAAGATTTTAGCGTGATGAAGATTTGTGGCCTTGGAGTCAGTACTGAAGAGTTACCCTTGCTTTGCTGCTAAGTGGACAGAGGAACTTAGACAAGTCCCTTCTCATCATGAGCCCTTATTTATCTCTCTTATTTGGAAGAAAGGCAGACCAAAAGTATCTCTAGGCACATTTGCATGCATGCTTCACATTACAAAATAGAATGACCTAAGTGTTTACTAAGTCCCAAACACGGTGCTAAGTGTGCTGGCTACACCAAGATGAACGTGATGTAGCCTCTCCCTTAAATGGTCTCATCGTCTAGGGATCAATATAGTCAAATAAATAGGTAATTTAACACAGCATTACGTCAGATGCCTCTTGTACCCCCCTCACACCCCCTTCAGTCTTGCCTCTGATTCTAGCCATGGAAGGACAAACAGTTCTGTGTGGACCTATTGGCGAGGACACAGAATCTGTGGACTATTGTGTTTCAGGGCAGTGCTCACAAATCATCCACTGCAGAAGAGCCATTAAACAATGAGGTGGACAGGATGACCCGCCCCCTGGAGTCATTGCACACAATGTGCCTTAAAGTAAGGAGCCCATTTCATGGCAAAGAAGGTGAGACATTGGGCATATGATCACAGGGGCCACAGTCCTGCTGCATACTACATCATCAGAAGGCGCTAACCTATAATGAAATGGTACTGAAGGAGCCAGCTGGAGGGGAATTATCTGCAGTGTTGGCTCTATCTTCTTGAAACGGCACATCACAAGACCAATAACCAATATCCAGCACTTTGGCACCAAAGGCTAGACTAAACGAACCCAGGAATCGCGGGGTGGATATTGCTTTTGTGAACAATTCTCACACTGACCCACTGAGGAATTACTGCTTTCTGTCCCCAAACCTTAAGATCTTCTCAATTAGTCACCATAGTTCCCAGGGAAGGAATGTTTCCATCAAAAAACACAGCAGAAATTCCACTGAAACTGGTCATATCAGGGAACTCATGCTGGTAGATCAGCCACAAAAACCAAAATGATGACAACAAAAGAAATTAACCATGGGAGTTATTGATACAGGATGTTAAGGAGTGAGGCTACAAAATAGGGCTGACAGAAGCGTCTGGAACTCTTCACTGGGCTGTTTTTGTTTCCATTCCTGGTGGTGGTAATGAGCAAATGATTGTAACAAACATACCCAAACAATGGAAATGAACCCTTCAGGAATGAAGGTCTGGCTCACCCTCCCTAGGCAAAAAACAGACCAGCTGAAGTGAATCTAAAATGGAGAGTTGAGGAGCAAGATCCTTGAGTATCACTGATGGCCCTGAGACTACTTATACCTGTGAAAACTGGTTCCACTAATCTTTGGCTAAGTATTTGGAGAGATTAGAGCAGGCTACCATCCCGAAGCCTTGATGTAAGGTAAGCATATACAGGTATTAGCAGTGTAAACTGGACAGTATCAAATACCTCTTTATTCTGCCTCCTCACATCGTCCTCGCCTCTGCTTCCAGCTTTCTCTCTATCGAACCGTTCCACATGAATCTCAGCTCCCAATGGCAGCATCTTTCTATTACTTGGTAGGCAGGCATGTACAACCTAGAATGGCAGAGCAGAGATTTACTTCAAATAATTGGGAGTAGGAACTGATTACCTATTTTTCCCTTTTAAACCTTAAGTAGCAAGTCAGAAAGACATTCTATAACCTTCTCAGAAAGCACAGGCAAAATGGAGCCCTTGGGGTCCACTGTGGTCATCACCTTGATTACGTATGCTCGTACTGATCTTTCCTCCTTCTCGGTTATACTCTCTCTATCTCCTCACTCCATGTTCCTGGGATCATCCTGAGTTCTTGGCTCAGGCTGTGCTTTTGGAGAGAGCCTGAGCTAAGTGATAAAAATACATAGTGTGAAGGGCCTCAATGGCCCTTATCACTATCTTGGTAATTGTTGCTTGCCTGCATGCCCCGACTAGAAGTTTTGTGCCCATATCTAAATGACTTTTTTTCTAGTGCCTGTTAGTGTGTCTGCACACAGAAAGTACCTAAAACATGTTTGCTGTATGAATCCTCACTGTGGAGATAACACTTTAGAAAGTAAATACTTCAAAAGTTCATTGAGCAGATGAAGCCTTAGATAGCCTGGCATGACAAAAATGTCACAAGTCTTGATCTTTCTAGATGTAGCCAAGGAAATAGCTAGAGCCAGAGAAGGGCTAGATGGATAAGGTCAAGGGGTTTTTGCTCAGACATAAACGGTACAGAACCACTGATGATTACAGTGGCTATTTAAAAAATCTCTAGAACATGATAAGTGATGTGTATGGGTTTGTTAAGTAAAATATATTTCATACATATAAACCATGAACTGGTATTTGACCCTTTCTGTGAACAATACAATTATTTCGAAAAGGCAATCTAAATTTTATTAGACGTTGCGATGAAAGGACTATGTTAATTAACTCTTACTTTGCTTCATTCTATGGAAGCAAATAGTTATTACAGTCTGAAAGTTTGCAAATGGTCAAAAGTGAGCTATTAACCTAATTACTTGATTTTTACACATTTCAACCTGACTAGCATTTAAGAAACCAAGCAGTATTTCTGGTAAATTTGAGCTGGGAAGATAACTGGTTTACACTTGGCCTCCTCAAGGGATGTTTCCTCCCCTTCAGGGACTCAGCGTTTCCAAGTTATCATCAGAGGTGCTAATGCTGGAGGCCAGAGAGAAGAGGATAAAGTCCTTGCTAATCTGTACCCTGTGCGTGCGGTGTTGCACGCACAGAGTTCCGGCTGCAAATGGGTTCCGCAGCGATGGGCTGGCTGCTTCTCACTGAGCCCTGCTGGAAGAAGCAAGTCATGCTGGGAGAGAGCCTTCATGTCATTAGTGGCCTGGGTTATGGCTCAGATGGAGGTGATCAAATAGATCTTTTCAGACTGTGTAATAGCCTCCAACATCTTGGCCTCATGCCTAAAGACTTTTTTTAAACAATAAATAGGACTTAACTCAAGCATAAAGCTTCACACCAGTACTTTCCCATGGCCATTCAGTGGTTATAAAAAGCTTCTGTAGGAAACCTCCATCAATAAGAGTTGTGGAAAGTTCTGATTTTACAAATGAAAAGAGGCAATTCCTGTCTCTCCCCATATGGGAGGCTCATCTTCTTTGAGCCCCACCGCCAGGCTCTGCCATTATCCTCTATTTGAAGACAACTTTCTTCCTCTTTGCTTCAAATCCTTTCCTCACTGTTGTCTTGGAATGAATGAACATTTTTTTTTCTCATTATGACTTTTTATACCCAGCTCCTGTACACCTTTCCAGTCTTGTGTCTCATCAATCCTGCCTGAGACAGTTCCTCTCCCCATCCCTCCAGCAATTTTAACCTGCTTGAAGGTTGTCCAAATGTGGCCTGGCATGATCCTTCTCCCTTCTGTGCCTTTGCATATAATGTTTCCTCTTCCTAGAATGTTCTTCCTTCTACTCCCTCATTCCTTATGCTGAGCTCATTCCTATTTATCATTTGGACTCAGGAAGATGGGTCGGTTAGAAAAAACTTCCTATTCCCACCTGAGCTCTAATGAGTGAATCTGTATGTTCAGGTGTCTCACCTGCTAATGTATTAACTCACTTTCAGAATAAGGTGAATTCTGCTCCAAGTAGAACATGCCCTCTTTATAACTGTTCAATGACAAATATAATTGTGCAAATCAACAAGTTTAGAAGTAGATGAGCATTAGATCTTCTAACACATCTTCTATACACTTGAACAACTGTTTTCTTTTCTGCTGGTTCCTAAACAGACACAACACCAAGGCTGATATTCAGCAAGAATGCATGGCCATTGAACTACTCCATACGAGTTGGTAGAGGCAGTTATGCCGACCATGACTGTCATCTACCACCTATTCCCTTTGCTGCTTTGGCATCTCACCTTGGAAAGTCCCAAGAACTCTCTTGCAGCTTAAAGGGTTAAAGCCTGGCCCATCAGGAGGCCTCTAGAATCCAACCTGTTCTTGCAGGTGTCCATTTTAATTGCTTGGTTCCATACCCCCTGTTAATATCTTTTAAGTATCATTCCTGCAGATCACCAAATTTGTTGTGATTGCAAGGATACTCTGTTGACAGGCATAATAATAATGCACAACGAGATAAGCCTGAATGTGACTGAAAATCAAATTTGCAATTAAGGAAACATTCAATGTGGCATTGTGTCAGGTATCAAAGGGATCCAAGAGTCATATTCATGCTAAGGAAAGGTAGCTAAAATTGGAAAAATGAACACTGCAGATTCCACATCTAAAATAATTTACTTGAAGTGATCAAAAAAGAGAAATAACTTTCTTCATCAGAAACTTGTATTTACCGCAGCAGTGCATGTACGTAGGCGTTAAAGCACATTTTGATTTAGTATTTAATAACTTGTCAAATGTATATTGAGCTTTTGCAAATTTAGACACATCTGGCATATTCAGGAGATAATAATTACTGAGAATTTACAATCGGGGCAGTGCCACCATGGGACTTACGGACATAATTAAGGATAGTGATGAAAAATAGAAGAGGTGGAAGCAAGACAAGAGACACAAAGATTGTGAGATGTTAGCAAGCCATACAATAAGGCTCCCAACTGCGGGAGATACTTAATAGATAATATTGCTTCCACCATTGTATTGTGAGAAATCAAAAGAAATAAGTAGCAAATATACCAGAAGTGAATAAAATGCAACCATAACATACAGAGAGAAATAAATTGATAAACAAATGTTCTAGGAACCATGTTTATTTATTTATTGTTTTAATTGCAGTTAATTCACACAGTTTATATTAGTTTCAAGTGTACCGCATAGTAATTTAACATTTCCATAAATCACCTGGTGCTCAGCACAATGAGTACGCTCCTTAATCATCATCACCTTAATCCATCCCCCCACCTACCTCCCCTCTGGTAACCATCAGTTTGTTCTCTATAGTTAAGAGTCTGTTTCTTGGATTGCCTCTTTTTTTTTCCCCTTTGCTTATTTGTTTTGTTTCTTAAATTCCACATATGACTGAAATCATATGGTATTTGTCTTTCTCTGACTGACTTATTTCTCTTAGCAAAATACTTTCTAGTTCTATCCACATTGCAAATAGCAAGATTTCATTCTTTATTATAGCTAATATTCTATTGTGTGTATATATATATACTATATATATATACACTACATTTATATAGTGTATGCGTGTATATATACATGCGTGTATATATATATTCCTTGGTAGCATATATATATATATAGCATATATAATATATATATAGCGCATATATATATATATATATATATATATAGCATCTTCTTTTATCCATTCAGCCATGTCGATGAGCATTTTGGGCTATTCCCATAGTTTGGATACTATAGATAATGCTGCTATAAACATTGGGGGTGCATGTATCCCTTTGAAGTAGTATTTTTGTATTCTTTGGGTAAATACCTAGCAGTGCAATTGCTGGACTGTAGCATAGTTCCATTTTTAACTTTTTGAGGAACCTCTATACTGTTTTCCAGAGTGGCTGTCCCAGTTTGCATTCCCACCAACAGGGCAAGAAGATTCCCCTTTCTCCACTTCCTTGCTGACACCTGTTGTTTCTTGTGTTCTTGATTTTAGCCATTCTGACAGGTGTATTTCCCTGATGATCAGTGATGTTGAGCATCTTATCATGTGTCTGTTGGCCATCTGGATGTCTTCTTTGGAAACATATCTATTCATGTCTTCTTGTCCATTTTTCAATCGGATTATTCATTTTTTGGGTATTGAGTTTTATAACTTCTTTATATATTTTGGATACAAACTCTTTATCATATATGTCATTTGCAAATATCTTCTCCCATTCCGTAGGTTGCCTTTAAGTTTTTTTGATTGTTTCCTTCTCTGTGTAGAAGGTTTTATTTTGATGAAGCCCCACTAGTTTATTTTTGCTTTTGTTTCCCTTGCCTCAGGAGACATATCTAGAAAGAAGTTGCTATAGCCAATGTCAAAGAAGTTACTGACATGAAACCATAAAAATCCTAGAGGATCCACAATTATTTAAATGGAATGTATAGCAGTATTAGTAGGAGAGCAATTCAGGTAAAATGTGAAAGGAATTCTTATCTCAGAACACCGTTTTCTTACTGCGAGATCTCAGGAAAAGGAAGTGGATGAACCAAGGAAAAGAAGGTGTGACTTTCAGAGACCCAAAGGATATGTCAATTCTGTGAAGATTTTTTGAGGTTCTACTTTGTCCCAAGCATTCTGTCTCACAGTGATGGATACAAATACGCATGCAGCATGACCCTGTCCTTAAAGAATCCACAATTCAATAACACAAAAATACACAAATCCTTATATTCTGATTCAAGCTATAATGGGCGAGGCAATAGAGAACTATGAAGACACACAGAAATGAGTCATTAATTAGGACTGAGAAATGCTAAGCAAAAGGGCTATTCTGAATTTAGACAGGGATGGATGAGAAGGCACCCTGCTAAGCAGAATAGTCAACATGTGATTCAGAGATGTAAAGTCATTTACTTGGAGTGACAGTGAACTAACCAGTCACATATAATACCTACACAAAACAGGGAGGGCTTAAAGAAAGCTTCTCTCTCTCTCTTTCTCTCTCTTCCCCCCCCCCCTTCTCTTTTTTTCACACCACGAGAAACAAATCAAGATGAATTTCTGGGTATTTTTACAATATTTGAGAATAAAGTGCTATCCAGAGATCAAGTAGCCTCTGTGGCAGCAACATGAGTCTGGTATCTATTTTCTGAGCAGCCTCATTTGTGCAGCACAGTGGGAACTGGTACCCACGGCAGTGTTACTGGACAGGCAAAGAGCAGGATAAGAAGAGAACGGGTAGAAATGAAGCCCATTCATCCAGGAAAATCAGGAATGGAGAAGGAAACTGGAGGATTGAGAAGCAGCTGGGCTCTGGCACCAGAGAATGTAGACTATACACTGTCTAACACGGGAGCCACTAACCGCATGTGGCTACTTAAATGTAAATGTAAATCAATTAAAGTTGAATGAAATTAAAAAGTCTTTTCCTCAGTCCACTAACCACATTCTAAGTGCTCAATGGCCACAGCAACTAGAGGCTACTCTACTGATCCATGCAGATATAGACCATTTCCTTCACCACAAAATGTTCTATGGAAAAATACTGGCTTAAAATTATGAGTAAAAGAGGAGTGTTAATGAAGAGATAAGCAGTGGTAAAAATGAACACAGAAATCTTGAAAAAGAAAAGTGCCAAGATTGTTAGATCTTAAGGGGGGACAGGACACTGACTGAGGCCCATTTCTTCTTGAATAGTTATATTGTCAAAGGAGAGGTGAGGTAAAGCCTAATTGTACCATCAATAGCACAGACGTTCCTGGCCACATCAATCCAGGGCCATCGCAGAGAACAGACAAATGACACAAGTAGTTAGAAATCCAGCTGTTCTCATGTCCTCCCTGATCTGAACATACTATGATCTGTTTCCTAGCTGTGTGGTCTCAGCTAGATCACTTAAACTCTCAGAGTCCACTTTTTCACACATAAAACTTGTGCTAATAACCTGACTTCAAGCAATGGTTTAACAATCAAATGAGATAATCCCAGTGCAAGTTCATTATAACCTGCATGGCTCTTTACAAAAGTTAGTATAACTACTCATTCTGACATACTTTAGTTATCCTTTAGCATCTCTATTACCCTTGTCTCTCTTGTAGATTATGAAGAAAGTTGAGGGCTAAAATACATTAAAGGTGACATAGCCCTATGCAAAATTATGAGTTTTACTTACTCCAACATCTTACTTTCTTTTTTATTGTTTTCTAGTCATTTCCCTCTCACTAGATTGTAAAAACTCTAAAATGGTTCCTCGTTTCTGATAAAGCCAGGTCAGTAATTTGCAGATTATTCATTAAAATGATTTAGTGATCCACTGAGTCAAACATTTCAGGGGTTTCAATGGGTTGGGCTCCTCAGGAAGCAACCCTGAGATGGAGATTAGCACACAGGATATTTATTAGGAAATTCTTGCGGGACGTACACCTGTAGAAGGAAGTATGATTCAACAGAGGATGAAGCAGACCAGCATACAGTCCCACGTGACTTATCAGCAAACCCTGGAGAGCTTGAATAATTCTTCATTTTGAGGGTTAGGGCATTCTTTATGCCCCCGTGTTGAAGAATGTTTCATTGTAGGCTCTCCCTTGATGAGGCATGACCTCTGGTGAAGCAGCGATTTGCAACCAAGGCAGTGCCCAAAGAGGGCTGTCAGCTGATGGCCAACTTCGGGCAGCACTCACAACTAATAGGGGGACTAGTCCTTCATTTCTGAGGGGGTAGATCTGAGTAGTGCATTGTGGCATTCTCCCCACGGGAGGAGCACAGAGAGAGGGGAATATATGAAGAAGAAAGAGAAACTGAATTCAGAGACTTTGGAGGAAAATCAGAAGTAATAATTATCGGGGAAGCCCAGGAGCATGAAGTCTCTATGAGTGAGTGGCCAAAGGTAAGAGATCAAGCAGTGGTAGTGAAGCAAAGATTGGAAAGTACCATTTAGATCTGACACTACTTGTCGATCTTAGCAAAAGTGGATGCAATAGAAAGGAGAGAGCTGAAACTAGGTGGTATTATAGAGAGGAGGAGACTCAAAATGCCTCATTTTTCAATAAGATAGTCTGTGAGAAGGAGAGCAATGGGATGGTAATTAGGGGCATGCACACCATTACAGGAGGCTTCATTTTATTGTTTTGTATGACAGCATATTACATTGGCTAAAGGAAAAAGCCATTTGCAAGGGATAAGATGAAGGTAAGAGGTGGAGGCTGGGGGTGGAGTGGAGGCTGGTGGGGAGTTGACAGAACAAGGGACACATTCTAGGAAGACATAGAATCCAATCACAGAACAACCTCACTCACTGACATAGGATCCAGGAAGATAAGAATGAGTGCGGCGAGAGAGAGTTCTGTAGAGACTATGGCCAAGAAGGAAATTGGGGGTGGTCCTTGCATGATTCTAGCATTCTCTGAGAATAAGGAGGTAGGGTAATCAACTCCAACAGATCATGAAATGGTGGGGTTGACTGACTGACTGGTTGAATACTAGCGGAATACACTTTTTTTTTAAATAAAAGCTTCATTCAGCCAGGTATATATTTTTTTATTCTTATTATGGTTTATCCTGAAAGGTCAACTAGTTCACCAAAAAGTAAAGGAGGTCAGAGAATTGGAGAGGAGAGGACAGCAAGCCAAATGGGTTTCTCTAGGATAGGCAAACCGAAAACTGCCTCTGAATTTTCTTTTAGCCCTGGGAGCACCATCACTTGTCAAAATGGAGGAAATGCATGGGCCAACTCTGCTCATGTCCACTATTTTACACATATTTATTTGTGTAGGGCCTCCCAATGTGATAAACAATGTCTTTCCAGAAAAGAACTGAAAGCAGACCCCAGATGTATTTTAGGAGTCTCCTAAATCATTCACGTGCCTGTAGTTCATCAGGTCTTTCCAATTCCCCACTGACCCACCTCTACCGCATTCTGAAAATGTTAAGAAATCGTCTCATGCCTTCATTCAAGAAGGGAAGAAAGGATGGAGGGAGGAACAAAAGGAAGACAAGCCACAGTTCAAGATTACAGAATGCTGCCGATGAGCACTAGCACCCCCTCATTCCACTTTCCTACATTCCTCTAATCGCCAGGCCTCATCTACTCACACCTGCCCTTACAGCCACCAACACACACAGTCTTAACATTGTACCTTGAAGGAGATGTAGTTTTCCAACTCTTGGCAACAGATCATTTTTACGCCTTCCCTTTTCAGTCATTTAAAACCCTTAGATTTCCCCCCACTTTCTGAAGGTATTAAAGTAATAGATTGAAGAGTAAAATGAATAAAAATGTCAAAACATTTTTTAAAGTTAAGATTTCAGACCTTTCCATATTGTATTAATAGACGACTTGAAGCATCACTTTGAAATTTGCCCAGAATTTTAAATAACAATGAATAATTCTTTTAAAAAGGGTGACAAATGCAAAAGATAAAATAATTCTTAATTGTTATTCACAATTATTCCTTCTTTCTATCACCCAAAGACAAGCTACTTAAAATATAACTGTAGACTTTGAAACATTGATATTTAATTCAAGAATTTACCTAATATCTATAATGCTGACTTTTTTTTTTTTTTTACAAGATGTCAATGTTGGTTAGTTTATTTTTAACCAAGTGCATATGCTTTAGATTTCCTTATGACAGACATTTGTTCCCACATAGATAAATCTGCCTGTTCTCGTATCTACCCATAGTGTTGTTATTGACAGCAGAAAGTAGGGAAGGAAATGTGAAAAACACTCTTAACGTGATTCTGTTCCTGAGGCACCTGGGTGCCTCAGTCAGTGAAAAGTCCGACTCTTGATTTCGGCTCAGGTCATGATCTCACGGAGCCCCGTGTCAGGCTCTGTGTTGACAGCATGGAGCCTGCTTGGGATTCTCTCTCCCTCTCTTGCTGTCTCACTTGTGCTGTTTCTCTCTCTCTCTTTCTCTCTCACTCTCTCAAAATAAATAAACATGAAAAAAAAAGAGATTCTGTTGCTCTTTGACTTGGAAGGTACTACTTGCCTTTTTAGTATAAGCTTAATGCTTGGAATTTTCTTTCAGATTCAAGCAATCTCTTGGGAGGAACTTTCTTCTGGTTGGAAACAAAAATGAAATCTGCCCTTGCTACTTGCTACTTGATTCTATTATTTACTGTATAGCTCAAAACCATGCGCCACCATGAATTACTTCTATTTTCATTTTTTAACTTCTACAGCAATCTATGTAGTGAATGCTTTGGGACCGGTCTAAAACATTTGATGGTCATGCTACACAACCACTAAATGGCAGGTACATTAACTGAAGCAGCAGAGACAGAGAGGAAGAATGAGCAGGGATGGTCTCCAATATCAGCGAAAGTCAATAAAATGAACACAATGACATCTGTATTTTTGAATCCTTTGATTAGGAGAAACATCTTAAAAACTGTAGTTTGTGTTTTTTTTTTTTCTTGAGAGAGAAAGAGAGAGAGAGAGCACATGCAAGTGCACGAGCTGGGAAGGAGCAGAGAGAGAGGGAGAGACAGAATCCCAAGCAGGCTCCATGCTGTTGGCACAGAGCCCAATATGAGGCTCAATCTTATCAAACATGAGATCATGACCCGAGCTGAAATCAAGAGTTGGATGCTTACTCGACTGAGCCACCTAGGAGCCCCTTAAGAACTATAGTTTTACTCTTCATGAATTTGAATTTCTTTGCAGAAATTCTGAACAAGTCTATGTTATAGACTGAATGTATGGATCCCCTAGAAATTCATATCATATCATCCCTAAGGAGATGATATTAGAAAATGAGCGGGTCTATATGAAGTCTTAGGACAAGGTCTTCATGATGGGATTAGCGTCCTTATAAGAGAGCACATGTGCTCCCCCACCCCCACCCCGGCACCATGTGAGGATACATCATGAAAGTAGCCATCTGCAAGCCAGAACTTGGCCATGTGGCACCCTGATCTTGGGACTTCTAGCTTCCAAAACTATAAGATATAAACGCCTGTTATTTTAAGCCACCTAATCAATGGTACTTAGTTACAGCAGCCTGAGCTAAGTAAGACAGGCCATCCCTCACCAAGAATAAAACTTCATTAGTTTAGCATATAATAAAAGTCTTTATGGTACACATATAGTGACACCTTTAATGATATCAGATCTCAAATTTTTTCCTCTCTCTGGTTTTCTTTCCTCCAGGTTCTCATTGGTGCTATTTCTTTACCTATACACGTTTTATTCATTTCCACATGACCTAATCCTACTCGCCATTAAAGTCTAACTAAAGTGTTTTATCCCCTGAAGAATCTTTCCTATATCCCTTTCCTTCCCCAAATGTGTCTAACCCCTCCTCTCACATTACACTTACTCATTCATTCATAATGCATTTCTTAAGTGGCAACGAGAATGTGGTAGGTAATTTCTAAGATGGCTCCCATGATCCCCACTTCCTAGTATTCATGCCCTTGTGTAATCCGCTCCCCTTGATTAAGGGCTGTACATTGTGGCTTGCTTCCAACACATAAAATAAGGCAAAAGTGAGGGTGTCACTTCTGGGATTAGATTAAAAAAAGAATCTGGCTTTCATCTTGCTCACTTTCCTCGGCTCTGGCTTCTGAGGGGAGCCAGCTGCCATGTTGCGAGCTGCTCATGGAGGCACCCACGCGCCAAGGAACACAGCCCAATAACCTGTGAGGAACTGAATCCTGCCAATAAAAACGTAAGCTGCATTAGATCCCTGACTCACAAAAATTGTGAGATAATAAATATTTGTCTTTTCAAGCTATTAGATTTTGGAGTAATTTGTTATGCAGCAATAGGCAACTAAAGCACAGAGCTAAGCACACTAATAGGAGATGATCACATCTTTTTTAGTATTGTCATTGTTTACGCACATGTCTTTTGCTTGCTACTGGATTACAGGAATTTTGAAAACAGGATTCTTCTTTGATGAAATAAAAAGTATATGCTTGAGAGTTCACAATGTTCACAAGATGTCCTCTTTCACGCAGACCACCAAAGTAAACCTTGAAGTTGCCAACACAAGTTTCTCCCTTCTCGTCTCTTTCTCCACCCACCATCTTTTCACCTCTGCCACCCAAAGAGTGTCTGCTTGACTGGAGTCAAATATTCTGTAATGCTACATCAATGAAGGGCATAGAGAGAGAGGCCTGTGAGGCTCGAGGAGGAACAGAAAGACTTAAGCAAAAGCTGGGAGAAAGGAGAGCAAGGCGAGAATGTAGTCCATGAGCTAGGAACAAAAAGAGACAGCTTTACTGATGTTTGAGGAGGAAGGTGTGTTTAAAAAGACCAAGAATGAAGCAACAGAAAGAGAAATCAAGAAACTGATCCCATTCACAATTGCACGAAAAACCATAAAATACCTAGGAATAAATCTAACCAAAGACGTAAAAGACCTGTACGATGAAAACTACAGAAAGCTTATGAAAGAAAT
>CM053568.1:69693698-69725683 GCA_028646485.1 Cryptoprocta ferox
AAAAAAAAAAAAAAAAAAAAAAAAAAAAAAAAAAAAGAACAAAGAGGATATAATCAAAGAGCAACGATGACAACCAAAGGCCTATTTAGACTGTTATCCAACAACCCAGCAATGGACCTTGTTCAATAGCCTTGCTCAGTCTTCCACCCAATCTACAGCTATTTATTCAATGCATGCTGCCTTCATGGAGTGGACATTCTGGTGGGGGAGATGGAAAATAAATGAATGAAACATTAGTGATTCAGTCATACAGACACATTGAAGTGATTCTTTTTTTATCTCTTCTTGCAACCAAAACACTACTTTTACATCATAAAGGATAATGTTTACTGGATATGTAAGTGAGAACCTACATTTGCATGTTTTAGTAGTACCCTTTATTTATTATTATATAAGAAGCCTCATGGTATATGCATTCGCTTGCTAAGGCTGACATAACAAAGGACCACAAACTGGGTGGGTCAATCAATGGAAATTTATTTTCATGGTTCTGGAGGCTAGAAGTCTGAGATCAAGGTGTTGGCAGATTTTTTTTTTTTTCCTGAGGCGTCTCTCCTTGGCTTACTGGAGACAGACATCTTCCTGTGTCTTCACATGGCCTTCCCCCTCTGTATGCATCTGTGTCCTAATTTCCTCTTCTTATAAGGACATCAGTTATATTACATTAGAGCCCACCCTAATGACCTGATTTTAAATTAATTATCTTATTTTTTAAATTTCATTATAGTTAACATATAGTGTTATATTAGTTTTGGGTGTATAATATAGTGATTCAACACTTCCATACATCACTCAGTGCTCATCAGGACAAGTGTACTCCTTAATCCCCATCACCTGTTTCACCCATCCCCTCCCCCCACCTCTCCTCCGGTAACCCTCAGTTTGTTCTCTATAGTTAAGAGCCTGTTTCTTGGTTTACAAATTAATTATCTCTTTAAAGATCCTATCTCCAAATACTGTCAGATTCTAAGATAATAATTCATATGTTAGGAGTTCAATATTTGAATTTGGGGGGACACAACTCTGCCCATAGCACTATATAAAATGTAGTCATTTATCTCTGACAACTCAGAGTAACAGTTCAACTTAGACTCTGGGATCAGATAGCCTATTTCAGGACTCACTACTCTATTTCCTAGCTGTGTGATCTTAGGCAAGACAGTTAAGTTCATTGTGCTTTAGTTTTGTCATCTGTAAAATGGGAAAACAATAAAGTTTATGAAAAGTAAATGAATTCATCACTAAAAATTGTCAGGAAAGTCAATGATGCAGTAAGAATTCAAAAAGAGTCAGCTTTTCATTATTTTATTTTACCAATGGAAAATTGAGAAATCAAAAGTGAAATGACCTGCCCAAATGTGAAAGAAATTAGTGAAACAACCAAGAAAAGAAAATCAGGTGTTGTCACCCTAAGGGAACTGTTCTTCGTCTTCACCACAGGACATGAGTCATGGTTTTCTGCCAAAAAACACAGAGTTACTTCTGTGTACCTCCTAATGAGAGGCTGGTCTATAATGACTTTGAGGGTTCCATTTTGTTTTTCATCTCATAGAAATCAGTGTAAGGGACCTGGCTATCAGTATGTATTCCCTTCAGTAGAGTAAACTACTAAATCTATCAGAATCTAGCCCTGCCTTTTCTTCTTTCTTTTGTACATTGATCAAGCACCAGATGTGTGAAACAACACAGGCTTGGTGCTATAAATCCATGCAAGACACTGTTTTTGCCTTTAAGGGGCTTAGAGGATAATGGAGTGGCCATATGAGTCACTACACTTATGTAGTATGTGTGACGAGAATGATCAGCAAGCCACGAGAGGGAAGAAGAGATGATGCTGAGACAGACTTGGGGGCAAAGATGCTACCAATAGGGCCACATTATGACATCCCTGTGACTTGGGCACTTTTGCCTTCATTGGTCCCTTCCTCCATGTATAGATAAAATGATAACATAGGACTGTGTGTGTGTAGAAATATGAATATTAATAATGTGACTGAGAAGTTCTGTTTTCTTATGATTTTAAAAGAAATTCAAACATTTTCATGGGTCCCTAAAAGGATTGTGGGTCCTTAGCACTGTGCCTGCTGCTGATAAATTTGTCCTGGCTACCTAAAGGGATGACTCTGGACCTCAATTTTGAACGGTGAAGTTATCTAGAGCAGTGTTTCTCAAACTTTCCAGAACATGAACATCATCTAGAGTCTTGTTAAACTTCAGATTCAGATTCAGTATATCTGGGTGGAGTTCAAGATTCTGAATACCTGAAAGTTTCCAGGTGATGCTACTGCTGTCGCTTTAAACAGTGAGAATCTAGAGCTATGTTGTCCAATATAGTAGCTACTAGCCATGTGAGGCTATTTACATTTTAGTTTAAATTAGTTAAAAGAAAATAACATTTAAAATTCTATTCTAACCACATTTCAGGTGCTCAATAGGCATGTGCCACTATTGGCTAACTTATTGTATAGTGTACATCTAGAACATTTCTGTAATTGCAGCAAGTTCTATTGGACAAAACTGATCTAGAGGAAAAAGGTAAGGAAGAAACAGAATTTTGGTATTGAAGTACAGGGAGAGGCCAGGCGGGATGAGCCACATGATTGAAGGCTATCAAGCAAAGTAAAGGAGTGTGTTCTGTGAAGTCAAAACAACATCCCAGGCTTAAACAGAAGAGAGTCGTTTCAGTTCAATCCATTTCTCTACTTCTAGTTGAACTAGTGTCACAGATGTTTGTTGTTACTGCTAATACATATTCAATCTTTGAAGGAGGGTGCTCATACATGTCCCCTCAGATGCCCTCTAGATGGAGGTTTAATCAAACTAAACCACTGGACTCCAAGCTTCTATTTATGGTAACCTGAATTCAGAGCAGAGACAGACAAAACCAAAGTGACCTGTGTATATGCATGCATGTTTATGTGTGTTAAAGAGTGCTGGTTTCTTCTTTTGAATTCAGTTTTAGGAAAACTAAATGTCCTTTCTGAGGGAAGTGAAATGAATGGTCTCTGTCAGCAGCCCTTGTGATTTTTCTTACACGTTTCTCACATTTGTCCCACCGATGTGCTGTGCTGATGAAGGAGTTTTCACTTGGTGACTCATTAATTGCAACTGCTGTTTGTTTTCAAACTTATAAAGGGAATTGGAACCTAAGAGTGCCTTTGATGTAGTCAACATGACAGGACAGACCCAGAGCATTCATCCCTCTGACTGTTCACGCTCTAGACCTAACCATGCAGAAATTTCAGTCTCCAACTCCTGGGAAGCACATCGAACAAAACTAACCCTTCAGGGTTGCTAGGACCTCAGATTAGGTTGGAGATCTCTCTGTGCTGCTAATTGTCTTTGTGCTAAACATCCCACAATGATGTGGTGTTAATTTTATTTTTCTCATATGGCTCATTAAATTCAGCGCAGATAATGAAACCCAAAGGCTTTGTGTTTTCCATAGTGTCAAGTGAATCTCATCACTTTACAGTCCACCAGCTTTAAATATTTCGACTCAGGGCTGGTCCTGCTGGGGAAAAATTTTTTAAAAACTCTAAAGGACTATGATAGCACACTTTGGCTGCAGGACACGTGTGAACACAAAGAACACACTCTCTTCTTCCAGCTTAAAGTGCATCTGGCTGGGAACTTCTGCTGCAGCCTTTCCAATTTATCACTAAAATACCTATGAAGCAACAGAACAAGATGAAAATTCACACCTTCCAAAAATAAAGGCTGATAGAACGCCTATTACTTAAGTCTAGAATTTCCGATTGCTACTCAGCTCTAGGTGCTGGATTAAGAAAAATACACTGGTAAGCTTTCCATGCAATGTTTTATGAAACAGAAAATAAATAGGGTAGGAAGTTATTTCACCTCTCCTCACTGTCTGCTCCATGCCAAACAACAAAACCAGGTAGATATTCCTTCACTTTTAGAGGCAGAGGGAGAATTCTGCCACCCACCATTAATCTTTCTACGTCCATTCCAGGACGGAAATTACACAAAATAATAGAGAATATGAGTGAATGGTTGGTGGAACACTGTGAGCTAAGAAATTACACCAGCAGTTATTTTGTCTTCAAGTATTAGGTATTGGAAATGCAGAAATATGTGTATTTCTTTGCATTTTACCAGTTTGGAGGGTTACAGAACCAGATACAAGAGTAAAAGAAAAATCTCCCTGGTGGTATTTAACAAGACGAATATCTATTAACACAGACAACTGGGATGCAAGCTTCACATAGGTACCATTGTTTAAGCCAATATTAAAAAGAAGATGTGCCCTGGGCCAAACTGGAAACTGTCCCCCCTTCATAGGAGCAGAAGTAATTAATAGAACCTGTCTCTGAAAAAGCCCAGACATTGGATATTATAAAAATACTTTAAAGCAACTGTAATAAGTATAGTGAAGAGAACAAAGTAAACCATGAAATATGTCTCACCAAGTAAAGAATATCAATAAGAGGACAGAAACTTAAAAAGTAACGAAATAGAAGCTCTGTAGTTGAGACCTACAACTGAATTGAAAAATTCACTAAAGCTGCTCAATGGTAGATTTGAGAAGGCAGAAGAATCCATGAACTCGAACACAGACCTACTGAGACTATCCAGTAAGACCAAAAAATGAAGAAAAATGAAGAAAGAGAGTGAGGAATGGAGGGAGAGATGGAAGGAGGGGGATAAAGAGAGAGAAAGAATCTATTTGACACATGATGGCCAAAACTTCTGAAATTTGATGAAAAACTTTAATCTACACATCCGAGAAGATCCACAAACTCCAAGTAGGATAAACTTAAAGAGATCCACACCACGGCACATCCTTATTAAACTGTCGAAAGATAAAGATAAAGAGAGACCCTGAAAGCAGCAAGAGAGAAACATCTTGTTATGTACAACCGTTCATCAACAAGATTAACAGTTGATTTTTCATCAAAAATCAAGAATAGGGGAGCCTGGGCTGCTAAATCGGTCAAGTGTCCAACTCTTGATTTCACCTCAGGTCATAATTTCATGATTCATGCAATTGAGCCCAGTGTCGGGCTCTTGCTGACACTGCAGAACCTGCTCAGGATTCTCTTTCTCTCTCTCTCTCTCTCTCTCTCTCTGCCCCTATCCCATTCATGCCCTCTCTCTCTCTCCCACTCCCCTCTCTCAAAATAAATAAATACACTTAAAAAATCATTAAAGACAAAAGCCTATGGATGGCATCTTTAAAGTGCTAAAAGAAAAAAAAATGTTAACTAAAAATTTATATCCAGTGAAAATATCTTTAAAAAATGAATAAGAGGGGTGCCTGGGTGGCTCATTCGGTTAAGCATCCAACTTTGGCTCAGGTCATGATCTCGTGGTTCCTGAGTTTGAGCCCCATGTCAGGCTCTGTACTGACAGCTCAGAACCTGGAGCCTGCTTTGGACTCTGTCTCCCTCTCTCTCCGCCCCTTGCCCATTCATGCTCACTTGCTTGTTCTCTCTCTCTCTCTCTCTGACAAAAATAAATAAACATTAAAATTTTTAAAAAAACAGACAAGAAATTAGTACATTTTCATATAAGCAAAAGTTGAGAATTTGTGGCTAGTAGACCAGCCTTACAAAAATGCTAAAGGAAGTCCTTCAGGCAGAAATAAAAGAACAATCAGCAGTAACTCAAATCTTCAAAAAGATAATAAAGAATCCCAGTAAAGGTAATTACAGAGGTAAATTTAAAGTCAGTATTTATGTATTTTTCTTGTGACTCCTTTTTAAAGTGTGATTTAAAAAAAAACAGCAGTATAAAACAACATTAAATCTTTACTAATGAGTATGTTGATGTAATTTGTGACAATAACAACATAAAAGGAGGGCAAGGGCTATAGTGGAGCAAAGTTTCTGTATATTATTTTAATAAAGTCATAATTAATCTGAATTAGATAGTTATAAATTAATATGTCAATTGTAGTCCCCAGGGCAACCCTAAAAATAATTCAAAAATATATACTAAAAGAAATTAAAGTGAATTAAAATGATGCACAGGGCAATAACTATTTAACCAAAGAAAGAAGTAATGGAAGTATTGAGAAATAAAAAAGATACATAATACATAGAAAACAAATAGAAATGGCACAAGTTCTTCCCTATCAGTAATCGCATTAATAACAAGTGAATTAAAATTTGCAATTCACAGGTAGAGTGCCAAAATAAATAAAAAAATAAAACACATGATCTAACAATAACCTGTCTATAAGATACTCATTTTTAATCCAAAGAGATAAATCATTTGAAAGAACAAGGATTAAAAAACACATTCCACGCAAATAGTAATAAAAAGACAGTTGACATGGCTGTACTACTCTCAGACAAAATAAACTTTATGAAAAACACAGACTTAAGAGACAAATAAGATTATTATATAAAAGGGTTAATTCATCAAAAGACATAAAAATCAAAAACATAAATGAAGATGACAAGAGGGTCACGATATAAATGAAGCAAAAACTAACAAAATTGAAGAGAGATATAGTCAGTTCAACAATTACAGAGACGTCAATAGCCCACTTTCAATAATGAATAGAACTAGCTGAAGATCAGTAAAGAAATACGAAACATGAACAACACTACACCACCTAGACCTAACAGACCTAAAATTTTCCTTTCAACAAGAGCAAAATAGACATTTTTCTCAAGGGTACAAGGAACATTCTCCAGAATAGACTATATGTTTGGCTACAAAATAAATATCATAAATTTAAAAATACTAGAATCAGGGGCGCCTGGGTGGCTCAGTCGGTTGAGCGTCCGGCTTTGGCTCAGGTCATGATCTCAGTTCGTGGGTTTGAGCCCCGCATCGGGCTCTGTGCTGACAGCTCAGAGCCCAGAGCCTGTCTTCAGATTCTGTGTCTCCCTCTCTCTCTGACCCTCCCCTGCTCACTCTGTCTCTCTTTCAAAAAAATAAATAAAACATTAAAAAATAAAAATAAATACTAGAATCATATAAAGTATGTTCTCCAAACATAATGGAATGAAATTAGAAATAAATAACAAAAGGAAATTTGGAAAAATCACAAATATATGTATATTAAACAACCCTCTTAAATAGTCAATAGGACAAAGAAAAAATCACAAGGACAATTAGAAGATATTTTGAGAGGAATGAAATGACAACAAAATACACCAAAATTTATGGTATTAGCTAAAGAAGTGCTCAGAGGAAAATTATAACCTCAAATGTCTACATTAAAAAAGGAGAAAAACCTCAAGTCAATAACCTAATCTTCCACTTTAAAAAAATAGAAGAAGAATAAATTTAACCGATAGCAAGAAGGAAGAAAATAGTAAAGAGTAAAGCAGAGATAAATAAATTAGAGAATAAATTAAAAAATAGAGAGGGTCAACAAAACCAAAAGTTGGTTCTTTGATAAAACAAACAAAACTGACAAACCTTTAACTATACTGACCAAAAAAAAAAATTAGAGACTAAACTCACTAATGTCAGGAATTAAAATGGGGACAATACTATCATCTTTATGGAAATAAAAAGATTATAAGGGAATAGTAAGAATGACTGTAAGACTAAAAACTTGATAACCTAAATGAAACGAACACATATTTCAAAACTCACAAACTACAAAACTGAGGAAGAAACAGAAAATCCAAACAGATCCGTAAGTCAGGGCACCTGGGTGGCTCAGTAGGTTAAGCGGCCGACTCATGATTTCAGGTCATGATCTCATGAGTTCAAGCTCCGCATTGGGCTCTGTGCTCACAATTTGGAGCCTGCTTCAGATCGTCAGTCTCCCTCTCTCTTTGGATCCTCCATCTCCCTCTCTCTGGCCCTGCTCCACTCGTGCTTTTGTTCTCTCTCTCAAAAATAAATAAATGTCAAAAAATAGATCCATGAATAAAAAATTGAATCAGTGATCATAAAACCTCTAACAACATTTAGCCTATCTTTCCCAAACTCTTTCAAACACACACACAAGGAAGGAATACTTCCTAACTGTTCTATGATGCTATTATTATAAAAGCAAAGTGCAGACCACTACTTCTCATAAATATACACACAAAAATCATTAGAAAAAATACTAGTGAAACAAATACCTCACTATATTAAAAGGATTAAACACCAACACCAAGTGAGACTCAACCCAGAAATGCAAGGGTAGTTCAATATGCAAAATTCATTCCATATAATATACTATATTAATAGAATGAAGGAAGAAAAACCCACATGATCATCTAATAGATACAGGAAAATTATTTAACAAAATACAACATTCTTTAGTATTAAAAACAATCAACAAACTAGGAGTAGAAGGGAACTATCTCAATTTGAGAAAGAGTATATATGAAAAACTCACAGCTAACATCACACTTAGGGTGAAAGATGGAAAGTTTCCCCTTTAAGATCCAGACCATAACAAGAATGTCCACTCTCACCTCTTCTATTTAACTTTGTATTGGTAGTTCAACCAAGGACAATTAAACAAGGAAAAAAAAATATATAAAAAGGCATCTAAATTGGACAGAAAGAAGTAAAACTATCTATTATAAATAGATGATTACAAATAGATGATATATTGAGAATCATGAAGATGGCATGATCTTTGTATATAGAAAGGATTAAGTAATCCACTTAAAAATCTGTTAGAATACACAAGTTCACAAAGTTGCAGGATATAAGATAAATTTACAAAACTAATTACATTTCTAAACTCATGCAATGAATCTGTGAATGAAATTAAGAAAATAATTTTCTTACAATAACAAAAAATATTAAACTATCTGGGAATAAATTTAGTCAAGGACAAGTAAGATGTGCAGAAAATTATAAAACATAGTTGCCCAAAACTGGAGAGAGAACACCAAAATATGGAAAGACCTATTTTCATTGATTGAAATTAATTTTGTTAACATAGCAATAGTATTGAAATTTAGCTACAGATTCAATGTAAATCTCTCAAAATTCTAATTTTCTTTTTTTTCCAGAAAAAAACAACTTGATCCTAAAACACATATAGAATTGCAAGGGACCCTACACAGCTAAAATATATATATATATATATATAAAGAAGTACAAAGTTGCAGAACTCATATATTCCTATTTCAAAACTTAATACAAAGCTACAGTAATCCAAACAGCATAAGGACAAACATAATATCAATGGAATACAATCAAGAATCCAGAAATAACCCCACACATCTTATGATCAGCTGATTTTCAACCAGATTGCCAAGATCATTCGATGAGGAAAGAATAGTCTTTTTAACAAATGGTGATGCAACAATGGGATATCCACAAGCAAAAGAATAAACTTTGACTCAAGCCTCACATCATATACAAAAATTAACTCAAAATGGATAAAAAACCTAAATGTAAGGGCTAAAACTATAAAAGCTAGAAGGAAACACGGGTGGAGGTCTTTGTGATTTCGGATCAGTTGTTTCTTAAATATGATACCAAAAGTGCAAGGAGTAAAAATTAGATATCCTGAACTTTGCCATAATTAAAAACTTTTGTGCTACAAGAGACCCTAGCAAGAAAGTAAAAAGACAGCCCACAGAATGGGAGAAAGTATTTGCAAATCATATATGTGATAAGGCTCTAGTATGCAGAATACAGAAAGAACTCTTATAATTCAACAACAAGAGGAAAATTAATACGTGAACAAAGATATTTTGAATAGATCTTGTACCAAAATTTTACAAAAGGCCACTGAGCACATGAAAAGATGCTGAATACCATTAGTCATTAGGGAAATGCAAATTAATACCACAATGAGATAGTACTTTACCCATGAGGATGGCTATAATTTAAACAAACAGAACCCCAGAAAATTGCAAGTATTAATGAGAATGTAGAAAAATTACATTCCTGGTGAGAATGTAAAGTGGTACATCCATGTGGGAAACATTATGGCCTTTCCTCAAAAAGTCAGTTATAGAGTTATCATATGACCTGGCAATTCCACTGATCAAAACAAACAGTCAGGAAGTAGATTAGTGACTGCCAGCAGCTGGGGAAGGACAGATGGGGAGTGACTGCATAACAGGTATGGGGTTTCTTTTCAGGGAGATGAACATGTTCTGAAATTAGATAGAGGTGATGGTTGCACCACATTATGAGTACAACAAAACTACTGAGCTGTAATTATAAAATGGTTAGGATGGTGGCTTTTATGAATTCATATAAATTATGAATCTTACCTCAGTAAAATAAATAAAGAGAAAAAGAAAAATTAATCACAAAGTTTTTCCACTTAAAAATGAGTAAGGGGGCACCTGGGTGGCTTAGTCGGTTGAGCGTCCGACTTCAGCTCAGGTCATGATCTCACAGTTCGTGGGTTCGAGCCCCGCGTCGGGCTCTGTGCTGACAGCTCAGAGCCTGGAGCCTGCTTTGGATTCTGTGTCTCCCTCTCTCTCTGACCCTTCCCCACTTACTCTCTCTCTCTCTCTCTCTCTCTCTCTCTCTCAAAACTAAATAAACATTAAAAAAATTTTTTTTTAATGACTAAGAAAAATACATTTCACTCAAAATAGTAGCAAAAAGTCACAGAAGCAACCTGAAGAAGGAAGATTTAGGCATGTTATCTTTTAAGGTGCAGAGAAGTCAAACCACTGTCAACTCTTCCTTAATGGTCAACCCAAATGACTAGTCTGCCTCTTCCTGCCATCACAGAAATAAAATTTGGAATGATCTTCCCAGGCATTATAAGAAATTTTCTGGGGTTTCTCCAATACAGAAGAAAATACTGCATCAAACACTGAGGGAAGTAAAAATACTCCCAGAACACTAGCACTCTAAAGATCCCCTCATCTCAGAATTGATAACATTTCAGATGCTCGGGGAATCAGGGATATAACTCAGGAAGATACATTTGGGGATACTCCTGGGTGGCTAAATAGCACTAACAGGACATGGTGGCTCTGACCAGACATACCTTCAGTGAGGGTGAAAGACTACTGTTTACCCAGCTGTGCGCTCAATCCAGTCCTTGACCCCAGCTGCTCTCTTTCAGTCATAACAAATTAATAGTCTCTAGGGGCAAGTTTAAACATGTCACCTACAAATTGTCTCCGAATATATCAGGTAGAAGATAGTCTTTAGTTCTATTGAAATCTCCCTAAATGTCCTATTTTTCCATCATATAATTGTATACTTTTATTGACAGAAAAGATGTTGGGTTAGGAAAAACCTGCTGTTTTATTGATTTCCAACAGCATTTCTTCATAACTAAAGTCACAGGGTGCTTTGCTTTTACTCAACAAAATAAGGCTTTGGAAATTTACTTATTTCACTGAACTGGATGCTATGCACTAGGAATGATCTCCATCCTAGAATTAGTGGACTTCAGACATATTTGTTTATTTGCTTCTCTGGTAAAATATAAGTAAGAAACCATTCTCTCCTGCGATGATCAGGCAACAAGTGGGGCTTATATTAGACAGAGGAAGACTTTTTTGTATAAAAGCAACAACAGCAAAAAACTGTGAAGGGATATCAGATGTCAAATCAGATGAGGTTAAGTATTTTTCCACTGAAGGTGATTTTTAATTTTCATATATACAGTGTACACAGTATAAAGATTTCTAGAAGCCTCACATGCTATAAAGTATTTTCAAATATAGTGCCTCATTTAATCATCACTCATTTTCCTGAATGAGAAATATAAAGCTCAGAAAGTTTATGTAATTTACCCCACATCACACGGCCACTAAGTGACAGAAGTAGAATTCAAAGTTCTACTTTCGAAGAAAGCACAGAATTCTTTAGAAAATGGTTTGTTTTATAAAGAAAATTGTCATTTCATAGACTTAAATGAGTCAAACCTGAGCTTTCTATGCTGAGACACTGTATAGACCAATACTGCATATTATTTCATTTTTAAAATTCTCTGGATGTGGAAATACATGCAAGAAACAGATAAAACTTTGCATAAAATAACATGGCAGAGAGTAAGCGTTGCTTTAATTATAATAGTTGATTTTACCTTCTTATTGGGCCATATCCTAATCCTCATTTCTGTTTGAAGATTGAAGACAGTGACATCCATACATTTAGGAAAGAATATTACAAACATCATTTTTTGAGTCTTAACTCAAGAGGAAAATAAGCACATATTTTTCCCATACTAATGACTATTTAATTTATCCCATACTAGTGATTATTCTTCCTATATGTTGTATCTATATGTGATGACTTATCAGAAATATAAATTTAGCAAAATGTATTTCTCATACATATTTGGTCTTTGTCCACAGTTCCTGGCTCCCAGCTCCCAGAACCCTTGGAGTTTCCTGAGCAGGAAGAGCAAAAGGAGCATCTTGTGTTATAATATTTGGCCTCTTGTCCTTACTTCCTAAAATTATGAAATTATGGCTTCAGAGCCATAATGGTGAAATGGCTGTCTTAGTATTCATAATTGGGTTTATGTTTAATGAGGTGACTTTTGGAAAGTATCTAAGGATGGAGACTGGTTGCCAGGGGAAACAATCTTGAATAGAGGATCAGAACTTCCAGTCCTACCCCCAGCCCCCCACCCCAATTTCTAGAATCGGAAGAGGGGATGAAAGTTAAATCAATCACCAGTGTCCAATGATTTAAGCACTCATGCCTATGTGATAAAGCCTCCAAAAAAAAATAATAATCCCAAAAATAGAAGGTTCAAAGAGCTTCTGGACTGGTGACCACATGGAGATGCTACAGAGTAATATGGAAGCTCTGTGCCCATTCCCTATACCTTGCCCCTGCCCTGTCCATCTCTTCAATCTGGCCCTTCCTGACTTTTTATAATAAACTGATAATATAGAAAGTAAAATGTTGTTCTGGGTTCAACTCTAGCACACGAGTTGAGCCCGAGAAGAGACTTGTTGGAACCTGCAACCTACCAGTTGGTCAGAAGCACAGGTGACAATCTGGACTGGTGACTGGCATCTGAAGGGCAGTCTTTTAGGACTGAGCCCTTAGCTTGTGGGATCTGATGCTATCTCCAGGCAGACAGCGTCAGAATTGAGTTAACTGCTTGGTGGTGTGGGAAATCACCACCCCCTGCTCAAACACACATGGATTTGGTAAGCAGAATAGTACTATAGTTGTAAAGTCAATTTGGCCAAATATTTGCATATGAAGACAGTACTATTCATCTATGAAATCAATGAATAGCATTATTTATTACACATAGGTGCATTCAAGTTCACTCATGAATTATCATATAAAAATGCTAGACAAGTAAAGGCAAGACCAGACATGGATGACTGGAATGCTTTCTAACTCATGGACCACGGCTTTACAAAATCCTAGATTAAAATGTTTATCTTTTGAATGGTGCTCGAGAAAAATTCTTAACCACTGAATGAAAGCCAACCAATAAACTCCTATAATTTCACCTTCTCTATTTTTCAATTTCTTTTTCCATCAATTTAAAAGTGCCTATCAAGACCATTTCCCTATGTCTATTGCAAAAAATTATTTAAAAATATAACCTGATTTTAAATAATTTTAATAAATTAAATTTATGCAGATGGTACTTCAAATATGAAATAAGGCCATAAACCAGAGAAAACCTGGGGCAATGGCACAGGAAGGTAAATTGAAAATAACACACAGAATGACATCAGACACATTCACTGAGAAGGCAGACAGAGCAGGGGAAAGAGATCTTTTGCTGTTAGTAAAAAAGAGATACTTTCAGAATGACAAAGATGAACAGATATTACCCACTATGAGAATAATGAAAGATTCAGCTGTGGTGATTTCAGTCCTATGGGATTTATAATACCTTTGTAAATAATACTAAAAAATGTATTTAACAAGTGGGACTTTGAGGGCTTGAAACTAGATAACAAAAAGCTGAGAGAAAACTGAAGAAAAGTTATCACAATCAGATTGAAAAGAATATATATCAAATCACTTTGTGCTTTGAATTTTTCTTTGTAAATACTTGCTTCATATGGTACTGTGAGATATACTTTTAATAGTAAATGTACTTATCTACATTTTGCTAGATTATACTAAAATACTGGTATTTTCTTTCCCTGTGATATTTGGTTTTCAGGACACATTCAATTCAGTAAATTCACTCAACAAAGTTTTTACAATATCAATTGTGCACAAAACACTCTATTAGACACTGAAAGAGACACACATTTACAAAGCCCCTGTTTTTTTAAATCACTTTTTCTAATTGTGAAAATGAAATATGTACCCCAATGTTCTCAGTACAAAATAGTACAAGAACTATTAAAGGTGTAATGGAGAATAATAAAGGGAGGAATAAGCCTTATTTGACACATTAAAGCCTTATTTGATGACATTAAAGAGAGATATTTGGGATAACCCGAGAAGAAACTGGATTAATAGAAGGTAGGAGGAGACCAGGAGCAAAGATTTAGGGACAAGAATAAGTGAGGCCATGGATAATAAAGTCATCCTAACATGTATCCCTGGAGTATCCAAGTTCAGTGGCCAACTTCCAACCGCTTGCTGTTTCTCAAATGGCAGAATGCCTTTTCCTACAGATATGACTGGCTAGAGAGCTGGGGAATTAATACCTCCCACAGTTGGTGTGGAAATAAATGTTCAGCTTCCTTGACTATGATGAATCTACACTGCCTCTCAGAGTTTTTCCGGTGGGATTAAGCTCTAATTGCCTGCAACAGGAGAGACTCTATAACCCTTTATTGATAATCGTTTATTGGCTGCTTTCTTTTCTCTGTCTCCCTTTTACATTTTTCTACTGATATTTCCTGTACCTTCCAAACAAATTTGAACCCTTGCCCCAAGGCTGTTTGGAGGAGAACCTAAGTAAGAAAATATGAATGTTCAAGAATGAGGAAAAATTCAAAAAGGTGGGGAAGCATGGTCCATATTGGGAAATCACAGAAGGTGTGACTACAAAAATAGGTTGTGCCCACTGGTCCGTGATTCAATCACTGCATCTACTATAACACTAGACAAAAACACCATCCATTGACTGATGACAGGGTAAAGCTCTAAGGGCAAAGTCAGGATGAAAAATACTTTTTTCTCTTCAAATCCTAAGAAGGGAAATAGCATCCTTTTCTCGATGTATCAACCCGTGCTGTGCCATTGATGTATTCGCAGCAGTTGAGTGACAGAAGGTGGAGGGTGTGAGAATGAGGGTGGGTTTAGCATGAGGGTGCTAGGTGCTTTGGTTTACGTTGGATTGTTGGTATGTGTTTTCTAAAGAGAATATATGAACACTTCTTTCATTATTTAATAAAGATATCCTTTACACAAAAGTTTGAACATAGCAGATCCTCAATAAATACATTCTTAAATCATCTTTTTAAAAATAGTTAATTTTTCTTTCAAGGTCTACCACAATGAACTTTTACTTCTTGAGACCATCTTTTAAGCATGATGGTATCTCCCTATTAGGTAGAATGTAAAAAGGTAGATGTACATTTCCTGTTATGGTTACTTAGCTTAAGCATATATATCTTACCTCTTCGTTAGACTTACATGCTCAAATTTGACTGAATTTTTCCCCAAAATGTATCTTAGTCTTTGATGAATACTAAATTAATATCTATTAGGTCCTTCATGCATATGCATTAAAATTACTATCTAATGATCTGTAGACTTTTTACAAAATGACTGAGGAGCCCATCGATGAAACCTCAGCCCTCAGTGGAGATTGGTTTCTTCATGAGTTGCTTTTCTGATCCTCGATTTTAAACACTTCTGAAATTTCTACCTCAGAATTTTTAACTGTCTAAGGGAAAGAAAATGAAAACAGTGAAAAGTTTAATCTGAATTAATTTTAAATTCTTACAAAATGAAAGCTTCCTCATCACTGGACTGGAAGCTGCAGGTGTTGGGCAGCTTAAGGAACATTTAAAAATGATGGACTTTAGGGGCGCCTGGGTGGCTCAATCAGGTAAGCATCCGACTTTGGCTCCAGTTATGATCTCGTAGTCTGTGGGTTAGAGCCCCTTGTCTGGCTCTGTGCTGACAGCTCAGAGACTGGAGCCTACTTCGGATTTTTTGTCTCCCTCTCTCTTTGCCCCTCTCCCACTGGCACTCTGCTTCTCTCTCTCTCTCTCTCTCTCTCTCAAAAATAAATAATAAAAAAATTGTAAAAATTTTTAAAAATGTTTTAAAAACTGGTGGACTTTAAACTCTTCCAGAAATGCTTATACATGGAGGTAGGAAAAGCTTGTGTCAGTTTTAACTTGAAATGTGCAAGTTTGATTTATACCAATGACATCTCCAAAAGAAAGACAGGGTCTTGGGGAAGAGGGTCTTCCTCCTCTTGGGAGGAAATCAACTCAGAGAGTGGCTTCTTTCTATTTCAGAAGTCCTCACTTTTTCTCCCTCCATTTGGACTGCTCTTAACATATGCTGAGGTCTGTTTTGTATATATATTTTTTTAATGTTTATTTGAGAGAGAGAGAGGGAGGGACAGAGAGAGAGGGGGACAGAGGATCTGACACAGGCTCTGCACAGACAGGGACAGCCGATGTGGGGCTCGAACTCATAAAACGTGAGATCATGACCAGAGCGGAAGTCCGAGGCTCATAATTTTAAGGCCCTCTCTCTAGAGATGAAAGAAATAAAAGAGGCTGTAGCTAGTTGGGCTTCTAGGTAGTGACTTTGCACCTAGTGCCACAAAGGGAGTTGAGTTTGAATTATGTTTACTGATTAGAATAATAAAGGAAAACACATTTTTTTGCCTTTCCTTCTGAATTTTATTTATTTTATCTTAACGTGTTTCCGAATCAGTTACAGAAGTAACAGAGGAAATAACTTTAGCATATTTCCTTCCATCCTTATTATTTGAGAACACCATTAAAACCAAATAGGTAAACAAAAACACTCCACTTTCTCCCTGTTCATCACTTTGAAAATGAATTCCGTGGCCACAGCCACAGCTGCTGACACCAAACAGATGTGTTCTGTCAGAGCCTGACTCTGGCACTACAAGTTCAACCTACCCTGAGTTTATTCTCAGGGCATAGCAAGAATAAATTGCTATATTTATGATAATTTTTACCCAGAAGGGAAATGATTTTGAATGGAATTGAGTAGAAAATTCACCTTCAGGGACTGACAGGATAGTGACAGCTTTAGACATCAAAGTCAACCCCAAATAAGGGAAGGCAGTTCTTGAACTTAAAAATGGAAGATAATGTGCCTGGGTTCAGTAAACATCCATTCCAACCTCTTTTTTTAATGCAGAGAAAGCTAAAAGTTACACTTCCCATTGAGTCAACGTTAAAATTAGTGAATGTGTTAATGGTACTGTGGTTGTGGAGGAAAGTGTCCTTGTTCTTAGGATATTCATGTTGAATTATTTAGAGGTGAAGGGTCATGATGTGTGCACCTTTTTTCAAATGGTTCTGCAAAAAATAAGTCATGTGTAGAGGGACAAAAAGATTAAAGCATGTATTTTATGAGGGCAGGGGTAGGGAGGTTGGGGGAGATTTGGAAGGGGGAGGGGGAGAGAATACAAATATGGCAATAATGTAACAGTTGATGAAATAAGTAAATGTAATAAGTTATTCAAATACCATTCTTCTAACTTCCCTGTAGCTTTCTTTTCTTCCATTTTTTAACAAAATTTGTAGAAAAGGTGCTAATTTTTTAAAACAGTGAATAGGTGGGGCACCTGGGTGGTTCAGTCAGTTGAGCGTCCGGCTTTGGCTCAGGTCATGATCTCATGGTTCGTGGGTTCGAGCCCTGCGTCAGGCTCTGTGCTGACAGCTAGCTCAGAGCCTGGAGACTTTCTTTGGATTCTGTGTCTCCCTCTCTCTCTGACCCTACCCTGCTCACGCTGTCTGTCTCTCTCTCAAAAATAAATAAAACATTAAAAAATTTAAAAAATAAAATAAATAAATAAGTGAATAGGTAAACAAAAGTATATTGAATTTCCTCAATTCCGTCAACTTTTAATCAGAACTGTTCTTTCTTTAAACAATTGATTAAATGTAAATCATTGCTAATTTTGTTTTTAGCCTTAGAAAAGAATATCTTTCAGTTCTTAGGATTCTAAATTTTTTTACCTAATATATGACCCTTCTGAAAAAAGATGATATACAAGTGTGATGTTTATCCAATTTCTAATTAAGTTTTGTTTCTGTTTATTTGTATGATTAGTGTCTAAGTCAAAAGAACAGCGTAATGAAATAGAATTATTACGAAGATTAAATGAAGCTTTTCTATTATGGGAAAAAAAAAGAATTACTTCCCCTGATTCTCTTAGAGCTAGGTTTCTCAGTGTGCTTCTATCCCACCAATTAATACCCTATACAAACTTTGGTTCCTAAAAATGTTATGTGAAAGACATAGGGAGCACCGCATTTATTCTGCCGGCACAGACTAGAGCAGATACAAGATGGCTCTGGAGCCGTCTCAGCAACTTCCCAATTTGCAGGTTATTTCCCCGGGATTTTCAAGGCAGAGGTGGCATGCTTTGCAAACAGCAGTAGTGACAGCAGCTTCCTGGACTGTCAGCTTTCCATGAAGGCAGAGGTCAATTTAAGAACCACGGCGGAGGTAGATCAGTTCTGAGCCTAGAAATCATTGCTTAACTATAGCCTAGAACCAATTCATAGCCTTTTCAATAATTCTGTGAGTCTCTATTTCTTGGTGTAAAACAAAGTTCTTCTGTTAATTAGATCATATTCTATTGTCTGCAACTTAACCTGGTTCAATACACCAGTCTTCCTCTTCAGCCATATAAGATCAATATTACTTAGAATCTCTAAAACACTGCTGAATTTATTTTGGATATATGGTCTCTTTTTTTTCCCTCTGTCTTTCTCCTCTGTCTTTTCAAAGAACCATTTACATTTTATTTAAATAACTATCAATTTAGTTCCTAAGGATGTTCTCTCCTTCTCTCTCAAGAGACATATTTCCCCTCATGCATTGAGATTAGCCTGTCCATCTGACTTGCTATGGTCAATGAAATGTGAGTAGAACATAAGCTACGTGTAAGTACATGTTTGAAGAGCCGTTGGCTTGTCCTCTCTTGCTATTTCCACTCTCCCATAATAATGATTTGCCTCAGGCAAAGGATGCTCCCTCAGCTTGGAATCCAGAATAGTGAAGGACATTTGGGATAGAACCACAGATGACCTATCAGGGCACCTGGGTGGCTCAGTCGGTTAAGCATCTGACTTCAGCTCAGGTCATGATCTCACAGCTCGTGAGTCCAAGCCCCGAGTCTGGCTTTGTGCTGACAGCTCGGAGCCTGGAGCCTGCTTCAGATTCTGTGTCTTCCTCTCTCTCTGCCCCTCCCCCGCTTGCTTGCTTGCTTTCACGCTCTCTCTCTTCCTCTCTCAAAAATAAACCTTAAAAAATTTTTAATAAAAAAAAACATCGATGACCTACAGATGAAGGTGATGTGGGCAAATATAAATGTTTGGTTTTTTAAACCATTTTGGGGTTGCTATCATAGATACTATCTTTGGACTTATTCCTCAGTTCTTTCTGCCCCATGTTCTTTAAAATTCCTCTAAGTACATCTTAATTAAATAATTCAACTTGGAATTAACTATCAATCCTCTTATTCATAGATGTGTTTTGAAGAGGTCCACTAGGGACATAATCAGTATCTTTTGTTTTGATTAAATAATATGCACACAGAAAAGAAACTCTCCTTTTCTTTATAAATTAGTCTTATTCTAATAAATATATTTGGCAATTGTTTTTGTCTGCCTTTTGCTCACCTTTGAATCCCCAGTTTCTGTCCTGGGGATTGATAGAAAATAGATGCTTACTAAATATGTTCAATGCATACATGAATGCATAAATTAATTTTCCTTAAGATGTGTGATAGAATGACAGGATTTCTGCACTTGTTTCTTCTAACTTGATCCTCTTTTTTTTAATGCTGCATTTAATCCCAAATTATGAAAGAAAACAGAGTTATCAGTAAAATGGGATTTAAAATACAGGATACTCATATTTTTCTTTTAGTTGCTTTAAATCCTTCATTATAGCCAAATACAACATTACATTAAAGATCTTATTCCCAGTATCCCCTATCGGCTCTCCTTTTTTAAAAAACCTGTGGAAGATTGTGGTTGGTATTCAAACTTCTTTTGTTTTCTTTTTACCTTCTATCTCCCAATTTTTTGGAGGAAGATGATATGCCATTAATAATAGCCAGTTGACATTCAAGATGTCAAATCTCTCATTTATTTCAGTCCTAGAAATATCAAAGAGAAGTGCAGAATGATGAAAGTCAATGAATTGTAGAACCAAGTACGACTTAAAAAAATGTTGTATTTAGGACATGAGAGGAGAGAATGGGATAAAAAGAGAGGAGGCCATGGTTAGAGAGTGGGGTATTTATGAGTTGAGATACCGGAAGAAGAGCAATCTAAGGCATTCTTTCTGCATTATAAGCAACGAGGCTACACCTTCAACTCTTTGCTTGTAAGTCTCCACAGCTAAATATCCAAGTTCATCATTGCCAAGCTTTGCTTTTCACATAGCCTCAGGCCACAATTCCGCTAAATTTCTGCCACTAAATAATAAGCATCCACTTTCCTCGTGTTTCCAATTACATGTTCCTCATTTCACTTCCATCTGAATCCTCACTGCCAGACCCTTCAATGTCATAGTCCTTCTAACAGTGTGTTCATGCTGATCTCAGTATTTTCTAAAACAATGTATATTTTCTCTGCCATTTTCTTCACTTCCTTCTGAGCCCCCAGAAGCAGTATTTCTAATATTTCTATTAACAGTCTTTTCAAGGCAATATGGTCTCATTCTGCCTTCTTTGAAATTCAGCCTCCTGCTCACTGCCCAATTCCAATGCCACTTTCATGTTTTTCGGTAACAGCCCATTCCAGATACCAAAACAGAAAATTCTACCGCTGCTATGAGAAATTATCACAATGCCAGTCACTTAAAAAATACAAATTTATGATATGACTGCCTTGAAGGTCAGAAGTCCGAAATGTGTTTTAATGAACTAAAATCAAGGTGTCAGGAAGGCTGTATCTCTTACAGAGGTTCTAGGGGCAAATTCCTTTCCTCCTTCTCTGGCGTCTATAAGCTACTGCTTTCCTTGACTTGTGGCCTCCTTCCCTCTTCAAAGCCAACAATGGCCAGTCTAGTCTTTCTCATCCTGCTTCACTCTGACACTTCTAAGGATCCTTGTGATTATACTGGTGTCACCAGATAATCCAAGATAACATCCTTATTTGTTATCAGATGATTAGAAAACTTAATTTCATCTACAACCTTAATCACCTTGTCACGTAACAACGTGTTCACAAGTTCTAGAGATTAGGACATGAGTCTCTTTAGGCAGACCGATATTCTGCCTACCACAGACATGATGTAAAGATTTAAAAAAATAAAGGCAGGCTTTTTGAAAAGACTAGTTAAATGAAGAGATACACATAATGCAAAATCAAAAATGAAGAACGGACAAATCTCTGGATGTAGGGGAGTCTTACTATATAAAAATTTATGGCAAAAATTAAAATGTGTAATGAATTGAACAGTTTTCTGTAACTATGTAAAATATTTCATGCCAAAAATGACTTAAAAAGAAAGAGACAACCTAAATAGACCCATGGAAAAAAACTATCCAAAAACCATGTGACACTAGACCTAAAAGGCTTAAATGAACATTACAATAAACTTTCTAAAAACAGATCACTCTCATGCAGAGTTAAAGTAAAACAAAATAGAAGAACAGGTTTTCAACTCATTTAATGACACTATTAAAGTGTCAATACTATTACCTGACAAGGATATTATGAGAAAGGCTCACTGCAGACAACTTTTAAATTTATTAAGTTTTAAATAAATTATAAACAAAATATTAAGAATTTCATCAACATATTACAAATAATAAGTCAGATTATTTTATGATAAATAAATTGTATAATCAAATCATAATTTGAGTTCTTCCCAAAATTCAAGTGATTTTCCAGGAATTCAAGAATGATATTAGACTATGAATTTTTAGTATAATCTTCCACATTAAATTAAAGCATGAAAATATATTATCATCTCAACAGAAATAGAAAACATAATCTAGAACGTGAGTTTTCTTAACTACTATCCTTAACCTATAAAGGTTGTCTTCCCAAAACTTATAGTAACTTTTGTACTCAGATATATAAAATATGAGAAACTTTTCTTTTAAGTCCAGTTAAAAGGACATGGATGCAAGCTGTTACTGCTTCTATTCAATAAGATACTAAAAAGTTTAGCCAGAAAAAAGACAAGAAAAAAAGTAAAACATATAAAGATTTTGAAGTGTGGCAAACATTGATGTTGCTGACCCAATTGGTATTCCTGAACCTTCTTTGTTGCTAGCGTTTGCTTTCCTCCAGAGAAAAAGAAAACAAAGAAAACAAACAAAAACACTATCCGTGTGTTTGCATATCAACTGTTAAGGTTAGAGACAGCTTACTGAGAGATTCCCTAGAAGGATCACTCTCTTCATTTCTGTTGGTCCAACTACTAATTAAACAACTATTTCTCAGGCTTCATGTTCTTCCAGCTTTCTGGAGCATATAATGGTGTTAAACACCTGTTTGGCCACTATGATATTGATCCAATTTATTTTACATCTTACTTCACTACCTCTCTCCATCTGCTGGTTTCATTTTCCCCTTTCCCCATCACAAAAAAAAAATTCCAAATGTCTCATAGTCCAAACTTTGTGTGTCTTTCTTCCACCAGTCTCCTAGCTGTGTGCACTACAAGTTTTTTAAATTTTTTAAACGTTTGTTTATTTCTGAGAGACAGAAAGAGACAGAGCACAAGTAGGGTAGCAGCAGAGAGAGAGGGAGACAGAATCCAAAGCAGGCACCAGGCTCTGAGCTGTCAGCACAGAGCCCGATGTGGGGATCGAGCCCACGAACCATGGGATCATGGCCTGAGCCAAAGTCGGATGCTTAACCGACTGAGCCACCCAGGTGCTCCTGCACCACAAACCTTATGCTGTGTCACCTCTGTGGACAAGACTTTCACATCTGCATCTCCTGCCCTCACCTCACTATGAATGCCACTCTGGTGCACTAGCCTTCACATAAAATGACTGCTCTGTTGGAAATCCAGATTTAGCCAATCAATTTCATAATCTCATACTGAAGATCTACTTCTTGACATCATTTTTCTATGAATAAATTACCTTAAGTCTTATTTTACATGAATTATCATTACTAATAAAACCATGATTTTTATAGATAATGCAGACTTAAATCTTGGCTTTGTCCTTGATTTTCTCTTCACTACACTCCACTGCCAAACTGATCAACCAACTCTTAATTCAACCATAAAATAGCTTTAGAGGGGCGCCTGGGTGGCTCAGTCAATTAAGTGTCCAACTCTTTTTTTTAATGTTTATTTATTTTGATGGAGAGAGAAAGAGACAAAGAGAGAGAGAGAAAGAGAGCGGGCATGCACATGAGAGGGGGAGGGGCAGAGAGAGAGAGAAAGAGAGAGAGAGAGAGAGAGAGAGGAGACACAGAATCCAAAGTGGGCTCCGGGCTCTGAGCTATTAGCACAGAGCCTGACATGGGGCTCAAACTCACCAGCCATGAGATCATGACCTGAGCCGAAGTCACTTCAAGTGTCCAACTCTTAATTTCAGCTCAGGTCATGTTCTTATGGTTGTGAGATAAAGCCCTTTGTCAGGCTCTGCACTAGGCATGGAGCCTGCTTAAGATTCTCTCTCTCCCTCTCCCTCTGCGCTCTCTCTCTCTCTCTCTCTCTCTCTCTCTCTCTCAACTGTTAGGAACAGTTTATTTTACAGTAATAGAGAACATAAACACTAACTCTGCATGAAAATGATAACGTGTGTATACCTCACTGGAGTAAGCAGCTGAGGCTGAATAGACCAAGGTAAGACTCAGCTTACCTGTAACTCATTTACAGTATTTCTTCTCTAAACACACCCACACTCCCCTGTCCCTAACTTTATGATCATGTGAGCATCTGACAGTGAGGTCCCTTTGGCCCCAAGCATGGCCAGCCTCCTATGTTTATCAAAAATCCACTCATCCTTCAAGACCAGGTTCTTTGACTCTCTGTTGCCAGCAGCCTCCTCCAAAGCTTCGGAGGAATGGCATTTTGTCCATCTCCTTTGAGCCACCAAATCATTTGCCTCTCATTTGTGTGATTTAATTTTCTTTTAATCATCTTTTAATTTATTTAAGAACAGGTCCTTCTTACCTACTGGATCAAAATGTAATCTTTCATCTGTGCCTCTCAATAATGCCTTACAAAGACAGTTGAATATTTGTTGAATGAGAGTATAAATCCTCAATGAGCATCTAATCTTTCAGGGTAAAACACTGCACTTAGGGAACTACAGATAATGACTTACTTCTGTTTGGACGATGTTAGTTAAGATGAAGCTGAGTGAAATGGGAAGGAGTATCGTAGGGGGTCATATACATTTTCAAGATTATTTTGGCAATATATTCTAAAGATTCACCACCCATAGTTAAGAGATCTCTCTGCAAGCATTTTTATGATACTATTTCTCATTGCCCTACTAATCCATCTAAATACTCTGATTTCTAATATTCCAACACTTTTAGTGTCCTTGGTCTCTAAACTGCCCTTCATACCCAGAAGAGGCATGGAGATCATTTGTCCTGTCCATCTTAATTTGTGTTTTGGAGAATATAGTTACAAAGCAGAGAATAAACTATTTAATTTTTCCTATACCTTTTACGATCACAAATATTAAACACTAAAGTAAAATATAACATTAAAACCCATGCTTAATTCAAAAAGAAAGAGACATTTCTTTAAGATTCTCTCTTTTGAGATTCTTAATGCATGGGGGGAAAACCTACGGATATATTTTTTAATTTTTTTAATGTTTATTATTTTTGAGAGAGAAACAGAGAGTAAGCAGGGAAGGGGCAGAGAGAGAGAGGGAGACACAGAATCTGACGCAGACTCCAGAGCCCCATGCAGGGCTTGAACCCACAGACTGTGAGGTCCTGACCTGAGCCGAAGTTAGCCACCTAACCGAGTCTCCCAGGCACCCCAAAACGCACAGATTTAAAGAACAGTGTGAAATTCCACAGAAAGAATACCAGGATAAAATAATCCCCAACTTAAAACAGTAGTTTTATAATTATTAGTGAGGAAAATTGCATTAGCATCAATAACACAGCTGTTGACACCTTACAACATATAATGAGCTGTGTTACTGCACAGAAGCTGGGATGAGTGGGAACTTAATAAGTACTATCCCTGATAATAAATTAACAACCTGTTTTGAATATGCAACAAAAAAAATTGACCAACTCAAGCAAAAATGTTTACACTTTTCCCCCAAGGAATTTTTCCTGGCAGTAAAATAAATGAAATCATCATTTCACTCTCCTCACCTGGCACCAGGGTCAGCTGTAGGTAAAATGCTGCCATAGGAGAGCTTCTGGCTTATTGCTACTTAGAGCAGCATCTGCACCACACTGGAACTTGTTAGAAATGCAGAATCCCAGGTGCACCCAGAACTGAGTCTGAATCTGCATTTGAACATAATTCCCTGGGAAATCGGCTTGCACACTAAAGTTTGAGAAGCCCTGTGCTAGTTCATCTCACTTGCAGGTGCTCCCTTTTGATCCACTTCCCTACAGGGTGTTCTTGCCGGGATAAATCATTCTTTGTACAGGGCAAGTAGGCAAGTGGCTATTTTACAGGCAGAACAATATGTTCATAACCTGCCCTTGCTGTTACTTTCTTCTTCTAACATTGTACCCATCAATGCCTTCCCTGAGTCATCAAACATGCGGGCCTGATTCACAGCAAATCAGAAGATTTTCATCTCTCTGTGATGTTTCATCCTCTTTTCACGAGAGCACAGAGAAAAGAGAAGGAGATGTTGGCTGCCCTCACTCTTCCTTGCCAACTTTCCTCTCCCCTGCTGTCTTTAGAAATAGGGGCAATTAACGCCCAGGGTGAGTTCAAGAAAGCCCACTAGTATTTTCATCCATTTGCAAAATTATCACAGAAACTTCCCACTCTTAACAGAGTCATAGTTGTAGCTTTGAACAAACACGCTTCTATACATCTACAGAAATTGTTGAGTTTTCAGAGCAAAAGACAGTCCTTTGGTTGTTTATGTGAAAGAAGAACACAGATCATGAATTGTCATGAAAACTTCAAGTGCGTGTAAAATAATATAAAGCTTAACTAGCTACGAATTATTTTCATATCTTTGTAATTTTTTTCTGATAAGAAAATTAACGTGCTTTTGATATGGAAAAGTAAGTTTTAGGAAACCAACCCTCCCACAAAGAACAGTCAGAGAACCTGGCCAAAAAACCCCACAAAAAAACAAAAAACAAATCATGGAAGGATCTGGAGGGATCTGAAGACTAGTGAGTTGACATGTCTTAGAGGAGAGTTGAAACTCGGAGCAAGTGAACAGACTAAATGCCTTGTTGCAGCTTTACTCTGAGGCCAGCCATAATTGAAGTGATGGTTAAAACTATGATTTAAAAAAAAAAGAAAACCACCAAAATTTAATCATCTTTTTACCCAGATGAATCAGAGAAAGGAGCCTTAGGGTAAGCACGATGCCCAGAGAGTTATAAAGGAACTCTAGAATGCAGAGAGGCAGAGAAGCAAATCGCTGCCTGACCTCTGAATCAAGTGTGTACAGGGATAACTGAAAGCGTCTAAGACCTGAGGTTTAAATAACTGAACTCAGTACTGAAGCACTGTCTACCCTAGTTGGCAAATTTCATCTAAAATCTGAAAAAAAAATCAATATTTTGATGATATAACCATCCATATATTGTTGCAATATACTGATACATACTCTCCAGATAATCCACAACATAACATTTATAACGTCCAGTGGATTATATATCCAAAATTACTTGAGCAAGAAAAATGTAACTCATTCTCAAAGAAAAAGATAATTGTCACATGCTAACTCTGAGATGACCCAGGTGCTAGAACTACTAGATGAGGACTTTAAAGCCACTATTTGAATTATGATCAATGAGGTAAAAGAAAATATACTTGTGTCAAATTAAATGATAGAAATAGCACATATGTAGGAAATCTGGAAAAAAAAAAAAGAACCAAAAAGCTAATCACTGGATTAGTATCTTAAGAACATAGAGATGATAAAGAAATGTTGATCTTGGAGATAAATCAAGAAAGCACAGCAATTGAAGAGAGAGGTTAATGACTGGAAAAAAATTAAAAGAGCCTCACAGATCTATGGGACAAGTTTCAAAAGGTATTCTATAGAAGTCTTTGTCCCAGAAGAAGAGGAGAGAGAAAATGGTGCAGAGCAAGATATTTGGAGACATAATGGGACTAACTTCCCAATTTGGTGACAGATATACATTTATAGATTCAAAAAAGCTTAGTAAACCCCAGATTGGCTGCATTCCAAGAATCTGTGCCAGGACAAATCATACTCAAACAAAAGCTAAGGGAATTTGTCATGACAAGGCAATGCTGCAAGATATAATAAAGGAAGATCTTCAGGCTGAAGAGAAATCATGCTTGAGGAAAATTCCGATCTTTAGGAATGAATGAAAAGCATCCAAATGGCAATAAATGATTTCACAAATTATTACAAAAGGATAGGCAATTATAAAAGACTATTTTATGCCATAATTTACTTTAAGTACATGTGACCTTCAAGAAAAAATTGAGAGAAGTTTATAATGTATTCAAAGATCTAGAGTGAAACAGTCGGGGCACCTGAGTGGCTCAGTCGGTTAAGCGTCTGACTTCGGCTCAGGTCATGATCTCACGGTTCGTGGGTTTAAGCCCCGCGTCAGGTTCTGTGCTGACAGCTCAGAGCCTGGAGCCTGTTTCAGATTCTGTGTCTCCCTCTCTCTCTGCCCCTCCCCGACTCATGCTCTGTCTCTCTCTGTCTCAAAAATAAAGCAGTCAATAAAAAATTAAAGTTGAATTCTATGAAATATTCAGAAGAGGGTAAGAAAGGAATGTAAAAAAGAGATGATAGATATAACAAACTAAAAACAACGTAATGGTAGACCTAAATCCGAACATAAAGATAATTTTATTAAATGTTTATAGACTAAATTTTCCAATAAGAAGGAAGAGATTATCAGAATGAATACAAAAGATCCAACTGTATGCACAGAAAATGTTTAAGCAAATGTAGAAAATTGGCTGATGCAAGTAGGAAATATAAGAAAGCTAGCTTGTGTGTGTGTGTGTGTGTGTGTGTGTGTGTAACATAAAACAGACTTCAAGTCAAGGAGGATAACAATAAAAGAGTTAATAGCAGGAAGATACATAATCATAAATGTATAAATACCTAAGATGCTTCAAAATATATGAAGCAATTGACAAAATCAAAAAATAAATTAACATTTGCACAATCATTGTAGGAAGTTTTAACTTTTAACACATCTCAGCAACTACAGAAAAACATAAATAGCAGAGGATAAAGAGAATAAGGAGGATTTGATTAATTGAATGAGTAAACAAAAAGTGATATATCCATATATCCATATGATAAAATATTATCTGGCCATGAAAGATGAAGTGCTGATACATACTGTAACATGGATGGACCTCAGAAACTTAATAAATGAAAGAAGCTACTATTAAAAGATAATATTATAGGATTCTATTTAGATGAAATATTCAGATTAGCAAATCCAGAGACATAAAGTACATTAGCAATTGTCTGTTTATTTTCTGAGGGAAATGGAGAGATATGGAGTTGATGGCTTTACAATACTGGGTTTCTTTTTGAGATGATAAAAGAGGTTCTAAAATTGAGGATAATGATGGTTTCACATCTTTGTGACTATACTAAAGCCAATGAATTGACACCTTGGGTAAACTGCATGGTCTGAATTGAATCATATCTTAATAAAGCTGTTTAAAACCAAAATGATACAGAGAATTCAAATGTTATCAGTCACCTTGACCTTATTGATATTTATTAAAAAAAAAAAAGAACACTACACAATATTTACACAACCTTTTCTTCCCACCACATGCAGGTGCCTAACATCTGCTATGTGTTAGAAGCCAAGATAGATTTGGAGACCATTTGGATGAATAAGACACACTCACTGGTTACACGGCGCTGAGAACACATAGCAGTGGTTCTCACTGAAGGATTCTGGATGTTGTGAGGACATTTCTGGTTGCTATAATGATTACGGGGTGTTTTTAGCATGTCGTGTGCACAGGCTCACGATCTTGGGATGTTCCACAGTTCATAGGATACTTCACACATCAAGAAAAGTCTCTGCTCCCACATGATATCCCAATCTCTTACCAAACATTCATGTGGTAAAAACATTTTTATATCATTAACTAATTAAATTAAATTAATTTAAATCATTAAAACATTAATAACCTGAGCCCGGACATTAACCAAAACACACAAAGAATTTTCAGTTTTAATTTACAGTGAATTCTCCAAGAATGTAACTATTATGAAAGTCTAAGAACAATCATACATACTTTTATTTTGCTTTTTGTTTTTGGGACTTGCCGAGAGTTCTACATGGTTTCATCAACAATAAAAAGTAATGATAAACAGGAAAAAAAATGAAAGAAATGCCAATACTCTTTCAGGATTTGAGTCACCACAGAAACACACCTGTATTGATTTGCGTAGGAAGCTGTCACATTCACAATTATCCTATTTATATGAGCCAGTGTCTATCTTAGTTGTCTTGACATTTAATCATGCATAATATTTATGCATGGAAACAAGTATCATTTTATTATAAATCTTAATTTTCCTCTCATTTTTCCAGATATTACAGGTAAGGCATTGTGTTGATTTTTCAAATTATGAGCGCAGGTGAATTTCACTTCAGGACAGTGAAAGGGGCATGATAAACAAGTTGTTGTATCTGAGTACAGATGCACTGACTTAGAGAGAAAGCACGTATACAAATGACTACAAAAGCATGTAACACTTACTCAAATGGAGGAATGTACAAGGAAGAGAAGGTATGCTAGTGCCCTATTACCACTGTAACAAATTCCCACAGATTTGTGGCTTGAAGCATCAGAACTTTATTCTCTGGGACTTACGGAGCCCAGAAATCCAAAATGGGTCGTCGCTACAATGTTGGCAAGGCCATCCTTCCTCCTGAGTCTCCAGCGGAGAATTAATTTCCTTGCTTTTCCCAGTTTCTAGGGGTTACTAGAAGCTAGTGGCTACTTGGCTTATGACCTCTTCCTCCATCTTTAAAGCGCGTAACTCCAATCTCTGCTTTTGCGACCACACAGCCTTGTCCTCTAAAGTCTAATTTCCCTTTCCCTCTCTTTTATAAGGACATGTGTGATTACATGGAAGGCCACTTGGATAATCCAGAATAATCTTTTTATGATCCTTAACTTAATCCTGTCATATAAAAGAAAATTCACAAGTTCCAGGGATCAGGACCTGGACATCCTTGGAAGGCATTATTCAGCCACCCACAGAGGGGTACATAAGATCTGCCCTCACAGTGGGTAGTTAAGAAAAGCTTCATGGATTTTTAGTATAAGGCCTGGGAAGCATTTGGTTGGTTAAAAATTAACAACAGCACAATAGGGGAGGGACTAGAGAGAGTTTGAAATAGAAGGGTTTTTCCGGAATGAAGAAAGTGAAGGGAAACATATAGGGAGGCATGAGAAAGAATGTCAGGTGTGAGGGGGAGGGCAGGCAGCTCATTACTACAACTTAGACAAAATGGACGGGGGGATGGATCACATACAACTCTGTCTGAGATACGCAACAAATTCAGTAGTTGTTTTTTGCTGTAGGCAATGGTGAATTATTGAGGAATGCTAAACAAGGCAGTAATACAATCATATCAGAAAGAGCACTCGGATGGAGGTCACTTAGGCAGGAGACCAGTAAGCTACTGGACAGTAATATCGGCTGGAGATAATGAGGACTCGAATAATATCCTCTAAGAGCATCATTCCCCCCATTTCTATTTGCAAATAATCACCTTATTTATAACCCTGTGTCTTTTAATGACAGCCCATAAATTGTGGAGTTTTCTTTTTTAAACTCATTATCTCAGAATTTTAATATGCTGAGGGTCACATACCAGGTCACACAATCTCTGAAGATAGTCAAAGAGCAGTAACAAGCAAGTCTCAGGAACCTCTGGGAAAATAAAAATAAATCTCAGTCACAGAAAGATCCACATTGCTGACCCTTTGCCCTACTTGATGGGAACTCACCTTTGAGAAACTTTCATTTCAGTCCTAAAAGCCCAAAGGGGGGGCACTTTTTTTTTATCATTGTATTTTAAATGTTGCACTATTTTGCCACTCAGAAAATTAGAAAAAAGAAAATATATATGCAACATTCCCATTAATAGCATCCAAGAATTAAGGATGCCTGGGTGGCTCAGTTGGTTGAGCGTCAGAGTCTTGATTGTGGCTCAGGTCATGATCCCAGGGTCATAGGATCAAGCCCTGAATTGGGCTGCATGAACCCCATGTTTGGTTCTGTGCTGCGTGTAAAGCCTGCTTGGGATTATTTTTTCTCTCTCTACCTCTGACCCTCTCCACCGCTCTCTTTCTTTCTAACAACAACCAAGAATTAAAATATGACTGCATTTGACAATTTTTCCAGAGGCCTTTTCTCCTATTCCCCCTGTGAGAAAATTAAGGTTAAAAGTCAGAAAATGTGTTTTTGGCAGACAGATTTTTCATTCACTCTACATGATGCTAAAAAGTACACTTCTGAGTCTAAAGTACAAGTAAGCTCCTACAGCCCCTTTATTCATCCATGAAGTTAGAATAGTAGGAATGTTTTATATTCTCTTCAACTGGTCTAAAACTTTACCACTGGACAGTAGTAGATCATAATTAACATTCTCAAATATCACCCACTATCATTGGAATGTAACTTAGTATCAACAAACAACATAGGCCTCCTCATAAATCTTCTCCCTTCTTTCCTTCCTCCTCTTCCTCTTTCCTCCTTTTCCTCCCTTCACTTTGTGTCCTTTCCCTCGAATCCATTTTTAATCGAACTAATAAAATTGAATATCAGGTTTAACCCTCCGTGACTACCAAAAAAGGGGGTGGTG
>CM053568.1:69726183-70073381 GCA_028646485.1 Cryptoprocta ferox
GCATGTAGATTTTCTATAGTATGCATTAAAATAATTGTTACAAAGTACATAACTTCCAAAATATCAGAGGGGAAATACGGAAAGTGAAGAGGAAAAGCCCCATTAACCCAAAAGAAAGTGCATATTAAAATGTATACAATAATTAAACTTACCTAAGAGAGGAAAATAAACCAAATATATCAGTAATCAAAATAAATAAGTACAGCAAGCATTCAAAAAAAGGTTGATAGAAGCAAAATTCGAGTATTTTTATCTATAAAATTCACACTTAAAACAAAAATATCTAGAAAACTTGAACATTGAAGTGTATCCTTATAAAAACCAACCAAAAGAAAGCTTCTATATTTATATTAATATTCAAAAAACTCAATAAGCTGAAATTATTATTATTATTTACTTGTTATTTCTTGTGGTTTTAATTTTACCCATTGTGACAGGTGTGAGGTGATACCTCATTGTGGTTTTGATTTGCATTTCCCTGATGATTAGGGATGTTGAGCATCTTTTCATGTGTCTGTTGGCCATCTGTAGGTCTTCTTTGGAGAAAAAAAGTCTATTCATGTCCTCTCCCCATTTTTAAATTTCAATATTTGCTGTTTGGGTGCTGAACTGTATAAATTCTTTATATGCTAAGCTGAAGTTATTAGAAAATCTAAAATTACTACAGCATATTGGCAAAAGTTCAATTTACAAGGAAGATGTAAAGAAAAATCTAAACTTGTATGCAGTTATTAACATAGCTCAAATGGTATAGGACAAACTGACAAAGTCAGAAAGAAAACAATGACAAAAATACCTGCTATAAACTGAATGTTCATGTCTTCCCCAAAATTAATACATTGAAACCTAATCCCCAGTGTGATGGCATTTAGAAGTGGGGCCTTTGGAAAGTGAGCAGATGATGAGGACAGAACCTTCAGGAATGAGACTAGTCCTCTTGTAAAAGAGACCCCAGGGAGCTCCCTCCCTTTCTTCTACCATGTTGACACAGCAAGAAGACTACTGTCGATGAAGCAGGAAGTGAGTTCTGACCAGATAATGAATCTGCCACTGAATCTTGTTCTTGGATTTCCCACCCTCCAAAACTGTGAGACATAAATTTCTGTTGTTTATAAACCTCCTTGTCTATTGTAGTTTGTTATAGCAGCCTGAATGGACGTGGACAAATACAATCACAACTGAAAATTTTAATGTACTTCTCTTTGCAACTGATATACTAAACAAACAAACATCAGTACGGACAAGGAAACTTGAACAGCTTGGTATATAACAGTAACCTTATAACTGACTTCCATAAGGTAAGTTTCAAGAAATTTCAAAGAAACTGATACCATGAAGTCTATATTGTCTGGCCCCAATGGTATTAAGGTGCAAACTGATGACAGAAAGATAACTTTAAAATGTCCATACATTGAAATAATTTAACACTTGCTTCAAAATAATCCAGTAGAATATTGGCTAATAAATGGCAACTTTTTAATACAGACAATGGCAAGATGGGATTCATTATAATATTCTAAAAGAGAGAGAGAGAGAGAGAGAGAGAGAGAGATGCACTGTTCAAAATAATAATATTGGAATATTGGAAACATACCAATTTACTATCACTGAAAACTGGATTAATATTTTTTTGAAAAATTTTTTGTTTATTTTTGAGAGAGAGCTACATCACATGGGGGCAGGGAGTGGGGGAAGCAGAGAGAGTGAGAGACAGAGTCCGAAATAGGCTTCAGGCTCTGAGCTGTCAGCAGAGAGCCAGAGGCAGGGCTCCAACCCACAAACTGCAAGATCGTGACCTGAGCGAAGCCGGCTAACTGAATGAGTAACCCAGGTGCCCCTAAAATGGATCAATATTTTTGTCATGGTCATATAAAGAAATATTAAGAATAAAAATGAATGAGTATATATGTATCAGCATGGAAGAATTACATAAACAAAAATGTTGAGTAAAGAGTATATCATAGAAGAAATTATAAAAACATTTTATTTATAAAAAAGTTCAAAAGAAGACAAAACTACAAACAGGGATGCATATATGTGTGGTTAATATGGGCTGCATATATATGTGGTGCATCCATAAAGTATAACATATGTCTCCTTGGGTGGGTAGAAGAAGGGTACATAAAGACTATAAAAAATGTTTTTAATACTTCTCTTTAGCTTGATGGAGGGTACATGAATATGATCAAATATCCACATAATTTTGTGATTCACATAGTTTCATATGTCTGGTATCTTTCATAAAAAGAATAGAGGCAGGATCAGTTTCTGATGTATTCATAAAATTTAGGACAAGTTATACGAAGTTTTCACTCTAGTTTAAGAGGACAAATGAAATGAAAGTTTAGTTATCACAAGGCATCTGATACATGATTAAAAAAAAACAGATGAATGGCATAGAAGTCACTGTCATATTCCATTACAAATACCAATTTTGTTTTAAGAAAATATTGGTCGTCATGACAAATTTATTGTTGCCATATTGAATGTTTTAAATCTGTGTACCTAAGAAATGTTTGGCTTTTTTGGCTTAATAGATGCATAAAAGTCAAAATCCTAAGAAATGTATGCCCGTTTTTACTGTTGTACACATTTGGGCATTCTTAGAAAAAAATAGTATAGGTATAACGCAGAACTAAATAAAGAATGAGGAAAGAAAATAGGAAGGAAGGATAGAAGGAAGAAAATTAGGAGAAAGATTTTGTGCTGAGGTGTTCCATCTTACAAGTAAAGAATTTGAAGTCTTAATGGGCTGTCTGAGTAGAGACAGCACACACACACACACACACACAAACACAAATTAGGTCTAGAGTTTGGAAGACTAGTTTAGCTAAAAATACAGATGTGCATGTACATCATTCACAGAAATGATGCAAATATAAGAAAATGCCAAAAAGAGGGCATAAAGGCACAAGATTATAGTCTAAGGAGAGGTCATGGCCACACATGTGCATAGGGTAGAAAAGAAAGAGAATATAAAAAAGGAGACCTCAAAGAGAGACGATAGGGTATATGTGTGTGTCATGGAAATCAATGCGGGAGATAATGTTGGTGAAGGCGTGATCATTGCATTTGGTAGCTGAGAAGTTCCCAATGAACTATACGATTACTGAAGCATATCATTATTTCTTTGCATTTTTGTACACTTGGTCAAAGTGGCTTTCTGAAAAGGAAATCTTATTTCCTTATGGTAAGATAAATTTCAAACAGCTATATATCAGCTGCAGTCATGTTCTTCTTTGTGACAGGAATGCAGTTACCTCCACTATGACAATATTCCACATCTAGAAACTGGATTTCCCATAGCTTCATCCCCCCACATCCAGCTGTGCTTTGAAGATCAGTGCAAGCTAACTTGACCCTCACTCTCTAAACAGTAAGGCTGTGTCAAACTGGGATATTTTGCTAATGTTATTATGTTTATTATCATTATTTTTTGATGTGATAATGATATCACCAATTACGGTAGAGAAAGTAGGCACAGAAAACTAGAGTTTAAAAATTAAAGTAAACCCTCTTCAGTGTTCCATGTTTGGATAGATACGGGGCAGGGTGGGGGGGGACATAAAGGGCAGCACAATCTCTGAAACTTTGAAAGTGGGCAGAAATGTGGCAAGTGGATTTAATATGATCTTAGTGCAAGGCAAATACTGAAGAAAAAGAAAAACTGAACTCTCTTCAGAGAATGCTGGGCTCCAAGCAATCAATCATGATTCAGGAATGGGAGCAAAGAGTTCTAAATACTTCCTCAAGACGAAGCTTTATGTGGAAAAAAGTCAAAAAGGAAACCCATAAATCTTCTAATGTTTAGTACTAATGTTTAAAAGCAAAACAAAATGTTCTGGTCTTCTGCAATATGATGGCAGTTCTAATACTGCATACTTTAGGGCATTCTGATTGCCTTAACTTCAAGAAAGAGAACAGCTGTAGAGAACAAGCAGACGCTATCTGTGGGGGGAGCAAAATATTTTTGTTAGTTTATATTGTTTGCTTGGTGTCTGTTTTGGGAAATCATCTCTTTTACATTTTTTAAACATGGAGTTCTGGTACAGTAAACCAGAATTAATCCCGTACCATCCCTAGCACAAGGATCTGTTTATGACCTAGTTCTATCCAATTAGTGTCCAATGCGACAGTGACTGGTCCAGAGAGGGACATGAGACACCATGCAGGCCAATGAGCCATCTGCATGACTTATGCTCGTGCCACAGGGAGAGAAACGTGGTCTTTCACTGGGATCACTTACTGGAAACACTAGGGGAGCCTAAAGTCGCTGGTGGTCATCTTTGCCATCGGATGGATATTACTTAAAGGATAAAGGAATGAAGTTAGCACACAGATACGCAGAGCTGAGAGAAATGGGAAAAGTGTGAGACTTCTGAGGACTTCATTCGATCTCCTGAGTACAGCTCTGGCCAGGATTCCAAATTACATGTGTCAGTCAGTTATCATTATCCTGACAAATACACAATTTAAAAGGAATAACTTTTCAGTCTTCCAAAGGAATCGAGTGTACCCAGAAAATCATGGAGGACCAAAATAACATACAACTGGACTGGACTTATTCAGCATAATGTAGAAGTTGGTGTTATCCCCTGAAACCCTCCAAAGAATTTAAGTGAATTAAACATTTACAAAGTGTGAAATAAACATTTGAATTTCATTACCCAAAGAGGCTAAAAATATCTGTGTCACAAAAGCATTAGTTCTATTTGTGGACGTTATATTTACAATGCCTTAACAAGGAAAATGACTTATCTGGATCTTTTTATTAAATGTTAAGTCTACTGTCTGAGGCAGAATTTCGTAACCACTGTCATACATTAATTCACTTATTCAATAAATAATCATCATGTGCAATAATTATTATTGTGCCAAAAAATGGGTCTCTCTAGGGAGATGAGTAATGACAGATATATTTACTGCTTTCAAGAGGCTCTCTCTCTCAAGAGAGAACACAGACATATTTGTAAAAAAATGTTCTTTAGTGCAAAGATTACTGAGTAAATACAAAAAGTGGTGGTGGTCAATACCACCATATATAATTCTCTTGGGACAGGAGAAGTCAGAAAGACTTCGTAGAAGGAATAATAATGGCCTAAGGTCTTGAGAAATGGAAACGTTGGTCAGGCAGGCAAACTGTAAGGAAGGAAGGAGCCATATAAAATGCTCTTTAGCTGGAGAGGAGTATTTAGGGCAGTGGAGTCGGGGGAAGCTGAGTAGGCTGGAAGCAGAAGAAGGCAGGGAAGGGGCCAGGGGTCAGGTTATGAAAGGCTGGACATGCCTTGCCAAAAGTGTGAACCTTATCCTATGTGGCATGAAGCTACTGAATTCTAATCTAGTGGGGTACTCTGAATCATGAGTTTGATATAATATGACAGTCTATTCTTCAGTTGTTTGGATTCTTACTGAAGATTCTTACTTGGGATTCCTCTTCCCAAGAAGTAGGAGTCTTGCAATTTTCTGCAAGCTGACAGCCCCAGCGCTTTCTTCAGATCTTATTTTGGGGTATGTGGTTATCAAGAAAAGAGGCCTTGATGGTGTCTTTCTTCTTTTGACTACCTGGAGGGTCTACTTTGGTAAGGCAGTTAAAGGAGATTAGTAATGTATGTTCCATATGATCGTGGATATTATTTTCATATTGTTAATTAAAAAAAAATTTAGTACATGTCCTGCCTTGTGGTCTAAGTTAGTGTTTCCCCCCAGGGATAACGGTGAGGTTCCTAATGAATCCTGATACTAAGGAGTCCGTTCTGGGGATACAAAAGGTTGAGGAAAAATGTGAACCCCAACATGGGAATAGACTTTTCCTTGCTTGAAATATGTTTCCTTTAAAGCCTTTTTTACAAGGGGAGTAGACAGATTCTACTGTCCTAAACTAATTCCTTCCACCAGTTTTCAGTGAAAGAAAGCAAAGCTGAAGGACTTATAAAGCACAAGAGTTTCAGTCATTAGGCATTTAAAGTCCTCACTGAGGTGTGGCTTGCCTACAAAATGTTGAGCCTGGCTGGGTTAAATAAACCAAGAGGCACTGTTACAAAAGGCCTTAGTTCTAGGTAAACAGTTTCTTTACTCTGCCTCTGCCACTGACTGGGTGTGAATACCTCTATATTGTCACAATTTACTAGCAGTTTCCTTTAACCAAACCCCACCCCCTCCCAATCTTTCTTTTGTGTCAGATTCTTGGTTTCAACTCAGGTCAAGGTCTCATTGTTTGTAGGATAAAGCCCCACACTGACAGCAGGAAGACTGTTTACGATTCTCTCTCTCTCTCTCTCTCTCTCTCTTTCTGCCTTTCCCCCACTTGTGCTCTATCAAAATAAATAAATAAGCTTTACCAAAAAAAGGGGACTTTCATATCATCAGTCTTTACTGACTGGACTTTTATGAGCATGGAAAACCAAGATGATATGCTTATTAGCTCTATTTTATCTGTAGTTTTGTCAGGCTTCCTTGGTCTGCTAATAGCTTTTGAATCTTTTGGACATTCATCCATATTACTCAGAATCAAATCTGAAACTTTTACTAACATTTAATCCTTGTCTCAAATTAAATCATTCAGTAGGTTTTAATCCAGTAAGAAAAAATACGGGGCATGGAGAGAAGGAATAAAGAAGTATCCTTTCCTTGAGATAAGAAAAACAGACTCGGGCAGTTCATCCAAATAAAAACTGTTCCTTTCGCTCAGTTTCTACTTTATTCTTTTGGTTCCAAGTTTACACAGAATATACAGAATAAAGTACATTGTCAGAGAAAAATCATAATGCACTTGATGACAAAAAGAGCATGTTTTGGGAAAGAAGGTAGTATTTTGAAGTGAAGACAGTGATGATTTTTTTCCCTTCTGGAAATTATGGAAAGACTATATAACATGGTGGTATTTACTAATCTACTTTACTTTTGCTCTTTTTTTTTCCACCTTTTGCTCTCAACGTAGAACTGGAATTTTCTTTTTCATCTTCCCACCTCTTATAGCTATTAATCAGTTAGTTTAGATGCAGTGTAGAAAATTAGTAAGTGGGCTAGATGGGATCAAGGGATTCTCATTCTTTCCCCACCACACTCTGTGATATGTGACCATGGGCAAGTCACAGATCTTGTCTGAATATCAGTTTTATCTTCCATATCAGTGGTCCCTTATGAGTTCCTAAAATGCACTACCCACTCGGGAGACTGAATATACAATCAGATAGTGGCCAGACTCTATGTAAAAATGGAATTCTGACTCATAATCTGCAGCAATCATCCCAGGAAACCAACCTATCTACAGTAATGAATCCAAGAAGTCTAACTAATATGTTTATCAAACATCAAGCAGTCCAGGAAGCCAAACAATAGCCTTTGTAACTGTTGGTCCGAAACATCCAGGACTTGACTAACAACTGGGTAGTTTTAGGTTCACAGCAAATTTGAGGGGAAAATACAGAGCTTTCCCACGTACCCCCTGGTAATTTCCCACATACCTGGTAATGATGATTACCAACATCTCCCATGAGAGTGATACACTTGTTACAATTGATGAACCTACACTAACACATCATTATAATCAATAGTCCATGATTTACTTCGGGGATCATTCTTGGTAGTGCATATTCTATGGGTTTGGACAAAATTATAATGGCACGTATCCATCATTACACTGCCACAGAGTAATTTCACTGCCCTAACATCCTCTGTGTTCTTTCATTGGAAGCCAAAGATAGTTTAAACACACTTGTATGATTTCTGCCATCCAATGCTGGTAGTGTCTGCTTTTAATATGTGGCCCTAAGATGGTTTCAGTGATAACAGAAGATGCAGCAGATGTAATAACTGTCTCTATAGCCACTTCACAAGATTGTGAAAGGAGAGGTGAAGAAGAACCCCTTAACCAATTGAAGTGACAGCAGGGTGAGCTTCAGATAATCAAGGTATAATTGCATAAGCTGCAATTGAGCCAGGAAGTAAAGACCAACAGTGAAGTAAAAGGAAGGGTCTGCACAAAATGCATTACTGATTCTTTTTGTATATTACCTACAAATGTGTCTCCAAAATAGATAGTCTATAACCCAGTATTCACTGGGAGGGATTTCATCTAGTGCCATAAATGTCTTAAAAGAGAAAATTCTGCCTCTGGAAGCCACATATTCTCTTTTCCCCATACTTCCCTTCATCATACTCCAGAAAACAAGTGTTTTAGACAAGAGTTTCTGATTTTTTTCTTGGTATCTTTTTGTTTTGTTTTTGGCTTGGTTTTCATGGTGCCTGACAGCTTAATTCTTCAGAACTACTTTAGAGAAAATAATGACACCATATTCATTCCTTAATGTCTCTTGCCCAAATGTGCTCTGTGGTCAATGGGTGTGAGATACACATTCCCTTTTCGCTATTAGAAGAGTTCTGCCTTAACCTAGAGGCGTTAATGACAATTGCATATCTTCCTCCTCTGGGTCTACAAGCAGTCCAGTAAATTAGAGACCCTAGAATCTGGAATCTGGGAAAAATAGGGATAGAGTTAAGACGAAAAACTTCATATCTTAAAACATAGCCTTATAATTAGAGTGAACAAAAATTCTCCTGATGGTCAACACTGCCTGTTGTTTCATTTCTGTATCTCTACTGCTGAATCATGAGCTCACTGATAGGAGGAGGTTCATGCTTATGGTTGTTCTCTATTCCAGTTAAGACTGTTTTGATTGCAAGGAATGGGAACTCATTTGAGAATATAAAAATGGTTACTGAAAAAAAAAAACATTCAAATCGATGGAGGAAATAAAATGGTGGCCCACAAGGAAATACTGTAAGCCTTTATTCAAGAACAGGAAAGGAAGGGACAGCTAGCCGGGCCTCAGGTAGATTAGAACCAAAAGTCAGGAATTGGGATCACACTTTTTATATATCTCTGACCCCATTATGTCTCTTATTTTTCTACTTCTGATGACTAGCTCTCTGTTTCCATTTTTGATCCCATTCTATTGATTTTTCATATTGCATAAAATCAGCTTGCCTTCTTCCAACAAAACCTATTTAACATTAAATACTAATAATTGATTTCAAAAGTCAGATTTGTCCAAGTCCTCCCTATGAAGATCCCTATTATTAGTTTCTACATAGTTCCCAATCAGGTCAATTATAATGGGAGGGTATGGAGGGCAGTCACAATGGTACATTGCTCCCTGCCCCATCAGCAGGAATTGTGGGAATAAGGAGCTTCTCTAACAAATGGGCATAGTAAAGCCAATTCCTTCAAAGGTGCCTAGTACTTATCCTTAATATCTGATACCAGACGGCATCAAAATCATGTGTTAAATGAACAAATGAATGTGACAGACACTGCAGATAGTATGTCAATTTCCCCTTATGTCTCTCTAAAATAATCCCACTTTAGCTGGGTAGTGGGTAGCAACAGGCCAAGGGACATGGACCCAGCCTAGTGATGTGCTGGAGAGATCTAACATTGGATTATGGGAGCCAGTTACACACATCTCTTCCCAGCTCTGCCTTAGTAAAGTCATGTTGGTAGCCTGAAAGCAGCCATGATGAGAATATTGGCACCATGGAAATCAGCCAATGCTATAATCAGTGCTGTTTTTTTTTTTTTTCCTCCCCAGAGAACAGATTTTTAAACACTTGCCAGCATTCCACCAGCTCAGCCAGAATCATGGTTGGTCTAAGCTAATAATAGAAATTCCAAGCCTCATTTTCAGGACTGGTTAAGGGGAGGCCCTATAACCCAGTTCTACCAATGGAACTTGGGCTTTCTTGGATTTTCTTCCAAATAAAAATAAAGATGTTCAGATTTCCTGCCTTTGAATAATGTCTTTTAACAAAGTAACACCTCAAGCCAACCTGTGATCAAGAGAGGTAAGCACAGAAATGAAAAGGAACAGGCTTAAATAAATGAAAAGAAATATGAAAAAAATCTGGTTCTTTGACAACTCTGTTAAGTAACTGCACCAAACATGGAACTTCTCTGACTGAGGCCATCCTGTTATGAGTCATTTGTTTATTTCTTAGGGCAATTTTAATTGAATATTCCACGACTTGCAGCCCAAAGAGTCTAATACAGTGAATGGATAGGTGGATTAATGAATGAATAAATGAGTGAATGAATGAACCATTGAATGAATAAGACTATTTTTACAGTGTGTAATGGGCAAAAAATACTGGGGATAATTACATGTATGCACAGGTATGTGACACATGTCCTGATGGTTTCTGTTTTACCCTTTAGCATTGTAATATATTGTAAACTTTCCACACTGTTTTTTGTTTTTTTTTTTACCATGGATGAACTTCTCACTGAAGAAAAAGTATGCTACTCTTTGACATGACTGTATACATTTAGGAACTTTCTTAATGAAGGACAAATTGTTCTTCTCTGCCACTCCATGCTATCTATCTTTTTTCAAGTAAAAAAAGTGAAATTTATGAGGTCTTTAATTCTCTATCCTAGCAGTTGAAACTCCAAGAGGTAATTTGTGTGTGTGGCTGTATGTGCATACATGTTCACAGGGAATGACGGTGTTTTCTATTTTATTTTGCATTCGTTACACAAGAGGCTATTGCTCTTATAACAAACAAGATTTAAATACAGCAAAACTGAAAGCCAAAACATGTACCGAAAATGATTCATAGCATAATATTTATTTTGACTGTTTTCTTTCTCTATTTTGAGTCTAGGAGATGGGCTCCAGCCAACAGGAGACTTTGCCAGCTGGTGAGAAAGATCACCAGCCCCTTTCCCACCTGGTCAGCTGCAATGAATCACTGTTTTCATCCCATACTCTTATCCACAAATCCAAGTTCTCTCTAGAAACTCTAATAAATTGTGATTCCAGAGAAGAGGAAAGGTAGTCCAATGCATATTTGATGACAGATGCTACCTAATTGGTACCTAATAAAAGAAGGATGTCAAAACCTGGTCACTTCATTCTTCTAGGAAAAAAAAAGTCAGGTAACTAAGGTGAAAGGTTCTTTTAAACAACAATCATATTTTTCCATCACCAATTACTCTTCTCAGGACTAGCTATATGCATAACAATAGCAAAATGTTGTTCTGGATGTTACTTCTTTCAGTTTCTATTAAAATTGTAATACTGCCTGCTTCCATTATACATTTCCCTGTGTATTTCAATCAAAATGTCACTTTGCCACTGTTACTAGAGTGCACTTAATATTTTCATTAAAACCAATAAAACCAAGAAATTACAAGGGTGCAGGTGGGTACAGACAATTAAACTCCTCTTGTACGTATTGTTAAATAGCAGTTGAGGGAAAAAAGAAGCCCCATTGAACACCTGTCCCTTCTCCTTTGAATGGCAGCTCACAGAAATCCACTTAGCTAGCTATTGTCTGCTTATTTTCCTGACAGATAATGCGAAGAACAGGCAGTTATGGGGCCACTAATTCAGAATTAATTTTTCCTTCACAAGAGTGCTGTGGACACTGAGTGCAGTAATGGTGCCTGATCAGGATTCAGGGGGGTAAACAAGACAATTTGATATGATGGGCAGGAGATAAAAGCCCTTTACAGGTCTTCTCCACTTGCCAGTCAGAGCTGTGGGTTTTTCCTGGCACCTTTTATTATTATTTTTTTTTAAATCTGTCTCAAATCAAAGTTTGAAGAGTTAATCATTAAAACTTGTGCCTGCGTGTGTACATGTTGAAAGAAAAGACAAAAGAAGAAGATTCTACAATGTTGTTCTCCATCTTTTCCCACCATAAATGTTAGTGGCTGCAAAGAGAGCTGTTAAGCCACATATTGAGACTGTTTATGAAATTTCCTCCTAGGAGCTTCTACCTTCGTTCAGAAAATCACCACATTTCCTTTAGTAAATCGGGACCTTTTGCTAACCCACCATTACTGCTTATTTCATTCTAGTAGGAAACGCCCACCCCTAACATGCACAACAAAAATTTGTCTCCACCAGACCAACAAACTCTCTCTTGCTCTTATTCTTTCTACCTCTCTCCTGGTCCCTCCCTCTCTCTTCTTTCTCAATCCCTGTTCCTATACTGCTAGCCACCCAAGTCACTTCACAAACCGGCTGAATAAAGGTTCTGTAGGGATGAGTTAAAGAGGAGGATTAGATCCAACTGTTCTCTGGCCAGCTTTTGAGACCCCGTTGGCAGACAAACGACAGACGTATCTTGTGAATTATCTCCTAGTCACTGACACAAACCACTCAGAATAAATCAGGATTGAAGATTGATTTCCACAAAATTGCTTTATTACTCAGGTAAAATTTATTGACCTGTTATATGAAGGGAAAAAAATAAACTAAAGAAGACAGGCTCAGGCTAAAATAGCAAACATAAAACCTCCTATAAATCCTCTCATTTCAAATATTTGATATTTAGTGTAGAATGTGTTCTTGGAGAAGTTCATCTCTATGTAGTTTGTATCGTCTCGGAGAAACATACAGAACCCGAGCACTTTAAAGCCCATCGGTTAACTATTAAAATATAATCTGATTAAGTATGGTGACTCTAATTTCTAAGCCCCAAATCAGGAAATGTTATTTTGACAAGGCTTTTTTTTTGTCCTTAAAAAATTAATCTGCTAATATTTTTACCCATGCAAACATTAAACCTAAATAAGATCGCAAAGTTTTATCTACCCAAAACATCTCATTATAGATTTCCTATCCATAGGGATCATCTACTCTCAACTCATGAACTTCTTGACACTATTTCTTCATACTCATTCATTTAATAAGGATCTCATTCATTCAGTCAGTCTGAATATGATGACTATGATATGATGGAACTGTGTTGCTGCTCTACCACCTGGTACTTAACAAATCCCCAAATATATTTGTTTAAAGTTAAATTCTGTTTCCTTATAGAGCAGAAGAAGGCCAGTGGATTTTGAACCTATACATATCATAAATTTCTCTTGTTTGCTGTGATCCTTACAGAGCTTCCCATGGGGCTGGACAATAGATGCTGAACAAATACAGTTCTTCTTATGTGAACTAGAACTTCACTATCTAGTCTCCCAGTTATGTATCAATCCCCTTCTCCCACATCAAAGTGAACTTACTCAGATTAGTGTATGAAATATATAACCTCACGTCAGTGTTTAGGTGTATTATTTTATTTGGCTATTTAAAGGTCCTTGAAAATATATCCATGTATTATGTATTTCAGGTGTGTAAGAGCTCCTAACTGGAATGAGAAGTTCTGCACATCAACTCACATAGTACTATGAACACACACTTATTTATGAAGTTCATACTTATTTCTATTAATTGATAAAATCATAGGCGCACAATACTGGACAGTCTGGGACATATCTTTGCAATGTGATGAAGAAAGCTTTAACATTGTAAAGAATGAGAAAGTAAACCCATAAGAGAGTTACCCTCAAGGCTGATATGTATTCAGATGTTAAAAAGAGAAAACAGGACCAAAATGGAGTCATTTGCATTAAGCCCTATGTTACCAACTCGAGACTTAAGATTTAACCTAACTGCAGTGTTAGCCTCTCCCAGGAATATAATCCTAAACCAGTCAATTTGAAATTTTTTGGTCATTGCTAGTGAGGTAGCAATGACCCATCTCTCAAAGGAAAGTGACCTTGCTGAAACGATCCACTTTCTGATAGAACAACTTCCCTGTCCTGCCTCTTTTGCCTATAAAAGTCTTTCATTTTTATAGCTCCTCAGAGTTCCTTTTCATGGGCTCAATGGGATGCTGGCCAATTCATGAATTGCTGAATAAAGCCAATAAGATCTCTTCTCTATTATTTACTCAGTTAATTTTATTTTTTAAGATAGGACACCACTATAAAAACAAACGTGTAAGCTGCTAATTGTAGGCGTCATCAATCTATGAGGATATATGTGTGTCATGGCAATACTGCATAGTCAGTAGTATAACATGTAACAGTCATCACAAAGATAGAGATTATATACCATGCCCAGGAAGCAAACACTACCTACCGCTGCTTTATAAATCAAAACTCTCACCCAACCCTATGGAGCTCTAGCTGACATATGAATATGATAAAAATCTGTATAAATCTACTAAACATTTCTAAATTAGTTGTAGTTACTTGTGATGCTACTTCCATAGTCATGTCAAGCATCTTAAAATTGTATGTAAATGAAACGCATTATGCTTAAATTAGAAGAAATAGAGTATGTGGATATCTTAAAAGATACTTTCTATTCCTCCTTATATTTCTTTTTTAATGTTTATTTATTTATTTTAAGAGAGAGAGAGAGAGAGAGCACCCATGTGAACATTGGAGGGGCAGAGAGAGAGAGAGAGAGAGAATCCCAAGCAGGCTCTGCACTGTCAGCACAGAGCCTGAAATGGGGCTTGATCTCAGAAACCATGAGATCATGACCTGAGCCAAAATCAGGAGTCAAACACTTAACTGACTGAGCCACCCAGATGCCCCAATTCCTCCTTCTATTTCTAAGTCAGTTTAAAAATACAGGTTGAAGAAAATTCGTAATACATGCAGGGAAAGGAATTTAAAATTTTACGTAAAATTGATAGTAACATGGGGTCATTTTTATGTAATATTGCTATTGGTCAGGTTTACCAAATACATTTCAAATGTAAAGTATAAAATTATTTATAATTATAGGCCTTGGAAATTTCCACTTTCTAGAATTCTATATTAGAAACTGTAGGCTTGAAATACTTGGTGATTAAGCATATATTTAAGAAAACTATATTGAATCATAAGTAACATGTTTTATGTTGGTACTTACTAAAAAATACTTTCACACCTTCGCTTTCTAAAAATGATGATAATCAAAAACTGCATCCTTCTAAACAACATACATTTTGGTAAAGAAGAAACAATGGACCATAAATATAGAAAAATAGTTCATTTTAATATGGCAATTAACCTCATCCTTAATTTCACCTTTGTTTTTTAACACCTGTGTGATACAAGTAATATATATTTTGGTTTTGTCCACTGGTTCTTGGCTCACAGTTTCCAAATCCCTTGTAATTTCCCAAGTGATTAGAGCCATAGAGGCACCTTTTGATATAATATTTGGGTTCTCTTCTAAATTCCTGAAATAGTTTAGAGCATAAAGGTGAAATGGGTGTCTTTTGTTATTCTTAACAAGTCCCTTTCAACAACACCTGAGTTTATAGTTGGTGAGGTAACTTTTGGAAAGCCCCCTTAGGGGCTTTGATGGGGAAACCAACAATGTGATGAGAGGGTTGAAATTTTCAGCCCATGCCACCACCACGACCTCTGGAGGGGGAGAGGGGCTAGGGGTCATTCATCAATGGCCAATCATTTAATCAAACATGTCTACATAATAAAGTCTCCATAAAAATTCTTAAACTATGGGATTCAGAGAGCCTCCAGATTGTTGACCTTATTGAGATGTGGAGAAGATGGTCCATGTGACTGATCCTGAATATACACTTTCATAATTAACCACTAATCTACCAAGTAAACTGTTTTCCTGAGTTGGTGAACTGCTCTAGCAAATTAATCAAATCCCAGGAGGGGGTTGTACAAATCTCTGATTCATAGCCAGTCAGTCAGAAGCACAGGTAACAACCTAGACTTGCAATTAGCCACTTGAAGTGGAGGAGGGGTACAGATTTATGGGACTGAGCCCTTAACCTATGGGATCTGATGCTAACCCCAGGCACAGAATGTCAGAATTGAGTTAAATTGCAGGACACCCAGCTGGCATTGGAGAATATGCTTAGTGTGTGGAAAATCCACACATCTGGCATCAGAAGCATAGCTGACAGTAGAGGAAAAGCATAGGAAGTAAGTTTTTCCTGAGAACTTGCATGGAGGGTTAGTTTTTGTGGGCAAAATGAACATATTATTCTATATTGAAATCGTTTCAGTTTTTCTGAACAATCAAATGTAGGGTCTATGAATATCTAAATCTGTGTACATCATAAGAAATAACTTTGCCTCCAATGTAGAGGCCATATATCTATTTCAAGAGATACATCTCTAAATAAAATCTTATGTGATAATTCTATCTGATAAAGATGGTCAACATAATAAAAGAAGAGCAAAATCTTGGCCAGAACTCATTACTCTAAGTGCAGTTATATAAAAGATGTTAGTTTGTTTGCTTTCCGTGTGTGTGCATGTGTGTGTGTGTGTGTGTGTGTGTATTTACTTTATCTGAAGGTGCCCAGGACTCTCAGACAATGAGTACAAGAGACAGGGAGAACACTCTATTTCTTCACACTTTCATGCAACCCACTTTTAATTCACAGAAGCCTCCAGGAGAATGGTCTCTGCAATTTCTCACGTCCATGTTTCCATCATACTGTTAACAAGTTATAAAAGCAAATCAAAGTTGACCCAAAACACTTGGTGTATCTATGTTTTTCAAAAACATGTCAGTGGGAGAAAGACAGAAAACATGCCAAAACACGCTTAAGGGCTTACAGATTCACTGTTTTCTCTTTTACCCCAGGTTTGAAATCTCGATCATCACGGAATTTTGATTACTGTCTTCTCCAGCACTCTGGAATCACCTTCCCGTTCCCCCTTTCTCAGGGCCAAAAAACCACCTCTTCCCCTTTATCATTTCCAGATCAAGTATCTTTCTGACCAAAAATGTTTCTTCTTCTTGACCAGGGCACAAGTGTCTAAATCTACTGACTTAATAAGGTCTACTTCTATCAACAAGATATAACACACACAATATTTCCACATGAATCATCAAATGTAGAAGCTTTTACTATAAAGGACATTTCCTGTTTATGCCTAAGCTAATAATTTTTCCACATTGTAATACAATAAATTGGATCTAGCTCTGTGGCAAGTCCTCTTGCGTAAAGTTGTTATCTTCCCATTTACCCTGAGGTGAAGCCTCCCATCCACAAGCCCTACCCATAAATGAAAGCTTGCTGTCAAACTTTCCAGTGTTCAGTCTCATGGGTATTTAACAAAGTGTATCATTTAGAGTTGCAAAAGTAACTGAAAGAAAAACAAAACTTAATAATATATAATATATAATAAGCACTATATATTTAATACATGTCATCTTTATTAAAACCATCTTAATTATAATTAATACAGTTATTATAAATATATTATATATTATATATCATCATTATTTTAAAAACACTAAAAGGAATGGAGGCCATGTGGGAGGTAGCAAAGGTGGGTTTAATTGTTTATCTTTTATAATACAATTTAAAGAAAAGCTGTAAATTTATAAGTGAAAGAATAGAGTTAAATGTGAGCCTACTATTTAAGTCTGGTGATAAGCACCAGATTAACTAACATCGGATCTAGTTAAGATGGCTGTAGTTTAGGACCAGGATTGGGCGTGAGAGTGAACAATTTGGATGGGGAGATAATTTAGTTTACACTTTATACCTTCTAAACTATTTGGACTCTGTTAAAAAAAAAAAAGAAAAAATATATATACATATCCTTACTTTATGGTTTCCAAAAAAAATTAATTAAGAAAAGTGATCACACTAAGCTTTACAATTACTTGTCGAGAGTCACGCTGACCTCACCGCTGACTTGAGGTCTGACAATGAATTTGACTTCATTCTCATTTGTAAAAGGTCATCAGCTCTGTGACACCCAACACAGATGGGAGCTGAACCTCTCGACCACCTGGTCTCGAATGTACTCCCCCACCGAGCTTTCTGTGAGAAAGGAGAAGACTCAAGACAATTTCAACCGCTGTAGGGTAGTGGAAATAGCACAGATCATGGATTCAGACGTTTTGAATTCAAATTCTGCCTTCTCTGTACTGCAGCCAATTTAGAGCTTAATTTCCTGTAGCTTGAGTCTCCTTTGTGTCAAGCCAGTATAATACCAAAGTTTTGGAGATTAATGGAGGTAACAAATAGAAATGCGTTTCCTTATTGTAAGTAATGAAACAATGTTTAATATAATACCTCAAATGTCCTTTGTTTGCTCAAATGCTGCTTTTGGGCAATTACTGCAGCTATTTGGTGCTGCTCTGACCTCTTCCGTTTCCAATACCAGCCTAACAGGCAGCTTTCAGCTCAACCACTGCATGGTTATTCTTTCTGCTTCCAGCATAAGGGAAATGACTGCTTTGCTTTTCTTAGACAGCCCTATGTGCAGAGAGAAAACCTGTTCTTTATCTTGTTATGATTTCAATCTGAATGATTTACATTACCTGGATGAAACATTGCTATGAGGGCACAAAAGGTTAATTCCTTCCCCATTATACAGAGAGTTGGACACTGGTTTGAGTTATTGACCAGGATGGCTTTTAAGGGTCATCGAAACAGTAAGTTGTGAATTGTAGCCTCCTTGTCTGAGCTCAAAGGCTGACTGTCTTCTTAAAAGTGGTTAAGTGGAAGTTATTGATGAGACCTCAAGTGAGATTTGACATCAGGCTTTAATTAGGCCTTGAGAGGCATGGAAAATGGAAAATGAAGGCTAATTCAATTGAACAGTTGATCACTAAGCAATAATCACAACACACAAAAAAATGTATTTCTATTTCACCCAAGTGCTGCCCACATGGAAGATTAGTATCAGTAATTGGGTTTATGCTACTCTTAAGATATTTTATTTGACCAAAAGAGGGATGTTTTATTTAACATATTTGAAAATGTGTTTGCGTGGATATAGAGGCCTGGACTTTCCTTAAAATGTAAAAGAGTGGGACCAAAGAAACTGCCATGTTATTTCAGTCCTCCTGAGGACAATCTATACTGCCTGGTATATGTATATATATTCTATTTCTATGTATATTAGAAATAGAATACAAAACAGAGAGGTAACACCAAAGACTCATAGTTACAAATATAATACCCAAACTCACATTACCAAACAAATTAAAGGTATATTAAAATATGCTTAAGGCATCAGCACTTATGCAAATTTTTTAACCTTTTTAGTCTTTGCATTTTACTCCTTGAAAACCACAGGCATGGGCAACTTGTTTGTTTCTGCCAGTCTCTGCCATTCTCCTGCCAAACGGGGATACTTATTACATCAAATGTAGAAAAACTGTCTTGACATTCACAAAATTCAAGAAAGGCTTTGCAAGACCGCCACCAACTTACCATGTGGAATCATGATATTGCCAATATTTGACCACTTTTTACCTACAAAGATGGCAGTGTCGCATGGTTTTAATAGATACAGACAAATGAGACAAATCAGATTTCTCTAATTCTGTATAATAAGTTATGAGTCATCCCCCCGTGAGCATTGTTCAGGAAAGCACTTCCTGGTTGAAGAAATTCAGTGGCATTTATCTCCAGCTATTAAAGATGAATATCATAAAGCTGTGCTAATTCAGGTGACTATCCCCTTCTGCGAAAGCAATTTCAAACGAAAAAGCATCGACATGATAAAAAGTTAACAGTAGTGGGTATATATTATTTTTTCTTCTTTACACTTTGCCATATTTTCCAAATTTCTACAATGAACGAGTATTTTAAAATCGGAAACACGTTGTTTTTAAAAATTAAAGAGAGCTGAATTTTAAATATTGCATTAAAATCTGAAGAGAGCATGTTGTATAATAAATAGCCCTATTCCTTCAGACAAAATACCTATGAATAATTCTGAAAAATGACTTGTTTATTACCTCTACCACCCCAATTTCTCCTCCTGTTGACAAGTAGTCAAGGTAGTTGACACTTCCAGTTTCACTTGAGCTGATTTGTGACACTTATTAGTCAACCAATTTAGGAGCACAACGTGCTTTGGTGGTCTAATGCCACCTCTGGTCACATATTAACCTCATTTTGGTTTAAATGCTCCATTAAAATGGGAAACCCTATCCAGCTGGCAGGGGAATAGCACTTGCTTTAAATTGGATATTATTCTGAATTACAGTCAACTCTGTAATTCAGTGTGATGTGGCTGCTAAAAAGCCTAGGATCTTAGACTGCATTAATGAAAGTCTAATTTCTGGTTTATGGGAAGTCATCATCTTTCTATATTCTGATCAAGCCACATCTGGAGTATTATGTTCAATTACAGGTCAACATTTTAAGGACCACAGCAAATTAGAATATGACCAAAGAGGAAATCAGGACGGGGAAAAGTCTGAAAGCCACTGTCATTTTGAGGAACATACAACAGAAAGCAGGCTAGGTGGTATGGATGACGGAATAGCTGTCTTCAGACATTTGAACTCGTTGAATGGGAATGAGAGAATTCTGCACTGTTCAGAAACAATATGAACATGGTTTTTTTTTTTTTAATGAACATGAGAGGATATTAAAATGGAGCTTCTTAAAAATCTCCTTTTTGACTGAGATCACAAAAGGCTAGAACAAACCACTAAGTGACAACCATTTACACATTCCAGAGGGAGGTGCCTGATCATCTGAACTTGACTTGCAAAGGAGCTGGCTCAAAATAGTTTGATGAGAATAACACTACTTCAAATATATAAAAGGGTGAATGCTGTAGGAGCTGAAAGCAGCATTTTTTAAAAGCTTATTTATTTATTTTGAGAGAGAGAGAAAGAGAAAGAGAGGGCAAGCAGGAGGGGAGGGGGGGAGAGAGGAGAGAGAATCGCAAGTAGTCTCCTTGCTGTCAGCGAGGAGCCCAATGTGGGGCTCAATTCCACGAACCAACTGTGAGATCATGACCTGAGCTGAAATCAAGAGTCAGATGCTTAACCTACTGAGTGAGGCACCCAGGCATATCCCACAGCATTTGTCTTTTCTGAGAAAAAGAGAGAGAAAGAAAGAGTTGTTGGATAGCAGTGGTCTTTACCTGGCAGGAAGAAGGGGTGCCAACATTTTCAAGGAAGCAAGGTATGACAGGTGGAGGCCCTCAGAGAACATGATTTGTCTCTGGTGTATCAGGAGCACAGAGACCGGAGCCAGATCCATGCCCTATGGTGGATGGCCATGGCCAGCTAGCCACTCTGACTCAGACAGGAAAGCCAGGAGAGAGCTGCATTGGCCACACCAGCCTTGCATGGAGAAGGTCATACCACATGTCCGTTACATTAAGGTGCTTGGCCAAGGTGGCCCGTGGAGGCTGAGACACACCCTCTCTCTGTTCCACAAGGGCAAGCCCTCAGCTGTCTGCTCCAAGGGATGCACTTTTCTTTACCCCAAAGAACTAGTGACTTACAAGTCCATGTTCTCTACAAGGATGCATCTTTCCAAAGGGGTCACCTTTTTCTTATTTGCAGAAAGGTACCAAAGAAGCTCAAGGCAGCCCTAGCAATAAAGTAAGTTTTCCATGTGGACCAGATATGGGCCTTGTAGGAGAGAAAGTCAGCTCGAAGTCATCTTAAGAGGAATTTGTCCAAGAGAGCCATTGAATGAGGAGGTGGGACTCCAAGAGACGACCTGAGTTGGTTGAATGATCAGAGAGGTATCTGGAGAGTTGTGAATGGCCAATGAGAGAAAATATCACCTGTACTGAGAGAGAAGTGCAGGTAAGAAAACCCCAGGAATGGCATAACCTCTAAATAATTGGTAAGAGCTCAAATTCATATTTTTAATGTTTATTTATTTGGGGGGGGGGGGAGAGAGAGAAGGAGACAGAGAATCCCAAGTAGGCTCTGCACTGCCAGTGTGAAGCCTGATGTGTAGCTCGTACTCACATACCTTGAGATCATGACCTGAGCAGAAACCAAGAGTCCGATGCTCAACCAACTGAGCCACCCAGGTCCCCCAGTATATCTGTTCTCCTTATATCAGAGTGTGATGGTCATTTAGCACAGATTATCAGACTCCAATTCACAATGCATAATCATACTTGTGGATAATTAAGATGTGACAATTTAATGAAGTCAATTACATGTATGTTTTAAAATAATTAATTTTACTAAATGCCACGGTGAACAAAATAAATTCAGAATTTGGTTGAATCCACATAGTTCAGGTTCCTGAGAATATAGAATAAGACAGAGCCATGCAGGGACTAGATCCATTTACTGCTAATCTCTTTGTTTAGCCTTTAGATTTGCTTGATTGGATTCATTTTCTAGGACTGAACTGTGGTAGACAATAGTCATCTAATTCAGAGTCCCAAAACTGGAGAGAAGGGGAAAAGGCTATTAAATATCTTTTATGTGGGTTGCATGAGGGGTAAGAAAGCAGAGAAGTAGATACAGACATGGATGATTAGATTCTGATAAATGTTCCAAACCTGAACTGAGCACATGCATCCAAACATCTTTATTTCTCATCTCCTGTAGTCTTGCCAGGAGAGATAGAACTGTCAATTTAATTAAGATACGAAGGATTTTGGCCTGAGCCCCAAAATAAATTAGGCCATGATGAAATAGGAATTCATTAATTCAATTTCATTCATTCAGTAAATATTCACTGGGCACTCACTCTTGGGCAAGTACTGTCACAGTGACTGGGGATAAATTCAGGAGCAAAACAGACACAAAACCCTGCTATCATAGAGCTCAAAGTACACCTGGGAATGCAGGTATCAAACAAGGAATTACAAATGTTATAAGGATAACAAGGGTAATGAGGAATTTTAATAAAATTAGACATCCATGAAAAACTGGTATGTTTTAAACCTATAGCAATATTGGATGCAGATATGATATGGAGAGAGAGAGAGAGAGAGAGAGAGAGAGAGACACTAATTAGCTATATACTATGTAATAGCCTGTTTGGACAGATTTGGCAAGCCTATGAAGAAGCAATCCAAGATTGTGTTGAAGTTTATAAAGTGAGGTTTGCTCCTTTACCACACATCTGTATTTTATTTTACCAAGGCAGGTTAAGGGAAGCATTACAACTTATAATAAGGGCCTTGGAAAGCATCCTGTTTTTCCCCCCAGAAACCTTTATTACTGCAAATGGCCATCCATTCTCATGGGGCAGTGAATGGGGACAGAGGACAAGGATCTTTGCTCTCCCCATGTTGTACTGTCTCAATCGCTCAGGCTACCAGCACAAAATACCACAGACTGGGTGGCTGCAAGGACAGACATTGATGTTCTCACAGTTCTGGAAACTACAAGTCTGGGATCAGGGTAACAGCACAGTCAGTTCCTGGTGGACCTCTTCCTCACTTGCAGATGTGTCCTCATCTGACACAGATTGAGTTGTGGGGTCTCTTCCTCTTTCCTTAAGGGACCAGCCCTCTCAGATGAGAGTCCTACCCTTATCATCTCCTTTGATCTTTATCACCTCTTTCCAAGCCCTGTCTCCAAATATAGTCACATCAGGGGTTAGGGCTCAACATACAAATTTGGGGGAAGAAGAGAGACTTCATGAACTAAAAGAACAAAAGTACTCAGCTTAGAATTTTCTGAAAATGAATCCACGTAAATAGTCACTAAACCAAAAGAACCAGGTATCATTGCCTTGTTCTTAGATACAGTGTGGGGCTGGGAAGCTACTCTGGTAATCCATTTGGGGCAACAAAAACAGAAGACTTGAGACCAAATTCAGAGTTTGTTCAAGTGCTCTAGCTTTTGTGAATCATGCTGTCTTTTTGATGAGAGCATGAGGTGGAGGAGGAAGCTGGACACAGCATCTCCATGGAAACTCTTCTCTCCATCTATCCATCAGGAAACCTATCAGACCTCATTGCAAAGACCCAGTATGCATGATCCCTCCCTACCTCCTGCAATATTGCTAAAACACAGTGAAAGACAACAGACTTTCTGTTTGAATATACACGAAGAGGATGGCAATATCTTCTTTTAAGCATGATCAGTATGTGACAAAGCACTTCATTTCCCCAGGAGGCTAGAGTCATTATGAGAGTAATGAACTGGGCAGCAGGCACAATTTAGAAGAAGATGGCTGTCCATCTCTCCATAGTGCTGTAAATCCATTCGGCAGACTGTTTTCGCAACTGGTTGAAGCTGGCATGCACTAGACTGGCAATTTACAAAACAATGGAAAGACTTAGAAAGGTTTAAGGAGTATGATATTGGTTAATCTGCATTGAGACAATGACAAATCAAGATGTGTCAAGCATGCTTTTAAAACGATTTCCTTTAAAAAATGAATGACGTTAACAATACTGCTATACTAATTGAAAGCAAAAAAGAAATGTTACTTCTATTCTCACAATTATAACAAATCATGACAATGTCTCGTTCTCTCCTTGTCCGTTTGAATGAGGAAATGTCACATGTCCTGGAGCAGGAAATGGAGCAAGTTTTGGAACTGGCAAAGTGAAGGACTTCTGTGCACAGGGAAATAATGAGCTATGCCACCGGACGTGCCCAGCTATACTGTAGCTCAGTGGAACCATGTGAAGACTGACTTCAACTTCTAAGTCTTGAGAAATCGCTGTCAGGCAAGTAATTCTGACCTCGGTTACTACTGTGCTTGTGACAGTGCAGAAGTACCGACTGGAGTGCCAGCTGTTTAGCCATATGTCCCTGGGTCACCATCATGCTTCTGCAATCCTAAAGGACTTCACTATGCTTCAATGAATCCATGTTCCACAGCGACACCACATGGTCAAAGGAGAAACAGCAGCAACATAAAAGGTGATCTTTGAATAGATTTACTGGTTTGATTTTGTGGTGTTTTTTTTTTTTTTTAACCCTGCAGCTTTATTGAGATATAACTGACATATCACACTGTATAAGTGCAAGGTGTACAACTTGATGATATGATACTCTTATATATTGCAAAATGATAGCCACAGTAGGGTTAGTTAACACCTCCATCACCTCATATAATTATTATTTCTTTTTTTGTGGTGAGAATTTAAGATTTGCTCCCTTTGCAACTTCCAAGTATACAGTATGGTATTGTTAACTCTAGTCATCATGCTCTATATTAAATCCCCAACACTTATTTATCTTACAACTATACCTTTTGGACAAACTCTGCCCATTTCCCATATCTCATCAGCCTCTGCCCCTTGCAACCACCATTCTACTCTCTATTTCTGAGTTTGGCCTTCTTAGAGTCCACATTTAAACAGACATACAGTATTTGTCTTTCCCTATGTTACTTAGCATAATGTCCTCAAGGTCCATCCATGTTGTCACATATGATGGCAGGATTTCCTTTCTCATGGCTAAATATTATTCCATTGTGTGTGTGTGTGTGTGCGTGCGCGCGCGTGTGCACACACACGCATACATACCACATCTTCTTTATTCATCCACAGAAAGACCCTTAAGTTGTTTCCATATCTTGGCTACTGTGATTAATGATGCAATGAACATGAAAGTACAGATATCTCTTCAAGTTCCTGACTTCATTCCTTTGGATATATACCCAGACATGGGATTGCTGGTAGTTCCATTTTTATTTTTTGAGGAACTTCCATAACGTTTTCCATAGTGGCTGTGGCAATTTACATTCCCATCAACAGTGCACAAGTGTTCCCTTTCCTCCACATCCTTGCCAACATTTGTTATCTCTTGTCTTTTTATCATAGCCATTCTAACAGGCGTGATGTGATTTCTCATTGTGGTTTTGATTTGCGTTTCTATGACTGGTGATATTAAGTACGTTTTCATGTGCCTGCTGGCCATTTGTGTGTCTTCTTAAGAAACATGTTTACTCATGTCCTCTGCACATTTTTTAATTGGACTGCTTATTTTTTGCTATTAAGTTGTAGGAGTTCCTTATATGTTTTGGGCATTAACCTCTATCAGATATGGTTTGTAAAATTTTCTCCCACTTAGGCTGTCTTTTTGTTTTGTTGATAACTTATTTTCCTGTGCAGAAACTTCTTAGTTGGATGTAGTAACACATATTTATCTTTGCCTTTATTGCCTGTGTTTTTGTGGTGTCACATACATAAAAACAACCATTGCTGAGATCAATGTCAAGAAACTTTCTCCCTATGTTTTCTTTTAGTTTTATGGTTTTAGGTTTTATATTTAAGTCTTTAATCCATTTTGAGTTAATTTTTTGACTTGTAAAAGACAGGAGTCCAATTTCACTCTTCTACATGTGATTATCTAGTTTTCCAAGCACCATTTATTGAAGAATTTGTCCCTTCGCACTGAGTATTTTTGGCTCCCTTGTCAAATATTAGTTGACTGTATGTGTCAGAGTTTCTTTCTGGGTTTTCAATTGTGTTCCATTTGTTTTTAAGTCTGTTTCCATGCCAGGACCATAGTGGATTAATACATGATTGATATAGCTTTGTAATAGCATTTGAAATTGGGAAGTGTGATGCCCTCAGTTTTGTTCTTCTTCAGAATTGCTTTGGTTATTTGGGGTCTTCTGTAGTTCCATACACATTTTAGGATTTTTTCCTCTATTTCTAGGAAAATTCTAAAATCAAAAAGATCTGAAAGAATCTAAAAGATTCACTTTTGGTGTTTATTAATTTAAAATTCTTTCTATTTCTAATTTAAAAAATTGTAAAGATCTGTACATGTCTTGGTGGCCCGGTATATGATGACTTTTGAAATGTTATAGAATCTTGAAAAGAATATGTAGTCTTGCTAGGTACCTGTGTGTGTGTGTGTGTGTGTGTGTGTGTGTGAGAGAGAGAGAGAGAGAGAGAGAGAGAAAGAGAGAGAGAGAGAGAGAGAGAGAATGAGTGTGTAAATATAAAAAACATTCAATTTTTTAACTCCAGTGAAATTTCCTGCAGCATTATGCTAGAATCAATTTCTCTTTCTATTTGTAGGATATCAAATACTCTTGGTATATTTTTTGCTTTTAAATTATTATTTTTTAAAGTTTATTTATTTATTCTGAAAGAGAGAGAGTCAGCAGGGAAGGGGCAGAGAAAGAGAGAGGGAGAGAGGTAATCCAAAAGAGGCTCTGCATAGCTAGCATGAAGCCCTATGCAGGGCTCAAACTCACAAACCATGAGATCTTGACCTGAGCTGAAATCAAGAGTCACACTTAACCAACTTAGCCATCCAGGCACCCCATTTTATAATTATTTTTGTAAAACATTTTTTAAAACTTCTATAAAATATAGTATTACTTTTTTCCTATTTATTTATTTATTTATTTATTTATTTATTTTAAGTAATCTCTACACCCAACGTGGGGCTTGAACTCACAACCTTAAGATCAAGAGTCATATGCTCTACTGACTGGGCCAGCCAGGCACCCCTCTCCTCTCCTCTCCTCTCTTTTACTATATTCTGCCTCCATTTGTCTTTAGTGATTTCAAAGTTATAAATCCTAATATGCTTTGTAGTTACTTTTAAGGTTTTCAAAATACAATCTTATCCTATATAAAACTAATTAACAAAATAAAAATTGAGTGTTCCCTATATAAAAAGAAGGATGCACCAATTTTTACTTCTGTCTATAAACCTTTCCATTTCATGATCTGTATTAAAATAAGTAAAATATGGAGTTAGAATCAAATCATAATTTAAAATTATTTTTCCATACATATGTGTTCTCTTCAGACAAATTTTGAAATTAAAACCATATTTACAATGTTTAGTTTTTTTACAATTTTTAGTTTTCATTCTACTTTCATTGCCAGACAAATTTTTACGTCAACACCTTTTTCTTCCGAAATTCTCAATGTTGATTTTTCTCTTAATCAACTGTCTTTAATCTATAAAAAAAACTATGAAAAGTGAAAAGAAAAAAAGTATATGAATAAAACAGATAAGAGGTATAGAGATAAACCTTATCTTCACCAAAATTATGACACATTATATACAAGTTAACTTACACTTTCAATAAAAACACCCAATGTGCTGGTTCCCACCCTAACTCAAAAACTGGTCCTTGAATCCTAGAATTTATTTAAAACAATATTAATATCCTTATAAGGGGTTTTCTCAAACTAAATCCAAATTCTCTGTAATTTTTCTCTTCCTTTTTGATGTCTTTTCTTGCAGGCTACCTTGGGTGGCTTATTCTGTTTTGCATGATAGATTTTCTCTCTACTTGGGGCCTTTCTTTACAAAATCATTATAGTTTGGAATATATCATTATTTTCATTGATTCAATTCTTTACTCATTCATTGACAAATATTTATTGAGTCCCTACTGTGAGACGAGAACTAGGAATGTAACAGTGAAGGAAGCTTGCTCTTTCTCTCAAAATGTTTATCATAACATGCTCAGTGACAGAGAAAATTTCACAACCTCTTCAATAAGTTTATTTCATGAATTTATTCAATAAAGTTTACAGAGTATGTATTAGGTCAAGACTGTGATAAATGCTATGGGAAATATAAAATCAATTCATCTGGTCATGGCTCTTAGATGACTGTAGTTTATTTGGAAATCAGAGAGTGGTAGCTAAGAAGCACTAGATAACCTCAGTTCAATCTCTAATAGAGAAGTTGACAATGAAAAAAAAAACGCAACGGTGGTCTTAGCTTTATTTTTTAACCCTATCTCCTATATGCCAAGCTATTTTAAAAAAAAACTCTTTTTACTTGTGTTTTATATTTAATATTAAGATCCTGTGACTTAGATTATGTTTACCCCTATTCAGTGAATAAGGGAACAAAAGCTAAAAAGGTACATGATGTGTTCCACTCTACCCTGTAAGTGGCTAAAATTTTCTTCAAATTGGGGTAGTTGGCCACAAGTCCATGTTCTTTCTAATACACCATGCTGTATGAAGACTATTGGAAATATTTTCCCCTCCCATTGTGAGAAAAAAATAAATCTTTCTGTTTAAGAGCTCTCTAGAACTGGCTGAATCTTCACAATGGAACTATATATATATATACACACACACACAGAATTTATATATGAGCTAGTTATGGGACTATACTTGAACAGAAAGGCTGGGAGAAAGGAAAACAAATACCACCAAGAAAACAGTGCAGCAATAAGAAAGAGATCTTTAGGGCTTTCTCTAGTGCATGCACACTCTGATGAGCATCCAGACTTGAGTACTTGAAACTCAACCAAAGCCCTGAACTTCCCTGAAGTTCAACCACTACTAATGATTAGTCGGACTAATAAATATAAGGTCTGGGTTATCACACCCCTGACTATGTGTGAAAGAAAAAAAAATCAATAATATAAGCTTCATATTAAATGAAAGTCCTTTGCCTCTCAAACAACCTCAGGGCGAATGTGTTTATGAACTAGAAGTATGATGAATTCAGTGTCGGTCAAGGGGTCATCAGACTTTAGATATTCCAGAAACACCACACTGTTTATCACTACCTACAAAATACATTCTATCTAGCATATCAGCAACAAACAATCCAGCAACCCTTCATGCAGGAATAGGTCAGAACTTGTGTTGACATTGGTTAGATTGCTTAGTTGCTGAATTTCACACACAGGCACATTTGAGCTCATCAAACAACATCACTGAGAACCTAATATATGCTCAACTCTGTGCTGGGTGCTGTGAAAGACACCATAATATATCCTTTAGGGGCTTATAATACAACTGGGAAGAACAGTGTAAACATCAAAATTCCAGAATTTTCTATGATAGGTATAAATTCAAGCATTTTCCCCTACTGATGACCAATAGGTCCTCATTTTTGGTTTAGAATATGTGAGCAAGAGATAGATAGATGTACAAAATTTTACGTATGTAAACATATACAAATGTTTATGTATGTATTGTTATGTATATGAATACAAACTAAGTATTCAAACTGCACAATGTATGATAAACCACAAATGGTCCTCGCTGTTCAATACCTTTTGAATCTATCCACTTCCTCCACCTTGATTACCAGAATTCAGCCCTGACCATTGCCAATTATCTTACCATTGCAGCAGTAGACATCTTTCTTATCTCTTAAAACACCTCAAAAGATTGTTTTTTCACCCTACAGAAAGATCTTCTAAGAATGACCACCTTTGCTGAGAAGTTGCCCCTTTGCCTTTAGGATGAAGTTTGAACTGCACAACATATTGTATAAACCCACCCAAAAGTGCTGCCACTGCTTACTCTTCAGCCTTACGTGGCGGGGATCCACCTTTCCCAGTGTATATTACAGTCTTTCTGAGCCCTTCAGGTCTTTCATCACTGTGCTTTCTGTCACATGCAGTTTCCTCTTACTGGAACTCCCACCCTTCCCTCCCCTAGCCTTAATGTGCATTTTTCAGATAACACATTTTCTGGATAACTTCCACTCGAGCCTTCAGATCTCATCATGAGTGTCCCTTACTCAAGGATGTCTTCTCCGTTTTCTACATTACATTAAACCACCTAAAGTATGCTTCCATAATACACCTCCCTCTACCAAAGCAACCATCATATTCTTTTTAATTAGGCCGTGAAGCTTGACATCAAGAGTCACATGCTCTACTGACTGAGCCAGTCAGGTACCTCAACCATCATATTTTATTTTTATTATTTCTAAATACTACTCTCTCTCTCTCTCTCTCTGTGGGGGTAAGAGTTGCATCTGTCTTATTCAACAATATAATACCAGCACAATGCTTGGGACGTTTTAGGAACTCATCAGTTAAATGTGTTGGTAAGGATAGGGGACATTTAAAATACTAAGTGACTAGTATGGTGTGGGTATGACATCCACAACGCATGGCTGCATCACAGTTGAAAACCAGCCTGAACACAGAGCCATAAAAAGTTATGACTATATCACTCTAGTTTAAGGTGGTCAGGAAAGATTTACAAAATACAATAATGTGTATAAGGAAGACTTTCTCTTATAAGAGAACTGTGTATGAACATGAAAAGTGTAAGCTCCTCTTTCAAGGTTATTAGCAGAAGATGTGGGGCAAGGAGCCAGGAAGGGGGGGAGCATTGAATGAGTGAATGATTAGATGCATGATGCTCTGGGTACAAAAGTATGACCTGGAAAATGGCAAGGAGTCCATGGCCATGGTGAAATATTCTGAGGAGTAACAGGTGCATTGTCAGGAAAGAAGCCCAAACATCTTTCCTCTCTGCCCTCTTGGTCAGCACCTCACCAATTGGAATATGTCTGTATCCTCCATCCAGTCATCTCCTCACTACTTATCAATAGACCCAGATCATCTAGCCAAACCCATGACTATTCACCTGAATAAACTTGCATGTGGTTTGTACCTAATTTGTCCTGGGATAGAAGCAGCTGGTACACTTGGCTGAAGTCTCATGGAAATGTTTTTTTACTCTGGGAGTTTCACTGACTGAACTGGCTGTGATATCACCATTGCTCAAAGTGAAAAAGAAATGGAATGACTCTTCAGGGAGCTGAAGATGGGTAGACACCAGCATTCAAAATCAAAGTTTCCTTCTATATACTTACTTACATCTTGAAGGAACAAATTATGTGTGAATTATTTTTTTTCTTTTAATGAGACAGAAATTGACCCGACATTAAGTATTTAAGGGTTAAATGAAGGACTTGTTATTGAATTAAGCTTTCTTGATTATGAAAATCTCTGTAACTTTAGGCCTTTAAGTGCAAACAGAGAAAACAGTGCTTCTACAGTATTCATACAGTATGTCTGTTTGCAGATACTAAAGTGAATTTGACATAATGGTAAGTAGTTCAAACAATCTATATTGCTGGGAGCTCTTTCTCACAGGAGATTGATTTTCCAACACCATCTGCAACAAGCCCAGAAACACCTTCCCGCTTTGTTTATCATCCTGTGGGCCTGGGATGTTGCATTTCACACTGTCTGATGACATTAAGCAAACTTTTAGACATTCAATTGGAAAAGCTAATGAGTTATTTGTTCTTCCTTATAACATAAGAGTCATCTTGCTAAATAACTAATAACTAAGAAAAGCTTGGTTTGGGTAACCAGGAGAAACAGAATAACAAAGATATCACATCAATAAAGATCTACTCAGGAAGACAGCACCTCATATCAAGAATTTGAAGAGAGGGCCTATAGTACTGGGGACTAGTTCCCAAAAAGCTGGAAGGCCTGGAAAGCCTGATGGTACGTGACAGAATGTGACAGAAGAAACCCCTTACCACCCTCTCAGGCTGGAGGGACAAATGGAGATGTGGTTACCAGAGATGATGAGTTGAGGCCGCCTGGTGGTCCTGAGACCTTAACAAGAGCTACCCACTGCGTGCTGTGATCACAGAGGAGGTGACAGCCACCGTGAGCAGAATGAGGGAGGTATAATACCCTAGCTCCTCACTCCCTCTAACCTCCCTACTCTCTGTCTCACATTAGCTGATCTCAGATGGAAGTCAGTGGACCACAGAGGCTGGGAATCTGGGTAGCATGGGCCAGCCAGTATTACACAGGCCAGAGTGGAAAAATGGTAAGAAAAAGATCTGAGAGCAAATAAGCAGATTTGTATACAACAGAGGAAGGTTACATGAGAAGAGAGTACCATGCTGAGAATGCAAAGGCAAGCCCCAAATAGGTTATGGCCAAGCGGGGCTGGCCATAAGTCCAAATCAAGACTTGGATTCAGGCCACTGACAGCACTGTCAGTTTGGTAGTTCACTGAGATTGGAAGAGGATCCTGGGTAATGGCTGAGGATAAAGCCTTCCATGAAAAAAGAGAGAAAGGACATAAGCTGGGGGTAGGATGAAAGACCTTTACCATATGGGCCAGGGGCTTCAGAAGTAATTGGAGTATACTCATCAACCCAGATACATTAAGAGAAAGAACCTTATCCATTAAGATCTTGCAAGCGGAGAAGTGACATGAACAGAGATGCATTTGGGAAAGCTGGATCTGATGGCACTGTATCTCTAGGAATGGAGGGGCCAGGAATTGTTCCAGTGATAATTGCCCCAGCATTTGTTCTTTTGAGGACATATCCCACTTCAGCTGCTCAAAACAGACAACTCAGATCTCTTGGCAGTGGTGGTGGGAAGTCTCAACTTTTGTTTAATTCTTCTTAAACTTTCCAACTTCTTTCCCAAGTTAAGTCCAATTCGAAAACTGTCAGGCTGACTCCACTGGGCTCTTTTGAGTCAATCCCAGAACCATCATACATTCTAAGAGTGGTTCCATGTAGCAGGAGGAGGTTTCTCTACATGCCAGGCTCCATTCCTCTGTCCCATTAGACTTTACCCTCCATGATGTCTTAGGAAAAGTAGTGAGGGCAGGGGGAAAAATGCCACAAGCATTGGACTATAACTCAGATTTATACCTAGAGGTCATGCTGTCTCCCTAACTGTGATCCTGGAGGTGGTTTATATTAGCATGAATTTGGGAAAACCATATTCCAACCCCCCAAGATGTTTGTATAATAAACTCTATATCCAATTATGGCATAATGAGTTTTATCCTCTGAGGAATTTTAGGGGAAGACAGGAGAGATATTTTTGGAGACAAGAGCCTTTAATGTATACGACTACCTTCTTACCCAATTCCTAGGATGAAATTCCAGACCACTCACTGACTTGAATTTTGTATCCTCAACTCACATTATAACAATATCATATACGTCCACTAAATTTTCATTCTCTACTTTAAGTGTACAATATAAAGAAAAACGCAAAAGAATATTCAAAGGAAAACAATTTTTTTCTTGAAGATCCACTTTTTTATAACCTTGAAAACTTCAAACGATTTGCTGTCAGAGTGTGAAGAACTTTGTGGAAGCAAGCAACTTGCTGAAAGTTGCTGCAGGCTTTTCTAACGAACTATGAGTTTACTTCAAATAAAATAAAAGGAAGGGAAAACCAAAAAAGGAGGAGGAATTTAAATAATAAATTCAGTGATCTTGCATGATATCCCCATGTTTTGGGCAACCATAAGTTGTCTTCTATAAGTTAGAAGTGATTTCGCTGTTTAATGAATACCATCCTGGGCAAAGAATAGCACACATCAGATAGCCTTTTTTTAGAAGTATTAGCCTGAGTTATTGGCATCTATACAGCTTCGGGATTCTCAACATCTTTCATATATACATCCTATCACCCAAGTGAATGACTCCTTCTAATACAGAATGTTCTGCAAACATTTCCAAAAGTGAGAACTGGGTGAAAGAGCTCACATATGTGCAGATATAGGTATTAGTCATTGTTAATAGTGTCCCACTGTACAAGGAATATAATGTATTCACTTTGCCACGTAAGAGACGTAAATATAATACCATATAAGAAATCTCACCATATGGTACTCTACAATTGGACCAACCTAAAGAAGCTTCAAAACTTTTCCTCTTCCATCTTTCCTTTTCTTTCCTTCTTTCCTCCTTCCTTCTGTCCTAGCTTCCTTCCTTCCCACCCCTTTCTTTTTTCTTCCATTTCCTTTCCTTTTCTTTTTTCTTTTCTTCCTCCCTCCCTTTCTTTCTCCCACTTTCCCTCCTCCATCTTTTACATTTATTCTTGTCCTTCTTCTAAAACACATAAAGTTGGATTCATAAATACATAATATCACATTCAATAATGTATTTTTTCAATAACAATATATTGAAATAGGTGAATGAAGCATTAAAAGGGAAATTGAGAGTAAGAGAGAAGTAATAAACATGCAAATTGCATGTTGCAAATGTCATTTGTTTGCCAGAAGATGATCATGCATTTGACTCTGGATTTTCTAGATAACTATACAAAGAAGGAATCCAAACCAATTCTGAACAAACAAGAAAACACAGAAAGAAATATCTCACATTGATTCTTATAAGAAGGATCTTGAGTTGTGTCATGAACAGATCACTCTTACGACAAATAGAGTGACAAGTCTCACTGAATTGTTTGTGATAACATCCCTCAATCTGAACCAGTGGCATAATGCTGAAGACTTATTCTGAAAAGAACAATTCTACAGGGTTATTTAAATTCATTAGGAGTATCTGCTTTAACTTAAGCAGAACAAATTCTTTCCCAGAACTAGATCACTACATGGTACTAGAAGCTGTTTTGTAAATAGACATTCAGTGGTAACAAAGGGAAACATGAATGGTTGGAGACAAGGTCAGTTCTTTCTTTTCCTATCAAATGTATTTAAGTAAGTCCTCAAAATCTGACTGTCTCATAATTGCATACCAAGGATTTCAGTGCTTTTGTAGACTATTTTCTTTAAGTTTGTTTGTTTATTTATTTATTTATTTATTTATTTTGAGCGAGAGCGAGCGAGCGAGCATGTGCAAGCCATGGGAGGGGCAGAGAGAGAGAGAGAGAGAGAGAGACAGAGGAAGAGAAAGAATCCCAAGTAGGCTCAGTGCTGTCATGTAGAACCCAATGCAAGGCATGATCCCATGAACCATGAGATCAGGACCTGAGCAAAAATCAAGAGTCAGACACTTAACTGACTAAGACACCCAGGTGCCCCTGTAGACTGTTTATTTTTCAAGAGATATAACCTGACAATTTGCAACTCAAATCTAGATCCTTTCACAGGTTTTAAATGGTTTTACATGGCTCTCCTGATTCATTCTTAAATTTTGAAGACAAATATGTACATATTCTAGTAGGAACTGTCAGGTATAATTTGGATGTTATCTGATTCTCATCTAAGAAATGAAATCCATCAATACAAATGAGAATCAAAATAAGTAGATGAACGTCAACATCTGAATTAAGATCCACTATTTTAAGTCGGTTGCAATGAAACTACCCCTTTTCTAAGTACCAATAACTTATTTAAGCTATACTAAGTTTCTATATAAAACTTGACATCTCAGGAAAGCAAATAATATTACTAATATAAAAGTAAAACTTATACTCTATAATGTAGCACCATTACCTACCAGGCATTATCCTAAAAGATTTACATGCATTAACTGCTTTAATTCTCACCACAGCCTATGAGGCAGATAATATTAAAATACCCATTTTATAAATGAGGAGACTGAATCACACAGTGGTTAAGTAAATTGCCCAAGGTTACATAGCAGGTAAGGGCAAAACTTGTATTCACTGAAGAATATGTGATTCTTGTGTTCCTGACCATTGCTGTTATTTACTTATAAAGCAAAATTTGTCCAAATATTTCCATCCAGCAATACTAATATTTATGTATGACAAAAATGTAATGATGCAATTATATAAATCATTTTGTATTTTAAAAAAAACAACTAAATTTGTATTATCCTTCTTCCAATGGTGTTATTATACTTGAGAGATATTTCGGAAATAATTAATCCACATCTATTTTGTTCTATGAAACACAGTTACTTTTACTCATGTATGGCTTTGCTTTACCAAAAATCATTGGACACCATTTTGCTACCATTGTCATTTATTAATCTTGTCTTCAAATAATTCATGACTATTTTCAAGACTATAATCTATCTTCAAAAAAGTAAAGGTTGGGAACCACCAATAACACCCACAATAATAGTGCCATGTTTCATGCATCATATATTTACATGGCACCTGGGATGTGAAGACACCAAGAAGGCTACTGGGGACACTGAAATGAATAATGACATCCTAAAGTCATTATGTACTGTCACCTCCTTTAATAAAAAGAGGTCATATTTTATTGGGCTCAGCAGGCCTGGATGATTATTATATATGGTGTTAGTGATATAAAAGCAATAACAGTATGGAAATAGGGTGTGTGTGTTGGCAGCGTGGTGGGGGTTGGTACTTACCTTACTCACGTACAGCGAAGAACACAGCAAGATATCGGGAAGGGGTTCCCAACAAGATATTGCCAGAGCCGAGCTGTGAATGATACACAGGACTTGGCTTGGCCAAGGCAAGCAAGTCAGCTCACAGTCCGGCATACCACATGTGTAAAAGGCATGCTGGCCAAAGTGGGCCCGATGATTTTAGGGAATCCTAAAGAATTAAGGCACAGGACAGAGTGCTGAGACAATGACAGAGAAGCAGAGGCTGGCCAGTCCAAAGAGAGCCGCAGGTGAGAAGTTTCAGCTTCTGAACTTTGGTGGGAGTGAGGCAACACCCTAAAGCTGTAGGCGGAGGAATGCCCATAAAATGGCTTCCATTCTAGAGAAATAATTCTGCTGGTAGGATAAAAAACGAAAAGAAAATGATGGTGGGGGAATAAGACTGGAAAAAGGGGGGAGGGGTGTTTGGAGGCTATGGAGGCAATCCAACCAAACGTGAAGAGGGTGATTCTGAAGGCACTTCAAAGAATTACCAAGAATGTATTGAGAAACAGCAGCCCTATCAACGAATGTGGAGAGGGCCCCTGAAGAGTACTTTCAAGAATCTGGAACTCATTTAGAAGTGTGTGTAGGCATTTCTGCATGGGTGGCAAAGGGTAGCTTTCCAAACAACAGTCCTAGAATAGAAAATTTACTCCTTGCAATGTGCATGATACCTATTATCACAGAGACCACTTTCTTTACACCCTTTACGAACGAAGCTACTTCATCCTGAAAATCCCTTTGTAAGCTCTTCTGTTTCTTAAGAAGATACACAGAGCCCCAGAGATTGGCAAAGTGGGATGTTCTCTTTTATCTCCATCCAGAATTCTATTGAGTGGCACATGAGATCTACCTCAGAGCAAAGTCAAGAACTGAATTGAACTGACTTCCGCCCCACCCCACGACACTATTCCAGTCCAACTGCAGCGCAAACCCACTCTATTAACTTGCTCAGTGCTGCTCCTGATTAACATTCACATCTTTCCCAGCCTCGTTTTCTCGCCCAGATGTTTCGTGACTGCCCCTTTAAAGCATCTCTGTCTATATTTTATTTACATTTGTTCAGCAATATTGATGCTTAATGAATAAACGCACTAAACTGTCAGTACTGGAGACTAATTAAATCTATGTATGAGCCTGAGAAGCTGATTGAAAAATTTGCAGTAACTAAACTGGGTTTAAATAAACACTTTAGTGTAGTGCTTTAATTACACTTTAGTTTGTAATGTAATTTTTGGCTGTTTAAACTATGATTTAGGCTGAGCTAATTACAAATGATTTTCTACTCTGTAATTAATAATAACAAAATTGTAATTAGACAGCTGCTCTGGATCAGGGCGACAGTTTGTGTGCGCTGGCTCAGGATGTTAGGTCTGGCAGAGACACAAGAAGGAGCGCTTGGGGATTGGGGCAGCCTGCACCTCTACGAGGTTCACTGTGAAAGACCAAGGACAGAGTGCCTTGGTGAGTTTCAGAGTCCCAGCTGGTGCCAGGGAAAGGAATCTCTAATTTGTTATAGACTAAGCATCCACAGACATTCTCTGTCCTAAAAACATCAGTTTTGAGGAAACACTGATGATACCAAATCTCTGTTCCTTCCTAACTGTAGCTTTGAACTCATCCACCTTTGCTTTCTGTCAGAGATTAAAACAAATGATACTAGAATGTTTTCCTAAGCCATGTGATCACAATAATAATGACTGTCATATCTTAGATTTTGTCCTGGTTTTATCTGTTGTATAACAAACCATCCCAAACTTTAGATCATAAACAAGTATTTCATTATGGTCAAAGATTCTATGGGTCAGGAGTTTGTACAGGGCACAGTGAACATGCCTTGTCTCTGCTGCAGGATGTCTGGGGCCTCAGCTAAGAAGACAGAGTGGCTGATGGGGGCAGGGTAGGGGTTGCAATCACTTGGAGGCATCTTCACTCAGCATCTACACCTGGCCTTTTGATGGGATCAATACATCATCAAAACATAGTAGCCTCAGGATAGGTAGGCTTCCTACATGGTAGCTCAAGGATCTCAGGAGTGCGTTCCAGAAAACAAGGCAGAATCTGCACTGCCTCTCATGGCCTAGCTTTGGAACTATCATAGCATCACATCTGCCATACACTGTATTGGTTGAAGTAGTCAAAGCCCACTCATATCCAAGGGCAAGGGGATCTTGATGGGACAGTAGCAAGATCACATGGGATAGGAGAAGCTACACAGCCACCTTTAGAAAATGCAATCTGGCACTGATTTGTATAGTTTTTGAACTGCTTTTGTTACAAAACTGGATATTTCAGCTACCCTGATATAGTCAGGACAGTAAATAATACCTCCACTTCACAAACTGAGGCCTATGAAGATACAGAATTAGCACGTGACTTTTTACCACATGCCCTCGATGGGATAAGAACCCAAATCAAGACCCTCTATACCTGTGACTGCTAACCAGAGTCATGTAAAAAGAAAGCTGTGGTTCTCGGTCTCTAAACATAGACTTAATTCTGAGTAATTTTGCTCTGCCCATTTGTCTTGTCTAGTGCATTTTTGCTTCCAGACCTCTGTTCTTTTCCTTGCTGCCCCCGGCTCCATTTTTGTCCTCCCGTCGCCTTCCTCACATGTGGCAGGCCATGACTCCATCAGAGTCATAAACATGATGTTCTTGGTCAGATGTCAACTGATCTGACCAAAGTTAGTCTGACGAGTGATCCTTGGCAAATTTATTCTGGAGATTGGGTGCAGTGACAGTCTTAGATATCAAAAAAAGCAGAACAAAACTTCTAACCTCTCTGCCTATCCCCTTCCCCTCCCATCTCTCTCTGTCTCTGTTTTCCTCCCTCTCCCTTCCTCCCTCTCTCTTTCCCTCTCTTTTCTCTCATGCATGGGCACGCGCGCGCGTGCGCGCGCACACACACACACCACCTATAAGTGAGGCATGAAGTTTTTCAAGCAGCAGATACAGCTTTTCAGGAAGTAAGGGTGCTGAGTCAATCAGGGGTTATAGAAGCCTATCCCTTGCCTAATAGATCTCACTATTAACACGCATACAATCACGATTAATCGAAGAACATATATAATTAAGTACCAAAATGAATGGGGAAATGGCTATATAAATTCTGATAGATATCAATGAGAAGAGGAAAAAGAGCAGGTGTGATGGAGAAGTGAGCTCAGATTTGCATCTTATTCTGCTTGATTTGAATATGGGAGACTAGAAGAGGAAAATACTTTTCATGGGGAAGAAACCAATGTCGGCGAGAACAAAAAGGAGAAAGCAAGCATGGCATGTACAGATAAATATTTTAACGCTATTTATAATGGCAAAACCTGAAAACAGTTCAAATGTACAACCATAATGGTATAGATGTTTAAAAGAGTAATTCTAAAAATAAATTCATGCATATTTAATAAAATACTCTCTAGGTATTAAGAGGATCCACTTATTGGTGAGGAAGGATGTCCAAACTATGTTATTCATCTATAAAAGCAGAATACAACAGGTATATGTGGTATGAGTTCATTATATAAAAGAAATACAAAAACAGATATAATTGTAACTACTAGGATGCACACCCAATATCATTTTAATACATAATATGAAATTTTATATATAACATTTGGCATGCATCCTAATACTGATAATATTTAGTTATATACTAAACTAGTTATATACATAGTTATATACATAATATATACCAAATATAAATATGAGGATATATACCAAATATTATATAATCTAATATAAATATTATATAACTAGTTTTATATTTGGTACATATCTTAATATTTATGACAAAATATAAAATATTTATATTTATTATACATTCATCTATACTAGATGGTAGATTAGGGATTAAGTTTCTGTCCTTTATATTTTTTTTCAATTAGGACTTATTATTTTAATAATCAGGGAGGGGAGAAAAGGATGGTCTTTTAAAAAGGCAGTTTTCAGGCGCCTGGATGGTTTAGTTGGTTAAGTGTCCAACTCCGGCTCAGGTCATGATCTCACGGTTAATGAGTTCGAGTCCCGCCTCAGGCTCTGTGCTGACAGCTCAGAGCCTGAAGCCTGCTTCTGATTCTATGTCTCCCTCTCTCACTCTGTATCTCTCTCAAAACTAAATAAACATTAAAATGAGAGGAACTAAAATATTTTAAAAAATAATTAAATAAAATAAAAAGGCAGTTTCCACAACATAATTAGAATGGAAGAGTTTTTATACGGCACTATTTGAAGACAGTGTACAAAGTCCCTTCATCTGAACAGTCTAACATAAGAGGAAATGAGGACATGGAACCACAGCATACTCAAGTAAGTATTTCATTTCTCAGTTTAAGGAGGACTTTCCATCTTTGGAAAAAGAAATTAGTTGAGGGGCTGTTGGGTGGCTCAGCTGGTTAAGCATCTGATTCTGGATTTCGGCTCAGGTCACGATCTCATGGTTCGTGAGTTTCAGCCCCGCATCAGGCTGACAGCGCAGGGCCTGCTTGGGATTCTCTCTCTCCCTCTCTTTCTCTGCCCCTCCCCCATTCACACATTCTCTCTGTCTCTCTCAAAATTAATAAACTTAAAAAAAAAGAAAAGAAACTAGTTGAAACCAGGAATGAAGGGCACTGTACAACCAGGTTATGGCTGGTTAATCAATTGGCCAGGTTATGCTAGTTAATCAATTAAGAATTAACAAGGGATAGGACTGCACATACTTGTGGAAGAGTGGGCTTGGGGGAGAAAACCATGCTCAGTTTTCCAGAACTGAGAGGGATGGATGAACAGGTTGAAAGATTAGGGACAAAAGTCAATGTGGAAAGCTACTCTAATACTTAACACCCCACTGATATAAAAGAGGGCCTCTGCTTAGCAAGGAAGGTCTAGAGGAAAACTAGGTTTTGACCTTCCTCAAAGCTCCTTGTATGTATTAGAATACAGGTTTGATTGCCGTAACAAAGCCCCAAATACACAATATTGAAATGTATTTCACTTTCTTGAAAGAGTCTGAGTGTGTGGGTGATTGACAACCCATAGATATAGGAAACCAGGCTCACATCACCTCATGCTGTGCTCTCCCACTGTACCACACGCATGTTCATAGTCCATGCTGCTTTACCACCAGCTCCATGTTTCAGTAAGCAGATACAGAAGGAAACTGTGGTAGGAGGGCACAACCCAATTCCTCTTTAAAGGTGTCTCATAAATCACTTCTACGAGTATCACATTGGCCAAAACGACCGTATCTGGCCATGAGGGAAGCTGGGAAAATTAGTCTGTAACTGGACATTTACATAAATAAAAATGCGGTGTTGTGGAAAAAAAAGAAAGAAATAGATGCTGCCAGACAATGAGAAGTTTCTGCCACAGCACTACGACCAGATGATTTAGTACAGCAACAAAAAAAAATATTCTAGGGGTGCCTGGGTGGCTCAGTCGGTTAAGCGGCTGCCTTCAACTCAGGTCATGATCTCGCAGTTCATGGGTTCCAGCCCCGCGTCAGGCTCTGTGCTGACAGCTCAGAGCCTGGAGCCTGCTTCAGATTCTGTGTCTCCCTCTCTCTCTGACCCTCCCCTGCTTATACTCTGTGTGTCTCTCTCTCAAAAATAAAGAAACATTAAAATTTTTTTAAAAAATATTCTAAGAACTCAAACCTTTGTCATCAAAACACTCATTAGAGCCATTTTCTAATCAAAATCTTCTTAGAGCTAAATGAGGGTAGGGCATCTTTAATTTAAAAAGAATACATCACACACACACACACACACACACACACACTCACTCACAAACTTAATGCATTACCCAAAGTGCTGGTCCTAAGTTGCAGTGATAAACTGAGCCACATAAGCAACAAAGGCAGCAGAAATGTTGGACTACAATTACGTAAGTAGCTTGAATGACATACTCTAGCTGATGTTTTATGAATAAGACCTCAACTGAAGCTTGTTTGCTCTCTACCCTGCAGTGTTTATATGTTGCTCTGGAAGTTTCGTATCTATTTCTGAATATAAGTTCTCATTTCCATTCATTTCTTTTATTCTTTCACTCTGCAATTCATAATAATATCCTTTCAAAAATTTAAAGTTTAATTTTTCCCCCAAACTTTTCACCTTCTTTTGGTATGCACATATTTATTAGCCCTCAGCTAAAGGCTGGATTTTCTTTATTTTCTGCCAATATTATTAATGATATTAGCATATCTCTAGATATAAGGGTGCAGTGTTCATTTTTCACCATCCACCAACATTCTTTGCTTAACAATTTTTGTAATGGAAATATTTTTCTCTTCATCTCGTCCCACAACTTTGGGATTTTTATTGACTATCTTCTTTGCCTCGAACATATTTTAAATATCTCCAAATCCCATCAAGTGTTTTCAACTTCTCAGAAATCTATCCCATCCTGTCTGATCTCTGTGTTGTCTACCTTATGAGTAGGCCTAAAATCATGATTTCATGGCAGTTGATCTAAATCCATCAATAGGTGCCCCATCTTCTACATTTAAAAATCTCTTTGGGGCACCTGTGTGGCTCAGTCAGTTAGGTGTCCGACTTTGGCTCAGGTGATGGTCTCAAGGTTCATGAGTTCAAGCCCTGCATCTGGCTCTGTGCTGATGGCTCAGAGCCTGAAGCCTGCCTCAGATTCTGGGTCTTCTCTCTCTCTGCCCCTCCCCTGCTCACACTTTGTCTTTCTCTCTCAAAAATTAACATTAAATTTTTTAAATAAAAATAAATAAAAATAAAAATCTAACTCTTCAATCTGATCTTCAGAACGCTCCACAATTTGTTCTAAACCTGTCTTTCCTATCTTACTCTAATTCACCACATTAAGCACTTAGTTCCTCACTACTGAAAGTCTGTGCTTTAACCAGCAGCACCCACCTCATCTTGGAGACTTACTGAATCAGAATTTGCATTTGAACAAGACACCCCCTTCCCTGGTAATTGGTGTTTACTAGTTTTAGCACTTAAGGTCTTGACAGAAAATAAGACCTAGTGATTGTCATCCACCTCCAATTCCCAAACTTGTTTTTTTCCTAAAGGCTACTTGAAGTTTTCCCTCTAAGAATGATTCCTGCCCAGCATAATATTAGAAAAAGCAGCAAGCATAGAGCTCTGGGTTCTTATGACCTGAGATTCCTTATTCCATGCTGGCTACTGAGACCATGGAAATAAGGGCTTGCTTCTGTGAAAGAACAAGGAAGGCATTCTGGAATAGCATCCACTCACTTCTAACCTTGGCCTCTTGTCTGTCCTTTGCTTTGCTTATCTGCAAATTTGGTTGTGATCCAAAGCAAAAATTTTGTCCAATTTTTTAATTCTAGCCCATATTTGAATCTGAACCAATCTATAGTCAGAGTTAACTTGGGATCAATCTTAATTTTTTTTCTCTTAACACCTAAAGCTTAGCACTATGCAGTGTGCATGCTCAACACTTAATACTGAAATTGTTCACACTGAAATCCAGTGCTGAAAAAGAAAGAAAAGAAAGCATACTCATTTATGATCTTGTATTAAGCAACGCAATACAGAAAATATTACGTACTAACATAACTGTCATTATTGCTATCACTACTTTTATGACTATAATTTAAGGTCAAGATGTCATCATCTTGAAAAAAAGGGTGACAGTTGACCTTCCTTTCCATATTAACGTGTGAGGGCCAAGACTGATCATCTGTTAACAATAATGATTTGGATCTCACCATGTATAAGCTTTTTATGAAAAGCCTATGATTTGTTTTACCTGGATTATCTCAGCAAGAGGCATGGGTATGTCATTTCATTAGAGCTATATAATGGTGGCCACAGCCCATGGGCAAAGCCATAATATCCACAAACTAGCTTTTTAAAGAAAAAGCACAAATTAGAATTAGGCATGATTTTATGAAGAATATTTTGAACTCACAGGTGTGCAATATACTTAAGTATAGCCCAGCTGTTAAAATCATTAAGTGCTACTGCATTAAATGAAACTTACAAAGTGGTAACTTTGGTCATCAGACCACAATGCCTGGGTCCATTTATTCTCCCCATCATGCTCTCTCAAACCCACTCCAGTCATGCTTTTATCCCAAAAACTGCATAGAAACTACTTCATAAAAGTCTACATATTACCAAACCCAATCAAAATCATTAATCCTCGTCTTACTTGAAATTTTAACAACATTTGGCATCCTTAATTGTTCCTTCCTCCTTGAAACTCTGTCTTTTCTTGATGTCATGACATTAAATTATCCTGGTTTCTCTTCTGGCTTCTCATTTTCAGACTCCTGTGTCAACTCTTTCTTCTCTTTCTAACCTCTAAATGTTGAAGTTCCTTGGATTCAGTCTTCAACTTTTTCCTTCACTTTTCATATGAACCCAGTTAGTCCCATGATTTTAAATAGCATCAATACAAACAGCAATAACCATTAGATTTACCTCTCTAAACTCTGGCTAAGTATTTCCAGTATTTCCCCTAAACTCCAGGTTTTATAGCCAATAGCCTACCTGATCTTTATTTGAATTCCAATAAACCTATCAAACTTTCATCCAAAATGAACTCTTGATTTCCCCCCATATCAGTTCTTTTAGCATTTGCTATCTAAGAAAAAGGCAACACCAATTGTTCAGGGCAAAAACTTTGTAATAATCCTTGGTTTTTCTCTTTTTCTCATACTCTGCATCCCATCCATGCGTAAATCTTATTGGTTCTATATTCAAAATACATTGCAACCCAACTCCTTTCTACCAAATCCACCCTATAATGACTCCAGAACTTCTACAAAGACCCTTAATTGGCCATTCTGTTTCCACTCTTGCCTTAACTACAGTCCATCCTCCACCTGCAGAGGGATTCTATTAAATCATAAGTCAGATCAGGCCACACACCACTTAGTACTTCCCAATGGCTTCCCTTCACACTTACAATACAGTCTAACATCCTTTTCTTACTACTTTGGTGCTTTTTTCCAAGAAATCTGCATGCCTCATTCCCTAGCTTACACTGCAATGATGCCCTAAGGTGAGGTGGTAGACATTGCCCATTGTTGTCTCTGGTTGAAGTTTAGGGTGGGAATGCTCCTTCCCATCAGAAGACATGTATTAGAGTGTCTAACACTTCCCAGTTTGCCCTGGGATGGTCCTTCCCATCAGAAGACATGTATTAGGGTGGGTGGGAATGCTCCTTCCCATCAGAAGATATGTATTAGGGTGTCTAACACTTCCCAGTTTGCCCTGGGATGGTCCTTGTTTTAGCACTGAAAGCCTTGTGTCCTGGGAGACCTTTCAGTCCTGAACAAACTGGAACAGTTGATCATCCTACCATGTGCTCACAAGCCTTAACTAAGCCCACTTTCTCACAGTGGCTCAACTGAGTCACTTTCTCACTTAAATCATGAATTTAAATAGGTTTTTGTGAACTTTAACTACAGTGTTGCTATAAATTGCAAATAATCAACTACTCTAGATTGCAAACAGCCAATTTTCAACCAAAGTAAACGAAAGGCAACAATTATGTTGCCTTAATATGAAGGTACAAAATCTAGAGGTATAGTCTCACCATATCCTGTAGGAATAACACCCACTCGTTAATAAGGTGTGCTTTGCAAGCATACCTTTGAATACTGAGCTGAGAAAATACTGTTCACATTAGTACTATACTTAATACAGGTCTATTAATAGAAAGCTAGATACATACCACATACAACAATATACTTTTAATAAAACTCTCCAAATAAAAACAAATATGAAAATATGTAAGCAAAGAGCTATTATTTTCATTGTTTTCTATTCATAAGAAGTACTTTTTATGTTGAAGAAAAATCAAGAAAGAAAGCAACTAATCCCTTTGAGGGTTGCAATTAAACATGAAGTTTTATTATTTTATTTTTGGCAGTTTAGCAATTGAACTGCAAAACATATTGATTCTCTATTTTCAGATTTATAATAGAAAATAAAAACAATGCAAATGAGATCACAGATATTTGTTCCAAGGTGATGAAAATATTTCTGTATCATTTGTAGAAAATGCCTATTTACAAAGCATTTATTTTACTACAATTATATGTGTAAAAATCATTGTTCATAATAATGTCTTATGTGCTAAGTCAAGTTATTAATTTTAAAAACATGAAATGCTTTAAAAAATTTATTGGAAGCAGCCCAATTCCTGCACAGCCATGTTTAGATAGTATTTTCATAAATAACATTGTTTCCTCTCTAAATATACATAGTATTTCCTCAACTGTTGGCTGGCTTACAGTAATTGAAATTTTATAATTTCCTTTTTTTTGGTAGGGGGTAGCAATAATCAATTTTGGTTAAAACTGCTACCTTAAAATATTTATTAAACAAGCCTTATATGGTCAGTTCCTCCTTCCATGTAAATAAGCAAAAGAAAGCCCTAATTCTGATGACATCATCTGTGGTCTTAGCTGATTTGCCTTAGTGGCTTATCATCTTTAGCCAGTGAATAATTCTTTCATTTTGAGCTCATCTTGTCCCCGATGGCCCAATTATTGCTTCTGGGTAATGACCCAGTCAGATCTTATTTAGAAAGAAACTTGCTCCTAAACAGCACACAGTGATGCCTTTTTGACCTCAGAGAAGCCACAAAGGACAGTTGCATTATCATACAGAGTAAAATGGCTCCAGTAAAATTAGGTTCCAGCTGAGAAGAAAGCTTCCTGAAGGCATTTGGTGCCTCAGAATCATTGACTAGATCAAATGTTCCATTAGAAATTGTAATTGGTTTCATTCTTCATTCTCCCAGATGTCATTCATAAAAAATTATTAGGTGGTAATGACTGACCACAAGGTAGACCCTTCTATGCAGCCTCGAATCTGCACTGAAACAATCCAGTTCTTTAAACAGTTCCCCCTTTAGATCTGTTTTCACCCCTTAATCATTACTGTGGTTGTTTTTTCTTTTTATTTGCATCTGTTTTTCAAATTTTAAAAAGCAAAGACCAACACTGGCTATCATAAAAACTGTTTTCTTAGTGCGCTGTTGATAAATGCCTTCTGGTGTAGAATGCACAAGGAAGGAAGTACTTGACTGTTCTTTTTATTATGAGGAAATCTTAACTAAGAAAGGCAGATTACACAGGAACCTGTCCAATTTATGCTGAGATTTATCAGGTTTGTTTTTTAATTCAGACAATTCAAGCAAAAATGCAAAATGAAGTTGAAAACAAAGAGCATCATCTGCTTAGTGGGATAGCCAATGTATTTAAATTGTGAGGAACATAGGTAAGGTAAAACGGAGAGGAAAACTAATGCTGACATAAGAGAATGGTGAATATTGGTGGGGGGGGAGGAGAAGAGAAGACAGCCAAAGGCCAGCCAAGATCTATATGCAGCAGTAAGACCATGGGCTTCCAAAGGGGGATTCATGGCCAATCCGTTGATTCTTAATGCCACCTTGCGTCATTTTGTCTTCCTCACTGCCTTAGCAAGAACTGCATCTACATCCTTTCTATACTCTCAGCTTTCTGCATCACTATTTCCACTCAAGTGGCAATGGAATTTACTAAGGGAGTAATCAATTAGTGGCTAGATACCATTGCTAAACTATTCATTTTTCTTCTGGTAAAAGGCGATCATAACTAATTTAACCCCAATAATTTTCTTTTTGCCTTTTTGATTTGGTAAGGAGGTCGCCTTTTCATCCCTAGACCATGGATGAGTAAGTACAAAGCCTCCTGGTTCCCTTTGCTGGAGTATGGCTAACTACCCTAGAAGGTAAAACAAATCATAATTATGGGCAAGGTGGAGACAGTTCGCTCCAAATCTGTTCAAATTCATTTCTCTCCCTCTCATAACCTCATAACTCCAAGTCAAGGTGTAGGTTTCCAAAGAAGGTCATGTTTTAAAACCTGACTTTGGATCCATAGATTTTACACAATTGTCTCTCAGTGAGCAAGAACATCACATAAACTCAGGTATTATTGCTGTTGTTACTAAATCATATTGGCAGTTTAAGGTGACATTTCTCAAAAATGTCAGCTGACCAGCAACATTAGCATCATCTGAAAACTGAAGCGCTCATCCTTGGCCCCACCCAAGACCTACTGAATTATAAACTCTGGGGGTAAAGGCCCAGCCATGTGTGGCTTAACAGTCCTTCCAGGTGATTCTGATGTACACTAACGTTTTGATATAACCACTATCTCGTGACACTTAAAATATTTGATTCTGGTAACAGGGATTATGGCTCAGGGCTGTAGAATTAACAAAAACTACCTAAAGAAGAACAAATAGATGACATTTACTCAGAGCTTTCTATGTAAGGGAGTCAGCAACCATCAGTTGCATTTCACAGACTCAAGGCAGGCAGGAGAGTGGAAAAGCTTTATAGCTTAAAAAAATGTGTGCAGGGGGGCTTTAGAATATTCTGATTGGAAGTTGTTGGCATAGAGAAGCTAGAGGTAAACTAACTAGAAATGAGACAATCTTATGTGACTGGTTTCAGGAATGTATCTGGCCTTTTCTGCTTTGTTCTGAGCTGGAGGCAGGGTTAACAAAAGAGGGAATCCAGCAATCACTGACCATTCTGGACCAATTGCTGCAGAGGTGTGGTTTGGCTTATTAGAATGGATGCCACTATGGTTTGTGGATCAGAGTCCTAGTCTCACATTTGGTCTGACCATTGTCTGTTGATCATTCAGTCTCACAGCCCATCTACCATCCACACACCCCGCCTCTTTGGTCATTTTTACAACTTGAGGGAGACCACACAATTCAGGGATGGCTAAAGATCCAGGTCTTCACTGCTCAGGCAATGTTCAGTTTTCTCCATAGCCCACTCCATTGTGAGATCTTCTTGACCTTTTTGTTGTAATATCATCATGGCAAACATCTGACAAGACAGTGACTGCACAAGATCACCTAAGGCCTCAGAAAGAATGCAATGACCCAGCACCATGAATACTGACTAAAACAAGAATAATTAACACTCTCTATTAACTTTGGAACAGGGAACACCAACTGCTCAACTCAGGCCAAGAGAACTAATTCATAGTCCATAAGAATTAACCTGAGAGACAAGTAGCTTTATCCTAAAGCCAATACATAGCCTGTTCTATCTTGCCTGTGTTACTGATATAAGTAGAGCGAAAAAATATTGGCAACGGCCTAGACCCCAAAATGACTAGCCAACAACAAACAGAGGAATACAGTTGTCCATCTGTATTCATGCCCACGAGTTAAGACTGATCTGTATTCCATGTAGGACATTGATGGCATCATTGATGGTATCACTGATAGTAACTTCTGTCAGTTAGTGATAAGTTTTTTATTGCCTTTTCTATTAGTATGATTGCCACCACTGGGAACACTTCTCTTCTGATATTTTGCATAAATAGTGAGTCAGTAATCCTCCCATGGGGAATGCCCCAATAATCAAAGTTGATCTCCTTTGGGAGCTCATACATGAATAAGAATTCCCAGCCTTGGTGATATATAGAATTAGGCTCTCTACACTTTGTCTTAGAATTCTAAAGGTGCCTGAGGTGTCAATATGAGGCAATGAGGACCAGACATCTCCAACATACAAAGGAAGTAAGAGTACAGGGAAATCTTGGATAAAAAAGATGATTTGTATGTGACAAAATCTCAGAGTGAGGACTCACATTAACTGTATTACATATTTGGATCTTTATCATTTTTTTCATTTAGCAAGTATTTAGCTTGCTGATTTGCAAAGACTATTGAACTTAGATATACTTACAGTCTGATCAATGGATTATAATAATTTGTTCTTGTTCTGAGAGAAAGAAAGATTAGCAAGTTGCAGTGAGAGTTGCTGAAAGTCATGTCCGTATAGATTCAAGTAGAAATGTCATCAGCTGTAAGTGCCTCTGTATGGTCTCATATGATGAGACCAGAATTGACCAAAGGTTTTATCATAAGATACAGTGATAGGTGGCATATGCAGCAGTTGGTAAGATTGAGGGCAGTGGCTACCATTTAGTTTATCTAAGAATTAGTATGGCACTAGTAAGGTATGAGTATATTCTGATCTAAAAATAATAAAAAGAAAAGAGAAAAAAGCCATTAGAGTAGTCTACGATCAAGGAAAATAAAAAAGAAATGATTGTAAGCAATCAGAGAAAAACAAGACAGACATTACATAGGGGCCTTGGTGGTCTGTCTACATTCCAAGGTCATCAGCTTGTTCCAAAGGTCTTGAGTTAGCCGCCTATTTCTTAGGATAAGCAGCTTCTAGATTTCTGAGAATCCTCAGTTTGAGTTCCTCTATTGTTAGTCTTCTAAATTGCATGAATTCCCACTGGCTTCTTGAGTTGTGAAACATGGACCGAAGGATTGACCTTCTGGAGTTTCACTGCTTCATTTGTTATTAATAGTACCTAATAAGATTATTTCCTATGAGTTTCAAGAGAAGTTTTTTTCTGATGTCTTCTCCAACAGACAAATCTCCTAATTGAAGGTCATGAAGAGACTAAAGATGATACTGATGTTGTAGAAAGGCAGTCTTAATCTGTCAATAATAAGATTGAATATAGTACCCAAGTCCCTTGAAATATTCTCCCATGCCTGTCCTGTGTAACAGAGTCTAGCATTAGAAATGAAATCCCTAAATGCATGGGCCTTCCAGTTTTCAGTTCATAGAAGGATAACAGATATATCTCCAAGGGAGTGAACCATATATCATAAAGGGTAGTGGGAGTGATTTTGCCCAAGGGAACTCAAGGGTTACTGAAAATTTTGCTGTAGATACCTATAGATGTTATTTGACATTTCAACCTTTTCAAAAGGATATTAATTAAGGGTAGTGGCATTTTTGAGTAAGAGATAACACCCTACAGAGTTATCTTGTGTTTCCCATAAATTTGTGCTTCAGTCACCTGACACAAAAGTTGGTAAACCTAGGCTGAAAACTCAAAATCAAACAGCATTTTAGAGACTGCATCTTTTGAGCAAACAAAGAATGTAATCCATTCTGAAAATAGATCTATTACTAATGGAAACATACTTAGATCCCATGAAGGATAGGAGCTGGATAAAATTCATCTGAGGGGGTCAAATGGCTCATAAGGCTTTGGTTCATGTTCATGCCAGATCTTTAAAGTTTTTCATGACCTAACCTCGATATAAGCTCACTTGGTTATTTTTAGTTTCCCAGCCAATGTTGATTTAAGATAGTAAGCAATAGGTCTATAACATGATGAGTGGTTCCATGGAGAAATTTAGTTAATATATTTTTGAAATCATCTGGTGCCGCCAACCAGCCATCTTGTGATCACAAACACTACCTGAGTGAAGGGTACAACCAGATTTTTTCCATTCTTCCTTTCCAAAAGAAGGAGCTCTACAGTGATATTGCCTAATAGCCTCTTTGACCTTTCTGGAGGCATATCCTTTGAAGGTTTAGATGGGATCATAACTTTAGTTAGGGCTGCTTGTTTTGCATAATCATCTGACAGAGATTTTCCTTTACTTCCCATATTTTATATGCGTCTCAAACTTTATAACAGCCAGCCCTCTAGGAAGTAACAGTGCATTAAAAAGTTTCTCAACAACATGAAAAGATACTTTTTAAAAGAAGACACCCAAATGGCTAACAGGCACATGAAAGGATGTTCAACATCACTCACCATCAGGGAAATACAAATCAAAACCACAATGAGATATCACCTCACACATGTCAGAAAGGCTAACATTAACAACTCAGGAAACAATAGATGTTGGTGAGGATGTGGAGAAAGGGGAACACTTTTGCACTGCTGGTGGGAATGCAAACTGGTGCGGCCACTCTGGAAAACAGTATGGAGGTTCCTCGAAAAGTTAAAAATAGAACCACCTTATGATCAGCAATTGTACTACTAGGTATTTATACAAAGGATATGAAAATGCTGATTCAAAGGGGCACATGCACCCCAGTGTTTATAGCAGCACTATCAACAATAGCCAAAGTATGTAAAGAGACCAAATGCCCATCAACTGATGGATAAAGAAGACACACACACACACACACACACACACACACACACACACACAGTGGAATATTACTTGGTGATCAAAAAGAATGAAATCTTGCCATTTGCAACAACATGGATGGAATTAGAATGTATTATGCTAAGTGAAAGAAGTCTGTCAGAGAAAGAGACATATCATATGATTTCACTCATAAATGAAATTTAAGAAACAAAACAAAAAAAATAAATAAAAAAATAAAAAAAAGAAACAAAACAGATGAACACAGGGGAAGGGAAGGAAAAATGAGTTAAAAAGAGAGAGGGAGGCAAACCATAAAAGATTCTTAAATACAGAGAACAAACTGAGGGTTGCTGGAGGGTTATTAAGGGGGGGGGATGGGCTAAATATGTGATGGGCCTTAAGGAGGGCACTTGTTGAGATGAGCACAGGCCGTTATAAGTAAGTGATAAATCACTAAATTCTACTCCTGAAATCATTATACTACATGTTAACTAACTTGGATTTAGATAAAATTTAAAAATTAAAAAAAAAGTTTCTCAACTTTTTGTGTATTTTTGTGGATGCTGCACCAGAGGTGTGAAGGCTCTTTTGTTTCTAAAGCATTCCAAAGTCATGTCCTACTCCAAAACCAAACCTATTATCTATATGAATGTTTATACTCTCTGCTCTTTGGCTAGTTTACAAATTCTACTATGTGCCAAAAGTTACGCCTTCTGGGTTGATTTTTACCTCAGATAGAAAACTATATTCTAAAGGAGAGCTTAACTTAGTGAATAATTATCCTGCTTTCACAGCCTCCAGTTCCAACCTTGAAGTATGACCCATTAAGAAATAATAATAGGTCAGGGTTCTCAATGAAAGTCTCCATAAATCTGAGCACAGTACAGAAAGTTCCCTAGCTGAAGTAAGACAACTGTGAGGTTCCCTTTTTCTGGTAGGCCAGGAGAGTGGAGAGTGGTAGGTTTCAGGATGTTGTGACAAGGAACAGTATTTGAGAAGGAAAGAGTAACAGCATCTCAAGAGGTTAACTGGATTGCTGGAAAATGTTGTGTGTTCTCAATCAATAGTGAGACTGTGTGGTGTGAGGGACCATAAAGCCAAATGGGTTGTATAAAATTAGTTCCACGAAAGTATCAACAAGTTTTGAAGTGGCAGTGATTGCTCTACAACCAAGGGGGCTAAGTCCTGCATCCAGGTCAAGGGTGAAGCTACTGTATATGATGGGTTTTTGATGGTTCCCATGACATTAAGATAAAATCCTAAGGAGTTGCCCAAATTGCACATTCATAAGTAGCCAAAAGGGTCTTTTGTAGGTAGGAAGACCTGTTCATGCTTGGGCTCCCAGAGGAGAGGATCTCTTACTCATCACTTGGTCAGTTTATAAAAATGTGCTGCAATCTCATAAAAACTTGACACTCATTTCCTTCAATGTCCTCATGAACGTAGAAATTCTTTAAGTTATCATTTGATGAGGGCTCTACTATGTTTAGATAATCTTTAGTTTATTTGGAGAGTGTTTTTCCCTCCTACATGGGTCATACTTTAAATAATGGACTGTATTTTGGCAAATTTGTAATTTACCATTTGAAACTTTATGTCCCTTTTCTGCTACAGCTGAGGCAAAACAATGGAATCTTTTTTTATAGGCTTCCCTGTTCTCTAAACAAAGTATTTGTTCTTGGAACAAATCATCCACATACTGTATCAAAACTGAGTTACACTTTAAATAATGGACTGTATTTTGGCAAATTTGTAATTTACCTTTTGAAACTTTGTGTCCCTTCTTTGCCAAGGCTGAGGCAAACAAATGGAATTTTTTTTATAGGCTTCCTTGTTCTTTGAACAAATCATCCACATATTGTATCAAAACTGAGTTACACAGGAAATTTAGATCTAATTTTCAAATGAAGATCTGGGATAAATTGGAGGGAGCTTTAGTGAACCCCTAGAGCATAACTTCCTACATGTACTGTACCATTGGCCACCACAAGTATTAACTGTCCTGGGCTAGGGGCTCACTGAAAAGAGCAGAAAAAATCCACTACGTTCAAACAGGTTACTTTGGGGAGATTTGATACCAAGATGTCATTTGGTCTAAGTACTATCAGGAAGAGAGATACGATTTTTTTAATACTCTAAAATCTTGAACAAATCGCAATCATCATCCATTTGGTATTTTTACTGGCAGGACAGAAGTGTTACAAGGGCTAGTACAGAGTACGAGAAGGCCTTTGGACATAAGGTCTTCAACTATAGGTGTAAGTCTTTTCTTTGCTTCTGGCTCCAAGAAATATTGGGGAAGTTTGTAATAGTTCAGCAAGATCTATCTTAACTTTAATATGTTCTAATCCAATTGTTCTTCCTATATAAGTGGAAATTTTAATCTATATAGCATCTGGTATAGTGTTAAGGTCTTCAACTGGGGTATGCATCAAATACAAAGGAGAAGGCAAAGCTATATCTAGACCAGACACAACTTGATCTGAATACGGGAGTCCTCTGGAATCTCAAGGAATACACCTTCTGGTGTGCACTTAATATTACAATTCCATTTTCAAAGTAAATCTCTCCCTATTAAATTTTTAGGGGTCGTATCACAGAGCAGGAAATAAAGCTGTTTAGTCAAAGATCCAAGGGTTACATTTAAGTGCTAAAAGACAGGAAAAACCTGTGGGCTATTATAAATACCTAACACCTGTGTGCTATATTTATGCCAAGGAAGAAGTGAAGCAAAAGTAAAAGGATCTAATGTAGGAATAATGCCCATATGTACCAGAAATTTATAGTTCGTTCACCTTGAGTGTTTAAGGGGAGAGCAGGATAATGGATATTTTTTCTTTCCTTTGTATGTCTTCTTTGATCTTAATTGAGTTTTTTTTTCCTTTGTCCTGTTTTATCTTTTGTAATATGGGATACTCTTTTGTGCAAAATATCCCTTCTGTTTAAAACACCTACAAGTGTCCTTGTCAGTAGGTGGTCTGTTGGGAAATGTTCCCCAAGCTGTTCGAATGGCAGGGCCATAGTTTGAATCTCATCTTGTTATTCTTCAAAAACAATCTCAAAATATTCTGCCAGGTATTACAACATCTGTAGTTTAGGTAAGGGGACAGTTCCCATCCTAACATCATCTTTTCCCTATTTGCATTACCGAACTGTGGTCTAATTGATTTTCACTGGGAATGTTTCAATATGACTTTTAGGATATGTCTTCCTACTTTTAAGGTCTCTTTTAACCCCATGGGTTTATTGTAGAAAGAACTTTTCCTTTGCAGAAAGGACGTGCATTTCTGTACCGGTTCCATCGTCTTTTGTCATTCAAAATTTAGCATCTGAGGTTCTGACTCATATGTATACAAGGTGATAGAGGTCCCACAGCTCTGGGTCATATCCAAAAGAATTCCAAGGCTCCTACAAATAGTTGCTGGCCTTCTCTGTGTTTAGGAAGGTCCCTAATTATAGCCTTAAATTTAACATGGATTCAAGGTTTGAATTCTGTAGTAGACTGCAGAAACAGCTCATTGGGATGGATGTATCTTTAGAGGAAAATGGTATTCTGGGATCTTAAGATAGTCACTGGGGAAAAGGTAAAGGGTCCAGACAAGAAGAGAAGGAAGCAGTCAATGGAGATGTGTAAGGAGAGCAGTCACAGGGGTAAGGGGGAAGATGGGAACCAGATACTGGGAGTCAAATGGAGAATGAAGGGAGTGAAGATTTATGAGTCTAGTTTCTTATTGCCTAGGTTTTCAAATTACTCATTAGATTTGGCCTGAGAACCTTTTAGTGAAGCAATTTTTGAATCAGGATATTGTTTATTGGCCTCTCTATACCAATAAAAAATGTTGCCCATATTCCCTTTATTTTCTAAGATGATTTGTAAATGAGTATTTTTGTTCTAGTCAACTATTCCTTAGAGTAGACAATGAAGGTCCAAAGTACCCTTGGTGAAGTCACACCATTTTAGAGAGAGAGGCACAAAGAATTAAAATTATAATGAAAAAATATATAAGAAACAGAAGGTTACCCTGAAGAAGGAGATGATTTAGACTTAGATGACCCTATGAGAGCTAGCCACAGTTGGTCATAAGTAATGCTTGTGCACTTTGTGCTAGCACAGAAGCCACAGGTAAGCTAAGTAGACATAGACATCTTATATGACTACTTTCAGAGGCACGTCTGTTTTTCTCTGATTGGTTCTGATTTGGATGTGAGGGCAAAACATACAAAAGTTGGTAGTCATTGTTTATGTCCTGATTATTCTGGGCTGACCACCAGAGAGGTGTGGCTTCACTTTGTGGGCTGGCTGCCACCAAGGCTGTGGGTCAGAATTCTGTTGTCATATGGGGTGCTAGGTGGCTCAATCAGTTAAGCGGCTGGCTTCAGCTCAGGTCATGATCTTGCAGTTCACAAGTTTGAGTCCTGCATCAGTCTCTGTGCTGACGGCTCGGAGCCTGGAGCCTGCTTCGGATTCTGTGTCTCCCTCTCTCTGCCCCTCCCCCGCTCACACTTGAAAAAATAAATCTTGAAAAAATAAATAAATGTTAAAAAAAATTTAAAAATAGAATTCTGTTGTCATAAGTGATATGGCTTAGAATTTAATGTGTATCTTTGTTTTACATATCTTTTCTTGAGGATAATAGGGGAAATGAGAGTAGAAAACAGGAATAATGAAAGAACTTGTTAAAAGTACTTATTACTGGCAACAGACTATTAATAGATCATTCAGTGATATGCCTTTTTCCCACTGGAATGGCTAGCCATTGACTAAAGAGTGAAGGAAAATGATGAGATTGAGAATTCTAAAGTTAAGTCCTAGGAACTCCAGGTTAACTGATATCTCTTCTCTGTGCTATAGACCCTCATTCTGTCACATACCAGAGAAACCTTAGAATATAGACATACTACAGAATTGAGAATATGCAGCAAAGAGCTCTACTCTCTACTCTTTTCTCTCTCCTTGTTGAGGAGTACTTAGTCCCAACTCCAATATTCCACTCAGCTAAGTACACACAACCATACATGAGGATTTGAGTCCAATCACATTCTGAACCCAATTTTATGTTTGTAGATTCTATTTTATCCAGATCTATGATCTCATGCTCCCCCCACTAGAGTCAGTTTAAGTTCTGAAGCACCTAGAATGCTTTTCCCAAATAGACTCGAGGAGTCTCTAGGGCCTAGGTGAGCATCATTGCCAGGCTAACCCTCTCAAGACTAGGCTGGGCTCTAAGATGTGAAAGAATGGCCAGAGAACTATTTGCATATAATAACAACAGGGCTTGGAGGAACAGGTGAGGGTATCCTCACAAGAGCATACAGGGTTCTTCAGCACTTTAGTGTAAAGATGTTTTTGACCCTTGTGTACACTCAAATCACTGAGAATTTCAGAAAACCAAAGAAGTCCCTTTTTTTGGGGGGGGGGTTATATTTTCTCATTACTTATCGTGTGGTCCAAGGATCAGAAACACCACCTAGGAGCTTGTTTAGAAATGCAGACGCTCAGGGGTAGATAAGTAGGTGGCTCAGTTGGTCAGGCCTTTGACTTTGGCTCAGGTCAGATCATGATCTGGTGGGTTCATGAGTTCGAGCCCCACATCTGGTTCTGTGCTGATAGCTCAGAGCCTGCAGCCTGCTTTGGATTCTGTGTCTCCCTCTCTCTGTGCCCCTCCCCCACGTGCACTGTCTGTCTCTCCCTCTCTCTCAAAAAATGAATAAACATTTAAAAAATTTTAAAGAAAGAAATGCAGAAGTTCGGTTTCTGCCATAGGCCTATTTATTCAAGATTTTTTTTTAATTTGCAAAGTTTAATATAAAGAAAATAACTGTTAAAGGGAATCAAAGTAATGAGGGCTTGGCTAATAAAAAATAACTCTAAAGACTATAGGACTGACAATTAATGCTTTTTTAAATTTATTTATTTTTGAGAGACAGAGAGAGACAGCCTGAGTAGGGGAAGGTCAGAGAGAAAGGGAGATACAGAATTCGAAGACAGGATCCAGGCTCTGAGCTAGCTGTCAGCACAGAGCCCAATACGGGCCAAACCCACTAACCTTGAGACCATGACCTGAGCCAAAGTCAGACGCTTAACCGACTGAGCCACCCAGGCGCCCCTAGGACTGACAAATATAAAGAGAATCCACTATACTTAGGGGCTGAGCAGAGCTTCCCAGAAGCCCCGTGGACTGAGATGCAGACCTTGTTGGGAGCCTTGATTGTGGCTCACTGAATGGCACAGAAGTAACTGTGGGGACCTACCAGTGAAATATTCACTGTATTCTTCTTTCTTATATTGAACTTGGGATTGCTGGCCTTTTATGTACTTGAGAGTGCAATTCCGATGACTGCTTATTTATCTTCAATGCCTAAAACTGCCTCCTGGAACGCATTCTATAATGTGAAATGAATTAACAAATTAATGAAGGAGCCAAATGAAGGACTTCCAGGTTTACATAATGTCAGTGCACTTACGGTGACCCTCAACATTGGTCTGTTTCAAAATTTAAAAATCAGGGGCGCCTAGGTGGCTCAGTAGGTTAAGCGTCCCGCTTCAGCTCAGGTCATGATCTCATGGTATGTGGGTTCAAGCCCTGCGTTGGGCTCTGTGCTGACAGCTAGCTCAGAGCCTGGAGCCTGCTTCAGATTCTGTGTCTCCCTCTCTCTCTGATCCTCCCCTCCTTGCGCTGTCTCTCTCTGTCTTTCAAAAATAAATTTAAAAAATTAAAAAAAAAGAAATTTAAAAATCAGTCATCTCAATGCCATAATGCCAACCCCAGCATCATAAATAGGCTAAGAAGCTGACCCTGACTATTCCAAAACCCTCTGAATAGTTTTCAGCACAGAATTTGTGGAGAAGAGGCAATCTTTAGTTTTTACTACTTATAATAAAATATGCCTATGAACACCTGCCGGTAATCATAACTGCTTTTCTTCCCTAAGAATTTCAGTAGGATATTAATACGTAAAAGCAAAATTCATCTGGAAATGTAAATTGTGTCTAAGCATTTTCCCCTGTGACACTGCCAGTTTTATATAGTTCTCTTGTACTAAATGGGCAACGTAATTTTTTTTTAATATAACAGATAGTGTTTCTCTCCCTGAGTCTCATACAGTACTCTAGATGATAAGATGATTTGTTGCTCCACACTGGTGATACTCTATAATCAGCTTATTATAAAGTTAATTACATGTTCCTTAACTCTCTAAGTTAGAACTTAGGAGATGCTAATGTCTTTAAAGACCCAAAGTTGCTTTAAAAATCAGGCTTATTCAGTCACATATGCTAATCCTCGTTTTCTAAAATAGTACCCACAGTAAAATACTGGTTTTGGAAAAATAAACAAGTCTAAAGTATGCCTCAGTTTTAGCCCATTTCATTAACTCACCAATTAATATATAAATTCATTCAATGAGTGTTAACCAAAATGCTTTCGTTTATAAAACATTGCACCAGTCAATGTGGAAGACACAAAGCAAAATAAAACGATCCCTCCCCTCAATGAGTCCCAGTGTGTTTATCTGTATAATTCTTCTAGGACAATTATAATTTCATTCTTTCATAAAAATAATTAAATATATGCAATGGCCATTTTAGTGCCCTTACTCCACCACTTCCTCATCATTCATACATTAATTCATTCATTCAACAAATAATAATTGCTAGGGACACAAGGAATACAAAGATGCTGGGTGCACAGTTTTGAAAGAGACAGCAATATCACTAACCTCATGGAACTAATGGTTTAGTGGAAAGAGATAGAAATGAAACGAACAAGACTGTATATAAGATAATTGCAGAGAGTGATAAATTCTATGAAGAAAATATCAAGACAATGGGAATGAAAATAATTGAAAGATACAGGTTCTTTTGGGCAGGGCAGTCAAACTTTATCAGATGAAGTGATATTTAAGCAAAGGTATAAATAACAGGAAGCCAGCCATGTATAAATCTGGAAGAAAAATAAGCCATGCAGAAGAAGCAGCGAGTATAAATACATAAAAGTGAACACACGCTTAGTACAAAAATGTTCAAAACTGCACAACCAGGTAAACTAGTTTCAAAATGAAATATCCCATAATATTTAAATAAGGGACTATTAAAAATTTATTTTTAAAGTGTTAAAACATAAATAGTCCACCATTTATGTTACAAAGCTCTTACAATTTTTACTGTCAAACGAGATAAATGGAATACAAAAAAGACAAAATTATAATCAGGAGATGAAGATAATTTCTACACATTCTAATTATCACAATTACCAACCTATTTGAATCTCTATCTATAAACATCACATCACCTTCTCTACTATTGTTATAAATGGACGGTCTCTGCTCCCAATGCCATCTGCTTTACTTATATACCAATTATATCTATAACCTCTTACTTATTCAAGGATTTAGTTTTACAAACTCTCCTTTCTCTCATACACCATCAATTTTCCACTGTCTCCTGGATTATTCCCATCTGTATATAAAAGTGTTGTTATATCTTCTACCTTTCAAAAAATGTAAATAGCTCTTGACCGCAGTCTTTAGCTAATGTTATAACATTTTTGTTTCCCTTTATGGAAAAACTCCTCAAGAGAATTTGTTGTTGTTGTTGTTCTTACCATGTCTAATTCCTCTCCTACTCTTTCGTGAACTCCCTTTAATCAGGCTTTACATCCATACCACTACACCAAAATGCATCTTGTCAAGATAATGAATAATCCCTGCATTACCAAATCCAATGGCCAATTCTCTGACCTCATCTTACTTAACTAGTGGGAAGCATTTGACAAAGATCACCTCTTGTTCTTAAAACACAAATTTCAATTGACCTTCAGAACAGAATTAACTCCTGGTTCACTTGTAAATGTTTTTTGTTGTTGTTTTAAGTTTATTTATTTATTTTGAGAGAGAGAGAGAGAAGAAAGAAGGGGAGGGACAGAGAAAGGGAGAGAGAATCCCAAGCAGGCTCTGCATTGATAGCTCAAGGCTCGAACTCATGAACCACAAGGTCATGACCTGAGCCGAAACCAAGAGTTGGATGCTTAACTGACTGAGGCACCCAGGTATCCCACTCCTGGTTCACTTGTAAATTTATCAGCCTCCCAGCCTCCTTGGCTGGTTCATATTTAAATAATCTCTAAATTTTGGAGCATTCCAAGGGTCAATCCTTGGATCAATTTTTTTTTTCTCACTGCACTCACTCTGAAGAAAATTCAAGTCTTGTAACTTGAACTGTTATATTAACTCCACTAAGCTCCAGCTCACTAAACTCTATATTGACAGATTAAATTCATTTCATTCTCATAGGTGTACCTAACTTGACATGTTCAAATGGGCAGCTTGCTTCTTTTCAGTTCAAACCTATTCTTCTGAAGTCCTTCTCAATATAAATGGGATCTTCATCCTTAGAGCTGAAAATGGGACTCTGCAATGATGCTTACTAACTAATCAGTGATAACATATAGGTTGAAAACATCATGGAGTTTTATGTTTGTGTTGACTTTAGTCACTTACTGAATTATGCTATTAGTTCTTACAATTTTTCACTTGGTCTTCATGAGCTTTTCAGGTTGATAACCATTGTCTGCATATTCATATGGTAATTTTTATTTCCTCTCTTCCACTACCAATATCCATTTATTTTGCTTTCCAACTTATTAGCAATAAAACTTCCAGAATAATGTTAATGAGAACATCCTGCCAACTTTCTAGCTTTAAAAGGGAATACCTCTGATGTAATATGATGTTTACTGTTAAATTTTGACTGTTAATTTAAGATAAACAACTTTCATAATATTGAGAAACAATATAATTAATATGATACTCTTAGTTTTCAAAGAATTTTATTAGGAACAGATGCTAAATTTTACTCAAGGGCATTGTTTTGATAAAAATCATATGGTCTTTTTATTTTGTATTAATGGTTTGAATTTTAATAATTGGAATAAGTCCTACTTGGTCATTATATATTTTTTCTTGTATTAAATACCTAAATGATCTCATTTAGAAATTTTTCATGCATGTGATTTGGTTGGCCTATGGGCCTTTTGATCTCTTCATCTGGTTTGGGTGTAGTAATAGCTTTACAGACTGAATATAGGATCACGGAATCATTTTCTACATAGAAGGATTAAGCCTTTTTAGAATGTGTGTTGGGCAGGATGGGAATCTGCCCTGTAAAATCACATGAGTTAAGGCATTTTAAGGGAGCAATTATTGTTAACATTTCAAAACACTTTCATTCATGGTTATTAGTCTGTTCCTCTTATTTCTTCTTAAGACAGCTTGGCTTGCTTTGTATTTTCCTTAAAATTCTTCATTTTTTCAAGACTGTTGTTTATTAATATAAGTTTTAAAAGCTATCTTCTCACAAACATTTCAAAATCTTTCCTACATGTGGCTCTAACTTCTCTCCACTTCATTATGGTTTCATTTCCTCACTTTTTCCCTTCAGTAAACCTTTCATGAAATTGACTATTTTATTAATTTCTCAACTATTTATCATCTTCTTCTTTTGTTTCCTACATCGTTAACTTCTATTTTCAATTTTACTAATTCATTCTTTATGCTCTTCAGTGCTTAAAAATTTTTTTTGTAGCTTCTTGCATTTGAATGTTTTATTTTCTCTTGTTTTATAATAAAAGGATTCTAGAATATGGATTTCCCTCTGAGCTTAGCTTGAAGTGTTATTATTTTATTATAGTATGCAATTACAGTTTTGATGTCATTTTGTTACAAGAATTATCCTGGAGAGTGATTTTTTTTATTCCTAAATGATTGATTTTTGTTGTTGTGTTTGCTCTTTTCACTTGTGATTTTCTAGGGTCAGTCATACAATTACATGCTATTATAGTTATGAATCCATAGAAATAGGCTTGATTATTAACCTGGAAGTAATTGAGAAAACCATTGACGGGTTTACACTGTGGACAGAACCAACCACATTTTTCTATGGAAAAATCTTTCCGATTTCCATATGAAGAAGGCAGTTAAGAGGAGCAGGATTAGATACAAAAAGACTTATTAAGGATATATGGACTATTCCAGGCAAGAAATGATGGTAGCCTGAAATAAAGGACAGTGGATATGGAGAAATGTGGATGCACTTATGAGAGAGTTTAGAAGTAGGGTCAGTGTATCGGTGGTTGACTAAATGTGGGAATGAAGAAGGGGGAACAGTAACAGATGATGCAAGGAATTCTGGTTTGAGCAAGAGGGTGACTGATGTTGTCATACATTGAGATCAGGGGGGAAAGAGAAGTAGAGGTGAAAGAAAGTAGTAGTCTGGATAGGTAGAGTTTCTAGTACCTTCATCTCGCTAGGCTGAGATGAAGAGTAGGCAGTAGAAAATTCAAGTTTGAATGAAGAGAGAGAGAAAAGATCTAAGGTCATCATTATATACCTGAAAATCGAAGTCAATGAAAGAGTGAGATTAGAATAGCCTATAAAAGAATGTTGATTTCTGGGAAAGTATCTTTCTTTCTTCTTTCTTAAAAAAATAATCACTTAATTTTGTGCCCTACATATTTTTTATTTAAATTCAAGTTAATTAACATAGCGTAGTACTGATTTCAAGAGTAGAATTCAGTGATTCATCACTTACATATAACACCTAGTGTTCATCCCAACAAGTGCCCTCCTTAAGACCCATCACCCATTTGGCCCATCCCCCACCCACCTTCCCTCCAAACCCTGTTTGTTCTCTATATTTAAGAGTATATTTGTGGTTTTCCTGTTTTTATTGTACTTTTTCCTTTCCTTCCTCTATGTTCACCTGTTTTGTTTCTTAAATTCCCCATATGGTGAAATCATATAATATTTATCTTTCTCTCACTGACTTATTTCACTTTACATAAAACACTCTAGTTCCATTCACAGTGTTGCAAATGGCAAGATTTCACTCTTTTTTATCACCAAGTAATACACACACACACATACACACGCACCACATCTTTATCCATTCATCAGTCAATGGGCATTTGGGCTTTGTCCATAATTTGGCTATTGTTGACAGTGCTGCTATCAACATTGGGGTGAATACGCCCCTTTGAATCAGCATTTTTTTTTTATCCTTTGGATAAATACCTAGTACTATAATTGCTAGGTCGTAAGGTAGTTCCATTTTTAATTTCTTGAGGAACCTCCATACAACTTTCCAGAGTGGTTGCAGCAGTTTGCATTCCAACAGTGCAAAAGTGTTCCCCTTTCTCCACATCCTCACCAACATCTGCTGTTTCCTGAGTTAATTTTAGCCTTTCTGACAGGTGTGAGGTGGTATCTCATGATTTTGATTTGTATTTCTCTGGTGATGAGTGACGTTGAGCATTTTTTCATGTGTCTATTAGCCATCTGGATGTCTTCTTTGGAAAAGTGTCTATTCATGTCTTTTGGCCATATCTTCACTGGATTATTTGTTTTTTGGGTGTCAAACTTCATAAGTTCTTTACAGATTTTGAATAATCTGTATCCAATATATCATTTGCAAATATCTTCTCCCATTTTGTAGCTTGCCTTTTAGTTTTGTTGACTGTTATCTTCATTGTGCAGAAATGTTTTATCTTGATGAGGTCCCAATAGTTCATTTTTGTTTTTGTTTCCATTGCCTCCAGACACATGTCTAGTAAGAAGTTGCTGCAGCCAAAGTCAAAGAGGTCACTGCCCGTGTTCTCTTCTAGGATTTTGATGGTTTCTTGCCTCATATTTAGGTCTTTCATCCAATTTGAATTTATTTTTTGTGTATGGTGTAAGAAAGTGGTCTAGTTTTATTCTTCTACATGTTGCTGTCTAGTTTTCCCAATACCATTTGCTGAAAAGACTGTCTTTTTCCATTGGATATTCCTTTCTGCTTTGTCAAAGATTAGTTGGCCATACATTTGTGGGTCCACTTCTGGGTTCTCTATTCTGTTCCACTGATCTATATGCCTCTTTTGTGCTAGTGCCATACTGTCTTGATGATTACAGCTTTGCAATACAGGTTGAAGTCCAGAATTGTGATGACTCTAGTTTTGGTTTTCTTTGTCAACATTCCTTTGGCTATTCAGGATCTCTTCTGATTCCATACAAATTTTAGGATTGTTGTTTCAGCTCTGAAGAATGCGGATGTTATTTTGAAAAGATTGCATTGAATGTGTAGATTGCTTTGGGTAGTATAGACATTTTATCAATATTTGCTCTTCTAATCCATGGAATGTTTTTCCGTTTCTCTGTGTCTTCTTCAATTTCTTTCATAAGCTTTCTATAGTTTTCAATGTACAGGTCTTTTAAATCTTTGGTTACATTTATTCCTAGGTATCTTATGGTTTTGGTGCAATTGTAAATTGATTTCTCTTTCTGCTGCTTCATTATTGGTGTATAGAAATGCAACTTATTTCTGTACATTGATTTTATATCCTATGACTTTGCCAATTTCATGTATCAGTTCTAGCAGTTTTTTGGTGGAGTCTTTCGGGTTTTCCACAGAGTATCATCTTGTCTGCAAAGAGAGAAAGTTTGACTTCTTCCTTGCCAATCTGTATGCCTTTTATTTCTTTTCGTTGTCTGACTGCTGAAGCTAGGACTTCCAGTACTATGTTGAACAACAGTGGTGAGAGTGGACATTCCTGTCATGTTTCTGACCTGGGGAGGGAAGCTCTCAGCTTTTCCCAATTGAGGATGATAGCAGCTGTGGGTCTTTCATATATGGACTTTATGATGTTAAGGTATATTCTTTCTATGCCTACTTTCTTCAGGATTTTTATAAAGAAAGAATGCTTCATTTTGTCAAATGCTTTTTCTTCATCTATTGAGAGGATCATGTGGTTCTTATTGTTTCTCTTATTAATGTGGTATATCACACTTATTGATTCAGGGATAGTGAACCAGCTCTCCAGTCCAGGAATAAATTCCACTTGATCATGGTGAATAATTCTTTTAATGTGTTGTTAGATTCTATTTGCTAATATCTTGTTGAGAATTTTTGCATTCATGTTCATCAGGGAAATTGGTCTGTCAGGTTTTGGACTGTCATGTTTTTATTTTCATTGGCTTCCATGTACTTTTTAATTTCTTCTTTAATTTCTTGGTTAACCCATTAATTATTTAGTAGGATGTTCTTTAACCTTCAAGCATTTGTGGCCCTTCCAAATTTTTTCTTGTGGTTAATTTCAAGTTTCATAGCACTGTGATCTGAAAATACACATAGTATGATCTCGATCTTTTTGTACTTGTTGAGGGCTGATTTGTGACCCAGTATGTAATCTCTTATGGAGAATGTTCCATGTGCATTCACAAAGAATGTGTATTGTGCTGCTTTAGGATGAAATGTTCTGAATATATCTGTTAAGTCCATTCAGTTCTGTGTGTCATTCAAAGCCATTGTTTCCTCATTGATTTTCTGCTTAGGTGGTCTGTCCATTACTGTAAGTGGGGTGTTAAGTCCCCTACTATAATTGTATTATTACCAATGAGTTTCTTTATGTTTTTTTTTGGGGGGGTGTGTTCCAAGTTGGAGGCATTAATATTTACAACTAATAGATCTTCTTGACAGATAGACCCCTTAATTATGATATGAGGCCTTTTTCATCTCTTGTTACAGTCTTTGTTCTAAATTCTAGTTTGTCTGATGTAAGTATGGCTATTCCAACTTTCCTTTGATGATGGTTCTCCATCCCCTCACTTTCAACCTGCAGGTGTGCTGAGGTCTAAAATGAGTCTATTTTAGGAAGCATATAGATGGATCTTGATTTTTTATCCATTATGATACCCTATGTCTTTTGATTGGAGCATTTAGTCTATTTACTTTCAGAGTGACTACTGAAGATATGAACTTAGGGCCACTGTGTTGCCTATAGAGTTGGTGTTTCTGGTGATGGTCTCTGGTCCTTCCTAGTCTTTGTTGCTTTTGGTATTTCTTTGTACAGTCCCCGTTAAAATTTCTTGCAGGGCTGGCTTAGTGGTCATTTTCTCCTTAAGTTTTTGTTTGTCTGGGAAGTCCTTTATCTTTCCTATTATTCTGAATACCAGCCTTGATGGATAAAGAATTCTTGGCTGCATAGTTTTCTCATTCGGTACATTGAAAATATCCTGCCACTCCTTTCCGGCCTGCCAAGTTTCTATGGACAGATTTGCTGTGAACCTGATCTGTCTTCCTTTGTAGGTTAAGGACTTTTTTCCCTTTGCTGCTTTCAGGATTCTTTCCTTGTCTGTGTATTTTGTGAATCTGACTATGATACACCTTGGTGATGGTTGGCTTTTGTTGAATTTAGTGGGAGTTCTCTGTGCTTCTTGGATTTTCATATCTGTGTCCTTCCCCAGATTAAGTTAGTTTTCAGCGTTAATTTGCTCACATAAGCCTTCTGCTCCCTTTTCTCTCTCTTCATCTTCTGGGAATCCTATGATATGAATGCTATTCTTCTTTAATAAGTCAATGAGTTATCTAAGTCTTGTATCATGATCTTTTGCCTTTGTTTCCCTCTTCTTTTCAACTTTGTTATTTTCCATAATTTTCTATCTCTGATTCACTGCTCTGCTTTGTCTATCCTCACCATCATGGTATCCATTTGAGATTACATCTCGGTTATAGCATTTTTAACTTTGGTGTGATGAGATCTGGTTTTTTATCTCTACAGAAAAGGATTCTCTGGTGTCTTCTATACTTTTTTCAACCCCAGATAGTATTCTTATAAATGTGGTTCTAAATTATAGTTCAGACATCTTACTTATATCTGTGTTGATTAAATCCCTGGCCATCATTTCTTCCTGTTCTTTCTTTTGGGGTGAATTCTTCCATTTTGTAATTTCAAAGGAAGAAAAAAAAACCCAATAAAATAAGTTAAAAATTAAAAATTAAAAAATTAAAAACAAAACTTAAAAAATTAAATAAAGGGGGGAACCTGGGTGGCTCAGTTGGTTAAGCATCCAACTTCAGCTCAGGTCATGGTCTCACTGTTTGTGGGCTCAAGCCCCACCTCAGGCTCTGTGCTGACAGCTCAAAGCCTAGAGCCTGCTTCAGATTCTGTGTCACCCTCTCTCTCTGTCCCTCCTCCACTCGTGCTCTATCTCTCCGTCACTCAAAACTGAATACATGTTAAAAATATATTTTTAGTAAATAAAGGAAGCTAAATCCTAGGTGTGCTTCAGTCTGCTTGTAAAAGAAGCTTGGTGAAAAAGAGAAAAGAAAAAAAAGTAAAGAAATTAAAAATTAAAAAAATTTTAAATAATAGAATAAAATTTAAAAAATAGAATTTAAAAAAATGTGCTCTGGGGCGCCTGGGTGGCTCAGTCTGTTAAGCGTTTGACTTCAGCTCAGGTCATGATCTCATGGTTCGTGGGTTCAAGCTCCACATCAGGCTCTGTGCTGACAGTTCACAGCCTGGAGCCTGCTCCAGATTCTGTGTCTCTCTCTCTCTCTCTGCCCCTCCCTTGCTCATGCTCTGTCTTTCTCTCTCTCTCAAAAGTGAATAAACATCAAAAAAAATTTAATATGCTCTTTCTGTATTCAAAAAAAGCACATAAAAACAGAAATAAAGAAAATGAATAAATGAACAAACAAAAAGAAACCCAAATGAAGCTAGATCCCAGTTACCCTAGAACTGAACTTTTGCAGCTCACTGATGATAGTAGACTAAGTGGGTGGAAGGAATCTGTACTGGTCTTCTGGTAGAGGGGCCTGCTGCCCTGGTTCTCAGGCCTACTTGTCCTATTGGAGATGTGCCTGGAGGGTGCAGGTAGGCGGGGCTGGGTGTAAGGGCTCTGTTCTCCACTTGGCAGCACTGCTTAGCACACTGGAGTCAATCCGTGCAGGTGAAATAGTAGTGAAAAAGACTTCACCCGCCTGTCTACTCTCCAAGCGGGTATTCCGTGCTCTTACAGATGCACGATCAATCACCCCTCCTTTGTCTCAGGCTTCCGTCTGTTCCCTGCCTTTACCTTGTCTGTGTCCAAGCTGTCTGCCGGCCAAACAGCACCTCCTCCAGAGTTTTATCTCAGATGGGGCTGTGTTTCAAAACCCCACAACTCAGAGGCGCCCATGGCTTGGACCCACACTGATCCTCTGGGGCGGGGGGAGGCTCACTGAGCAATGGCCAGGTACTGACTTGTCCCAGAAAATGTTCATGCAACTGTGCAGCGGCAAAAGCTCAGAGTTAATGGCAATTGCAATACACAGCCAGTGCCGGGGTCTGCCACCCTCAGCAGGCATCTTTATTCCAATACCAGTAGATGTGGTAGTTCCCTGGGGCCTGCTGGGACTTTTGCCTGTGGAGAGGCTGCATTGCCTCTACCAAATGCACTGCAAACAGGGGAACCACTTCTTCTCATGCGGCACAGGGGCCTCTCAGACTGTGCTGCCCACTCCCAGGGATTCGCCCTGCTTCCTCACGGGAGCAGCGCCAGGCTCTAAGCTCTGAAACTTCAGACTCTTCGCTCCACTGTTTATAAAAAACTGGTGGCATTGAAACCCTCTCCTTTTGCCCTGTCAACGGCCTTGGAACAGATTTCTTGTCTAGTTCCCTATGAGTGTTTACACTTTTTTTCTCTCTCTCACTTCTCTCCAGATCCTTTCGGGGGAGAGCTTTACTTGTGTGATCCTGATGTGCTACCCTCTCTCTCCCCCGTTCTCTTTCTCACTCTATCCTCTCCACGAAAATGGCTCCCTACCACCCATAGCCTTTGTCTCCCTCAGTTCACCACTCCACACTGCATACCTGCAAGATATCTTGCTCAAATTATGCAGATTGTTGCGTTAATCCTCAGATCAATTTCCTAGGTGTTCAAAATGGCTTGATGTTGATCTAGCTGTGTTTCAGGGACAAGACAAGCTCAGGGTCCCCATACTTCTCTGCCATGTTAACTCCTTTGTTCACTGTTTTTAAATGGGATTTTATGCATACCTCTTTTCATCTTAAGTTGTTTTCCCCATAAATATCTGGTTAAAATATTGAGCCTTCACAATCAACTGGTCTGGCTCTAGTTCATTCTTTTTAATATGTGCATTATATTCCATAGGGCAGAGAATAATAAATTACTGAACCATATTTTTTGTTGAGCATTTCCTCTCTACTCCAGTTTGTGCCAAGACTAATGATGCTATAATAAACATCTTTGAAAATAAATCCTTACATATTAACAATTGAGTATGGTACACTAGCAATATCACATAGTGGAAACAGAACTCTAGCCTTTATCTGTCGGCTTCGCATTATGTTTAAGAAAACTCCACCTTTTCTGGTGTGAGCAGTGTTATGAGTCCCGTTTTGTAACTGTGCCTCTAAGAAGTGAATGACAGGACATTTCATTCCTCACTCACAACAGGAAAGAGGGCAGTGGATTAGCCCATCCGCTGGCTTGACTGAGAGGCAGCTCAAGCTGCCATAACAAAATACCATAACCTGGGTGGTGTACACAACAGAAATTTATTTTCTCACAGTTCTAGAGGCTGAATGGCCAAGATCAAGGGCTTAGTTTCTAGTAAGAGCTCCCTTTCTGGCTTGCAGATGGTCACCTTCTCACTGTGTGCTCACATGACCTGTTCTCAGTGTATGGACAGGGAGAGAGAAATGCTCTCATGTCTCATCTTACAAGGGCAGTAATCCCATCATGACCTCATCTATCCCTAATTACCTCCCAAAGACCCCCAAATACCACCAGAATGGAAGTTAGAACTTCAACATGAGAATTTGGGGAAAATACATAAAGTTCATAACAGAGGCTGAGTTTAAACCTTCAGGTTGACCACGATTGATAGCCTTATGCATATGGCTATGGATAATTTCTATAAAATTTTTCAGAAAACCACTTCTTTTACTGGGAGGCCAGACTGTAGAGGATCGGTTTGGGATAGGACAATCCTTAACCCCTTATTATTTTCTGATAGTCTTTTAATTTCTTCTTCTTTCATCCTTCTCCTTTTCCTCCTTTCTTCTCCCTCCCTCCCCTTCTCTCTTTTTCTCTCTCTCTACCCCTTTCCTCTCTCCCCCTCTCTTTTTCTCTTCCCATCCTTCCTCTCTCACTTTTAAAACCCATATATTGTTGGTATTTAAAATACTACAACTGCTTTGGGAAAAGGGTTAGCAGTTTCTTAAAAAGTTAAGGATGGAGCACACAATCTACTGTCTACTATCTACATAAGAAAAATGAAAACATATTCACAAATACATTTACATAAACGTTTACAGCAGCATTATTCATAATAGCACAGAACTGGAAGTAACCCAGATGACAATCAAATAGAGAATGGATACTAAAAATGCAGTATATGCATACAATAAAAAACTACCTACACCTGGCAATAAAAAAATGAACTACTGACACACAGACCACAAATAAACTTCAAAAACATTATATTCACTTAAAATCATAAAATGCTATATATAATTCTTTTAAATTATTTAAAGAGAGAAAAATTATTTAAAGAGAGAAAAATCATAAAGACTAAAAGCAGATCAATAGTTGTCTACACCCAGAATATCATTCAATCAGCCAGCAGCAGACTGCAAAGGGCACAGAGCACCCACTATTTCTTGGGGAATGGTATTACTTTCCCACGACTGCTATAACAAATGTCCACAAATTCAGTGGCTTAAAAAAAAAAAAAAAGGACAGAAATGTACTGTCTTATAGTTCTAAAGGGCCACAAGCCTAAAATGAGACTTACAGGGCTAACATCAAGCAAGGCCACCCTCCCTGGGAGGCAAAAAGGAAAATCTGTTTTTTACTTCTTTCAGTGTCCAGAGCATTCCTTGGGCTCACAGTCCCTTCTTTCACTTTCAAAGCCAGTGGCATAAAACTGCTCTAACTCTGCTTCTGTTTCTCTCTTCTGTCTACTGAATCTATGCCTCCCTCTTATAAAGATCCATGTGAATGGGGTGCCTGGGTGGCTCAGTCACTTAAGTGTCTGACTTCAGCTTAGGTCTTGATCGGGGTCTGTGAGTTTGAGCCCCACATAGGGCTCTGTGCTGACAGCTCAGAGCCTGGAGCCTGCTTCAGATTCTGTGTCTCCCTCTTTCTCTGCCCCTCCCCCATTCATACTCTGTCTCTTTCTCTCTCTCTCTCTTTCAAAAATTAACATTAAAAAGTTTTTTAATTAAAAAAAAGATTCATGTGATTGCATTTAGGGCATACCCTGAAAATCTAAAATAATCTCCACACTTTAAGATTTTTAATTCATTCATATCACCGAAGTCTTTTTTTGTTTTGTTTTAATTGTTTGCAATATAAGGTAACATTCAAGGTTCCAAGAATTAGGCCATTGAGATCTTTTGTGGGGGTAGGGGCATTTTTTTCTGCCTACAACAAGGATGATGAAAATGATGAAAATTTCCATGTCTCAACTGTGGGATAATACCAAAAGTGTACATAATTGTTTAAATGGTATACTTAAAATGAATGTAGTTTTTAAAAAGCTGGAGAGGGGCAGCTGGGTGGCTCAGTCGGTTAAGTGTCCAACTTCCGCTCAGGTCATGATCTCAAGGTTTGTGAGTTTGAGCCCCCATCAGGCTCTGTGCTGACAGCTCAGAGCCTGGAGCCTGCTTCGGATTCTGTGTCTCCCTCTCTCTCTCTGCCCCTCCCCTACTTGTACTCTGTCTCTCTGTCTCTCTCTCAAAAATAAATAAATGTAAAAAAAATTAAAAATAAAAATAAAAAGTTGGAGAAAAATAGGAAGTGAAAAAGGAAAGCAAGAAGGAAGGGAAGGAGGGAGAAAGGAAGGAAGATAATTATCTTAAAAATGGCAAAGGCATGAGAACTTTGTAAAAGAATGGCCAGAAACCACCACAAGAGTGAGCAAAGAAATGTAAATTAAAACAAAAGATATATCTGGAATATTTTAAGTGGCAACATTCAAGACTAAAGAGTGGTGGGATCTAAAGAGTCATAGATGTAATAAGTTAGTACATCATCTTTGGAAGACATTTGGTCAGAATATGAAAAAGAAATAAAATCGGCATCATTTTTTAAAGCACCAAGTGACCTTAAGGAATTTGTTTTAAAAAGGAAATCTGTAGGGCACCTAGGTGCCTCGGTCAGTTAAGCATCCGAATCTTGGTTTTGGCTCAGGTCATGATCTCACAGTTTGTGGGATGGAGTCATGTGTGGGCTCGCTGCTGCCAGTGTGGAGTGGGCTTGGGATTCTTTCTCTATCCTTGTTTCTTTGCCCCTCCCCCTCTCAAAATAAATAAATAAATATTTAAAATTAAATAGAAAATAAATCTGTATATCTAGAAATTTTTAGTAACGTGAAGGGTTTATAATAGAAGTCTTAGGGGCACCTGCGTGTGGCTCAGTTGGTTGAGCTAGCATCTGACTCTGGTTTTGGCTCAGGCCATGATTCCTGGGTCAGGCTCTACAGTGGGCTTGGAGACTGCTTAGGATTCTCTCTCTCCTTCTCCCTTTGCCCCTCCCCTACTCACGTCTGCAGGCACACACACTTTCTCTCGCTCTCTCTCAAAAAAAAAAAAAAAATAGAAGTTTTATATTGGTAAATACTCTATATTTGAGAAAAATTTATAATCATCTATCTATAGCAGAATATTATTTCTTCAAAAGAAAACCATATTTGTACATGGAAAAACATTACTCATTTGTTATTTCCGCTTTTGCGTATCTTTACTTTCCAAATTTTCAACATGAAATGTACATATTTTTATAGTAAGAAAAGGACACTTAAAACACTTTCCCCTAACCAAATAAATATTGCTTTAACTTTTTTGACACTGCCTTTCTAGTGAGAAAATAATGGTCAGACAGTTAAGTCTAAAACCTATTAGATTCACTTTTAGAAGTTCAAAATCAGGGAGACTCTTGGGAGGAACTATATAATTTTTGCAACAACAGATCAACCCACTATTTCTTCCATCTTTGTTCAGAAAACAGACTGAGCACTTGAACCAAACTAAAGCCTTCCAAACAAGGCTATTTTCTTTAGAGACGGGACATGTGCTACAATTTTCACTGTTGATTTCCTTTTTTCCATTGAGCCTCTGTAGAGTGTTGTCACTTTGTAGATATTTTATCTCTTGGGGGAAAAAAAATCTTACTGTTTCTTTGGGCCCAGCAACTACTATAGATATTCTATCAATACATTTACTGTTTGGTTGGTAGGGACAAAACATATATTTAAATGAAGCTTTAAAAACATATGTCACGATACTAAAACTGTCAGAGAGTACCTTTTCTGACGATGAGTGTAAATAAGTATTTTCTTCAAGGGGATTTAGTTTTAAGACTAGGAATTTGTTGATACCTCTAAATGCATTTAACCTTAAATCTTTGTTGTAGAAGCTGCTTTTAGGCTACAGGCTTGAGCAAAAGAAACCTGAGCAAGGCAAAAGGGCCCCCATCGACTACAGAGCTAATGCGAACAGGTTCTTTAAGCAACCCACCTCAAGACAGACATAGGCCCTAACTGACCAATGGGTGACTTACAACTGGGCACAGTCCCTAAGATTATGAAAAAAAGAGAAAATTCCATACGCTCCCTTACTTCCTCACTCTACCCTATACCTATAGCTCCTCTCCACCACCTTGAGGCAGAATGTCTCTCCTTTGCTGCTCCCTTGCTGTGTATTCAATAAACTATTTCTTTGTTCTGCCTTCAGTGAATCCTTTCACTGCCCACGCCACTGGCCCCCATCTAATCAGAACATGCCACAATTGTATTATCTGTCTAAAATTCAAACAAGGACACTCTTCTAATATAATGGAGTTCATGCCTGGATGTGATTTCCAAACAAGTCATGCAACAGATGTCTGCATCAAAATCAATTAGAAGATTTTCACTAAAGTAAATATTAACACTATGAAGGAATTTGTTTTCAAATTTCATTGAGAGACACTGGAGGGTGATGGCAATTCTGTACATATCACTAACTATTCATACTCATATCACTTTCCTTGTTTTCATTGCTTACCATTTCCAAACTTAGGGCTCTCACATTCTCTACTCTGATTCACTGTACCTTGGTATTCTAGCTCCTAACTCCACCACTCAGAACACTAACTCAAAAATTTCTTATGTATTTTGTTAAGGTAACCCCAGCTACTGTAACAAATAAACCCACAAATGTAGTGGCTAACAAAGTAAAAGTTTTGAGGGATTTCTTTCCTCCTCTAGCAGACTACGTGTTTCTACTTGATGATCCTCAGTCTAATTCAGGATTGCAGTTTCCTTCTATCTTGAAAAAAAGAAAAAATCCCTCATAATTGTTAGCATCTAATTAGCATAAAGGGAACAAGGAAATATGGTGATAATACACTTGGCCCAAAAGTAGTAGAACCCACTTCTATTCTCATGCCACTGATAAGAACTACTCATACGTCCACACCTAAGTGCAAGAGGTATTGGCAATTGTAACCCTTGCATAGAAAGCTGCTCCCCGAGACATCTCTACATTACACAGCAGAACCGTGCCAGAGCCACATCTAAAACAAATGAGAACCAACAAAGAAGAAGCCAAAGTCAGGGAGGCCTTTAAGAGGAAGTACATAATTTTTGAAACAATACCTCAGTAAGTGCATTAAAGCTCTTAGATCTGTAGTCACACTCCACATGACCCCCTGGCATTCACTCTCCACTGAATTCTATAAATATATATTGGCCCAAGACAGACATTGAAGGATTTTACAAAGAAGCGACATTCTAATATCTGAATTTCCTCCAGTTCTCACTCCTTCTTAATTCATGATGGCCCAATGTCCATTAGCAAGAGATCAGTTTCTCCCAGTCTATGAAAAGGGGAGATGAGAAAATACACTCCCAGTCTATCTTTTCCTCAATATTACTTCTTCAAATTCTAATGCTATTTGTACCATTCATGATATTCTGATGTCAAATTGGTCATGCAGCCATAATAGCACCTAGGTTACCTAAATTTTACTATCAGGAGTCTGATTTCCAGTTTGTGGGATCGAGCTCCAGGTCAGGCTCTATGCTTTTAGTGTGGATTGTAGGGAGGATTCTCTCTCTCCCTTTATGCCCTGCCCCTGTCCAAATGCATGTGAGCTCTCTTTCTCAAATAATAAATAAATAAAAATTTTTAAAAAAGGAGTCTGATTTCCCCATTCAAGAGGGATGCATAAGTTAGCCATCTGCCCTATAGAGAGAAATCAAGATTTCTTTTTTTTTTTATTTTTTAATTGTTTTTTGTTTATTTTTGAGAGAGACAGACAGACAGACAGCATGAGCAGGGGAGGGTCAGAGAGAGAGGGAGACACAGAATCCAAAGACAGGCTCTAGGCTCTGAGCTAGCTGTCAGCACAGAGTCTGATGTGGGGCTCAAACCCACGAACCGCAAGATCATGACCTGAGCTGAGGCTGGACGCTCAACCGACTGAGCCACCCAGGCGCCCCAAGAAATCAAGATTTCTAACGCATAATGAAAGGGAAGCCAGATTCAAAGCCTTTGCCTATCTGACTTTATTCTAACTCTGCAGGAGAAACATCATCCTTCTATAAACTAAACTTGCTAGTACAAAATACGGCAGCAGAAAGAATAATTAAAGGCTTCTGTAATTATGGTTCCATATCTAAATACAAGTTACAAAAACAAAATCTAAAAAACAAAAAAAAAGCAGAATCTCAATGCATAAAATTACTCTGGCTTAGAGACGTATGATAGATTTTGCCCAATCTGGGAACATAGCTTTAGCCTCTAATATGCTCATGGTTTTGCAAGAATGCAGCCATCACATACAAAATACCAGAGCTGAAAATGAATTGAGCCCTTCTGTGAGAGCACACAGATTTCCTCAATCTGAAAGGAAATCAAATTTCCAGAAAACACACAGGAAGGATAGGCAGCTTCAGAATTTATACAAACATGTAGTAGGGAAATTCTGACTAAATATATTGTCACATAAAATGAGTTAAATATACTCTTTGCCTTTGAATATATAGATTAGTTTCAAGAGGCAGATCCTCTAAATATACATATAGATGTGTGTACATAAACACACTCTAACTATAAATGCACACATACCCATTCATAACACATCTTTATGAATAATGTAGATGAGCATTTTAAATATTTATGATTTGAAAGTTACCAAAAGACATCTTAATTTTGTATCAACATACTGTGTAGAGTTAAAATATATACTAAAAACTTGTCTAGCATTTATTAGGTCACCCTCCATTGCTTCCTTTCTTTCTGTGGTGAGGACAGGTCAGTGTGCACCTTGGCACATCAGCATCATCCTTTGTGTTCTGTGTCCCCAGAAGTGTGTAACAGATCAAAGTTGAGCACAGGGAGCAACTCAGAGCACAGGGATGAGAAGGACCAAGAAAGGAAAACATCTGCTCCTTGTTGCTTTCATGATCATTCATTCATGTGGCACCCGTGATGTGGCCATTGGACATTTAGTCTAGACATTAGTATTCAAAACATAGCTTGGTCTTATGCTAGCTATTACAAAACTCATTTAAATCTTCTGATCCATTTACCCAGTTTTTAACCAAGAATAATAACACCTTCCATACACACTGCTAATAGGTGTGGATTGAATTAAATAATCATGTTCAAATGCTCAGCATTCATAAAATCTACTGTAGAGGGGCCCCTGGGTGGCTCAGTCAGTTAAGTGTCCAACTCTTTATTATATCAGCTCAGATCATATTCTCACAGTGGTGAGATTGAGCCCCATGTAGGGCTCTGTGCTGAGCGTGGAGCCTTCTTGGGATTCTCTCCTCTCTCTCTCTCTCTCTCTCTCTCTCTCTCTCTCCTCTTCTCTTTCTCTCTCTCTCTCTCCCCTCTCTGCCCCTCCCCCATGTTCTCTCCTTTCTCTTTCTCTCCCTCTCTCTGTCTCTGTCTCTCAAAATAAATATTTTTAAAATATCTACTGTAGATTTGAGAGTATATACCCATTAGAAGGACAGGAACATAGGTCAAGCAAAAAGGAATGCTTTAGGGTCATTTTCCTTTAAAGACTTGCCTGGGGTAATACAATCCCTCATGAATATATGAAGCCCATAAATAGATAAATGAAATGGAAAACTATGACTTCTGATTAGTGTTTCTACTCTACAACTGGAGATTCAGAATATGTCAAATGTCAGTATGCCAGTACTGAACTAACTACTTTCAACTTTTTGCATTCCGTCCACATTACCATCAAAGCATATAACAAAAATCTGTCTCATGTTAAACACACACATGCCGTTTGCCATCTCAGGCTGCAAGCCACTTCCAGTCCCGGATCACAGCTCTCTCATCTTGGCACGCCTCCAATACCTGGCACACATCCCTTGTGTACAGGAAGTGCTCAATAAATGTTGGTTGAATCAACGAGTGACCGAAAAGCAAGGTAAATTAAATACTGGTGATGAGATATATATGTATGAGACATTGTACTCTTTGAAACTGGGAAGTAAAACAAAGAATCTGGGAACTTTGGGTAATACAATTGGGGTGGTAGCTATGAGAGGGCTGTACACACAGAATCAAATCACAAAGGCAAGTGGTGGCAGCAGCCTAGCGGGAAAGAGCAGTCCATGCTCTCCAGATGCAGAACAAATAAGCTTGAAGAAATATGGTAATTGTTAATAATATGAAATTGACAAGAGAATGGGGAACCACCTTGACATTTGATTACTATTTGGTCAATATTCAAGCTCACAAAGAAGGTGAGCAGATGTTAGCCAAAGCAGATGTGAACACACATATAATAGAATAAGGACTAAAGGGATTTGGCTAGTTGCTTGCAATGTATATTTGTTGGATGGAAACGACAAACCCTTCAAACTTAATCCAGCAAAAATGAGGCACATTTGGTTCATTTCCTTAAGTTTTTCTTTTATTTCCCTCCAACAGAACTTATAAAAAGTTTGAGATAGGGCAGTTTGACAAAACTTTTTTTGCAGCTCAGCTGTCCAAAATCACCCCTCTTTTCTCCTTGCCAGGGCCCAAGAATGGACCTAAGTGGGAACTTCTCATTTATAACAAGGAGGAATTTCAAAATAAGTGGAATCATAGAGCTAAAAATATCCAGAACTTGAATTCCACAAGCCAAAAGGTCACACAAATATATGAGGCTCAAGCATCAGTATTTTTCCCCCAAGACTCCAGGTAATTTTAACATATAACTAATATTTGAGAAATACTGAGTTAGAGACATGAACATATCTTCCCAAAAGCTGATAATGCCCACATGACACCTTAATCATTCCCTGAAACCTACCTTGAGGGGAAGGGATGGCAGAAAATACTTCAAGATACAGCTCCAGTCAAGCACATTTGATTTCACAACTAGGTTCTGGTCCTCTTGAGGCTGAAAAAGGAGAAGAAGGAGAAGAAGGCATAGGAAAAGGAAGAAGATAAGGATAAGAATGAGGAGAAGGAAGAAGAAAAAGAGGAAGGAGGAAATGTATTAACAACAACAGCAAACTTTTAGGTAGCACTTATTCTATACTAGGCACTGTTCAAAGTCCTTTGAACTGAAACTTCAAAGCAATCCCATGGGGTTCATGGCTCAACTCTATGGAAGGAGCTACATTTTGCAGTTTTCTACAGTTTTGACCATATATGTGATAGACCCTGGTATTCCTGGGGACAAAGCAGGTTTTATATTATTTCCTCCTTGTAGGATGCTTGGGGCTCCTACAGTGAGAGATGGAGGTCATGGTCTACAACAGTGAGAGACCATACAGCCTCCATCTTGGTTTCTTTGACAGTACAACAGTCTCAAAAGCTTTAGTAGACTTCTTACCCATTGGATGGCAGATGGTTAGCCCATGAACCAAAAAAACCACACACACAGTTTGTTTGTTTGCTTGTTTCCTTACATTTCTTTGTTTCTTTCAACTCCTTAGTTCCAGACTGAGTGGTGAACACCTTGGACTCATTCACTTCTGTGAGTGAGCCACACTTTCAGTCTTGTTTTGTTTTCTCAGTTATTTATCCAATTGATATCATTTTCCGGTCATTATTTAGTCCACTGAGAGGTTTTAACAGTGAATGGACAGCTATACTCTTGATTTGATCATTGCTATAAGTCTCAATTTTAATTGAATTTTATCCCTCAAAGCACTTCCCAGTTTTATCTTCTATCTGTTGTTGACAATGAGTGCCTTACAACCCCACATACTGCCAAATTTGTGGATAGTCTCTAATCCCTGTCATTCATGCTTGCAAATCAGTATATTCTTTCCTAAGGTCATCTCTGTGTGTGATATTTTATGAAATGTAGCCAACATCCCAATACACACTATCAATATTTAGTTTCCAAAAGTCTTTCCCTAGGGATACAGGCTCATTCACTACTTGATCTGCCTTCCATATTATCAAAGATTTTACCAAATAACTTGCATTGCAAAACATCTTTCCATATTCTGATAACAGTCTTATAGTCTACATCTATTCCCTAAAATAATGCACATATTTTATGTTTTTTTTATTATGGCAGCATCCTACTTTGAGTTGTTTATTTAGTAAGAGGATCAGTTAGTAAGAGGACACAATATACCAAGGAAGTATATAGTCCTAAATTTCTTTTTTTTCTCTTTCCTTGCTGTGACTCTTTAATCTCCACTGATTTTAAAGAATGTCATGTTTATATTATCAGCACTAAAAAGTGTGGTCAAGGAAAACAGAAATGTCCCTAAACTGAAAACTAAGACAAACCTCTGTAGATGCTTGAAAAAGAAAGTAAATAATGTAATCAGGAAATATTTTTACTTTGAAGATCTATGGTGATAGTTCTAACACATAATATAAAAAAATCCAGATTAAAAGTAATCAATCTCTATGACCTATCAGGTGATATTGTCCCAATTAAACAAAATAGCAAACTAAGGCACAGAGCAGTGTAATTGATTGTTTACAGTACAAGAAATTATGAGAAGAAGTAAGTCTACTACTAGTTTCTGACCCCCGGTTTATCTGTTCCACATCTATGTCCACATTTTGGCCTAATTCTATATTCATTTGAAGCAGGATTGGTAATTTGTCCTTGACAGCAGAACTTGCATTTGAGAAAACCAACCACCACACTCTAAAATAATAGGTAAAGCATTTCATATAAGCATGAATGTCAAATCTAAAAATCCACATAGAATAGGAATTGGAAGAGTGTTTATAAGTAAATAGTTTGGTATCCTATTTTTCCTAAGAGGGAAAATTGACTACAATTTTGTTGACTGCTCATCTTCTTTTCTCTCCTGTAACAACAGGCTGAGTTTCTCCTGAACCTAAAACTGGCTGTAAATATATATTCATATGAAGACTCATTGACTGTCTGATCCAGTGTTTCCTGAGTAGTTTTTCTCTTAAACTCCATTCACATCTTTTAAAACACAAATTTTCAAAATCATTTCTAATGTAAATTTAGTTAAAACTTCAGTTTGTACACTATGGCCAAGTGGAATTGATCCTAAGTGTGAAAGGCTGTTTCAACATTCAAAAATAAATGTAATCCAGGTGCTTGCATGGCTCAATTGGTTAGGCATCTGTCTCTTGATTTCAGCTCAGGTCATGATTTGAGGGTCATGAGATCGAGTCCTGCATCAGGCTATGCACTGACAGCATGGAATCTGTTTGGGAATCTCTCTCTTCCTCTCTAACCATCTCCCTTCCTCCCTCCCTCCCTCTCCTCCCCCCACAATAAATAAATGAACTTAAAAAAAATGAAATCCATTATATCACTGGGCTAAAAAGGAAAAATCACATGATCCTATCAATAGATGCTGAAAAAGCAACTGAGAAACCACAATATCCATTCATAGAAAAAGCTCTCAGTAAATTAGGAACGGGGAAATTTTTTCAACCTTACTGTACATATTTTTTAAAAACCTATAGCCAACATCATACTTAATGGTGAGAAACTCAAAGCATTCTCACTAAAATAAGGTACAAAACAAGGAAATCACCCTTCATCACCCCTTTCAACATTGTACTGGAGGTTCTTGCTAATGTAATAAAGCAAGAAAATAAAATAAAAGGTATACAGATTAGGAAAGAAGATATAAAACAGTCTTTATTCACACGTAACATGATCATCAGCATAGAAAATCCTGAAAGAATTAACAAGAAAAACAACAAAAATGCTTAGAACTATTAAGTGATTAGAGCAAGATTACAAGACACAAGTTTAGTATAAAAAAGTCAATAGTTTTCCTACATATGACAAGTAGAATTTGACATTAAAAACGCAATACCATTTACACTGTCACAGAAAAAAGAGAAATATTTAGGTATAAAATCTAACAAATATGTAAATGATCTAAAGGAGGACAACTACAAAACTCTGATGATTAAATCAAAGAACTAAGTAAATGGAGATATTTTCCATGTTCATGAATAAGAACACTTAATATTATCGAGTTTTTTCTGATGTGCTCTACAAATCCAAAGCAATCCCAATCAAAGTCCCAGGAAATTATTTTGTGGATATCAAAAAAAAATTATAAAGTTTCCATGGGGAACATAAGACCAGAATAGCCAATACAACATTAAAGGAGAAGAAGAAAGTTGGAGGACTGATACCACCCAACATCAAGACTTCATATAAAGTTACTGAAACCAAGACAGTATAGTATTGGCAACCAAATAGACAAATATATCAGTAATACAAAATAGAGAGCCCAGAAATAGATAACCTTCCCCCCTCCCGCCATGAATATACTCAATTGATCTTTGACAAAAGAACAAAGGCAATACAATGGAGCAAAGACAGTCTCTTCATCAAATGGTACTGGAACGATTGAGATGTCCACATTAAAAAAAAACAAAACTAGACACAGACCTTACACTATTCATAAAAATTAACTCAAAAATAGATCATAGACCTAAATATAAAATGCAAAACAATAAAATCTCAATAATATAACATAAGAGAAAACCTAGAAAGTATGGTGATGCCTTCTTAGACACATCAAAGCCATGATTCACAAAAGAAATAACTGCTAGGATAGACTTCAATAAAAACTTCTGCTCTGTGAAAGACAATATCAAGGGAATGAAAAGACAGCCAAAACTGGGGAAGATATTTGCAAAAGACAAATCTCATAAAGGACTATTATCCAAAATATACAAAGAACAATTAAATCTCAACGATAGGAAAATAATCCATTTTCTTAATGTGCAAAAGACCTTACTTGACACCTCATCAAAGAAGATATACACATGGCAAATATGCATATAAAAAGATGCTCCACATCATATGTCAACAGGCAAATGCAATTTAGTACAACGAGATACTACTACACACCAACAATTAGAATGGCCAAACTCCAGAACATGGACAATACCAAATGCTAGCAAGGGTATACCTCTTCTAAATTGTTGATGGGGACACAAATGATGCAGCCACTTTGGAGGACAGTTTGGTAGTTTCTTACAAAACTAAATATGCTCTTACCATAGGATCCAGAAATCACATTCCTTGGCATTTACCCAAAGGAGCTGAAAACTGATGTTCACACAAAAACCTTGACACAGATGTTTACAGCAGCTTTATTCATAATTGCTAGAACTTGGAAGCAACCAAAGATGTCCTTCGGTAGGTGAATGAGTAAATGAACTAATGAAGTCATATGAACACCTCATTGCAACTGTTACCTAAACATGGGCAATTTCCAGTTGCCCTATTTAAAGGAGCCCATTACCAGCTGTAATGGCTTGAGTCACTTCCCACCTCCATCCACCGTGCAATTGAAAAGTGTTGATCCAGTCCAACCAAGGTATACTGCAGATAAAGGATCTGAGGTATAGAGAGAATGACAGTTGTCCACTGTCACACAGATGATAATGACAGAGCCCATGCACAAAGCCAGGATCTGGGTGCGTTTTACATCAAACCATGTTTAGACCTGTCACATTTCACACATACACGGCTGCCAACTCATGATTTTGATGGTGTTGTTAATAAAGTATGATAGCATTTATTAAATATGCTTATTTCCACATCAAACTCCTAGACAAACAAAATTAGGGAGGAGCTCAAATTAAATATAAATAATGTTCAGCTTTGTGAGGTTAATAAATCAGTAAGTTTTCTTCTGTAGGATGTCCTCATTTTCTTGATTTCAGAAATTGCTTTCCATCAGTTCAGTCCCTTGGGGTGGATACTTGCTAAATTCATGAGTATATGCAGTGGCCCGGATACAGTGTGTCCTGAAATTTGTGCAACTGTTCTTTTGTGAAGTTATCTCTGGAATTGATTGTGCAGCATCACGCCTACATAGGGATTGCAGGATAAAAATATGTGTCTCCTTTTATTAGTAAGCAGGACAATTGTGTCTTGAGCAGGCAGAGAGAATGCAATCCTAAAATCTATCTAGCTTCTTGCTCTCTTCTACAGAGTACAGATGCCGATTTTTGTCATCCTGAGATTTATCTCTTGTCTTCAAGGAAGTCTCAAAGGACTTGTAGTAAGTTTAGGCCCTATTCAAATCAAGGAAAAGTTATTTTGTCACATCCCGAAAGAGAGGAGACTGAAACTTTGTGGAAGTGAGTGTCAATCCCTCCAGAATAAGACACCATGAGGTTCCTACTGCAGCTTTCTGCACAAAAGCCAAGGATATCTTCTTTCTACGATATGTGAAAGGTCAAATAAGTATTGATTTCTGCTTCTTCCCATCAAAGACAAACAGCTGCAGCAATTTCCCTCCCAAAGGAAACAACTAGAAAATTGAACAAAGTGCAATACCTTCCATAACTGTTTCTCAGACGTTGGACACAGGCAGCTCAGGACGGTGATCCCTGAGAACAGGAAGACAAATAAGGTGAGCCCAAAGACTGCATCACCTTATTACCTGGAGAACGTTCTTGGCTACAGCACAAAAAGGGGGAAGCCAAAGTAACCCAATCTGTCTCACTGAGTTGAGGAAACAGAGGTGGCTAGAGACTGTGAGGCACGTGTGGGAAAGGAGAGAACTACACAAAGAGAGCAAGCTTCCCCTGAGGATGTAGCTAATTACTGATCTGTGAATGAAGGAGTGAAAACTACCTGATGCCAGGGTAAGAACAATGAGAAAGTAGTAGAAAGAACAATTTCCAGAGTTCCTGTGGAGTTCTAGGAATAGCTAACTTTTGAATCAGCTAGAGTTGAAAGACTTTATGGTACATTAAGTATTGATAGACTCCTCAGAAGAGGATTAGTAGTGGGGATGAAAGCCTTCGGCTAAAGAGCATTTTGGGAATACCCTAACAAAGCTTAAAAACAATTTTCAAAAAGATCTAATGGGTTCAGTTTAGCTATGTAGTATTACAAAATCTAACACTCTTTGAAGGAATACAACAAAATCCAACAACTAATGATATAAAATTCACAATACATGAAAATCAATTGTTTTTCTCCTATGAGCAACAAATCACTGGAAACTGAAATTGACAAACACTACTATAACATCAAAATTTTAAATATGTTTGGATCCAGCTAGAAAAATACATGCAGGATCTAGCCACTAAACACTATAAAACATTACTGAAAGAAATTAAAGAAAAATAAAGGGAGAGCTATACATGTTCTTGAATCAGAAGTCTTTTTTTTTTATTTTTAATGTTTATTTATTTTTGAGAGAGAGACAGACAGAGTATGATGGGAGAGGGGCAGAGAGAGAAGGGCACATAGACTCCGAAGCAGACTCAAGGCTCTGAGCTGTCAGCACAGAGCCCAACATGGGGCTCAAACTCCAACTCACAAACTGGGAGATCATGACCTGAGCTGAAGTTGGATGCTTAACCGACTAAGCGACCCAGGTGCCCCCTGATTCAGAAATCTTAATATTATTAAAATGTTAGTTCTTTTCAGATTGATGTATAGAGTCAGGTCAATCAATCCCAAACAAAGTCTCATATGATCTTGTTATAGAAATTGCCACTGCAATTATAACATGTTGACAGAAATGTAAAGAATGTAGAATAACCAAAATAATTTTAAAAAGAAGAATAAAATTGGATTACTCACACTATCAGATTTTAAGACTTACTATAGTGTCATAGTAGTCAGGAGAGTGTGGTTTTGATACAAAGAAAAACATAAATACACAGCAATGGAACAAAATAATGTCCAGGAATAGACCCAACATCAATATCCAATATCCAACAAAGGTATCAAAGTAACCAATAGTAAAACGACACTTTTTCCAACAAATGATGCTGGAGCAGTTAGTCACCCATGTGAAAACAAAGACACTTAGCTTACACAGCATACAAAAATAACTTAAAATATATGACACACCTAAATATAAAAGCCAAAGTTATAAAACCTTTAGAAGATAGCAAAAATATTTGAAGTTCTGGATAACACAACAGTTTTTCAGATAAGATATAAAAAGCACAAACCATAAAAAGATTGATAAATTGGCTTTCATCAAATCTTCATCAAAACTGTAACTTTATTTGCTTAGAATGATTCAGTTAGGAAACAAAAGTCAAGCCACTGGCTGGGAGTTAATATTTATACAATATAGGTACATTACACAGGACTTGTATCCAGAACATGTATTTTTTAAAGCTTCAAGATTAACAATAGTACAAGCTATGAAATTTTTTAAAGCTGAAATAATTAAAAATAAAAACATAAAAATGTCTTACTTCATCAAGGAAGATACATGCACATAAAAAGCTGTGAACGTTCTTTCATCACTAAGTAAACACAAATTAAAACCATTGTAAGATTACACTATACAGTTACTACACTAAAGTCACCATAACATATAACTCCTGGAACAGCTAAAACTTTTAAGGCTGATATTACAAAATGAAAATGTAAACCTGGAAATCTTGTGTATGGCTGGTGAAAATTGAACACGGCACATCTATTATAAAAATCAGTTTGAAAATGTAATAAAGTTAATATACAACCATCATGTGAGGTGCATCTGTGTCCTAATTGAGGTGGGGGGAAGGAGTGGGACTCTGGCCCCTGTTCCTCCCTCTTCTTATAAGAGACACAAGAACACACACAGGTCAGTGGGAGGGTAGCAAAGTATTTAGGTGTGAGACACTCTTGGTTTATGTGTTGACTATTCAGAGGAATTGCTGGTACACCCAGCACACAGAGACCGAAGGGTCTAAAAAGAATTGCAGCCACCTTGCTTGGGATAAAAAGCTTTCTGTACTCAGGGGCAAGGTCCTCTTCCTGGGAAAAGGAAAAGCGGCTAGTTCTAGCATGCAACCTAGCGTGAGCTCTCAGAGTCACTATAATCTTGTACGTTGAAACATGTCACCCTCATGCTATGTTCTGAACAAAATGAGAAGACACACCGTGAAGGCAAATGGAAGGTCAGATTATGGCTACCATTTCTGCTAACAGCTTTGGGAAGATACAGCTTAGGAACAGGCCATACAGGCTTCTAAATACGCAACCGCAGAATTCAATCGACTCTCCCATTCTGTTGGCAGCAATTCTGGACCTAGGGAGACTATCAGTAAGAGGAGATAGAAGGATTTACAACCCTTATGACCAGATGGAATCATAAGAGGAAAAAAGGGGAGCTGTAACAGGCATGTTTGGCTTTTTCTCCCCAAATTTGCCAGTTGGGAAATTATTATACCTCCTCTAAGGCAGAGTGAGTAAGAGGTAAAGGCAAGAGTCTTAACACAGATGGAGCTCACTTCCCACGAAAGGCGGCATCAGAAATGGGGAACAAGTGTATTCACCTCATTGTTAATCTTTATTGAATTATCCTATACAACAGGAGCTCATTCGCTAGACCAATTTCATACCTATAAATCCTATATATGTGTAAATATAGTTCTAACTTTCCTATGTATAAATCTTAAGTATTTAATGTTTATATCCAGCCAGGTTTGTGTTCCACACAGGTAACATATTTCTTGATAAGCAGGTCATTCAACCCCACCACACATCTGCATGCAGACTCTGATCATCCTTCTGCAGAAAGTCACACTCAGGAATTTGTACCTCCAGTGGTGACATCTTGGTTCCTGACCACCATGACCTTTGGTGTCTGAGGCTACTCCTTTTAAAAGGAGGTAGTCAAAACAAGAAGGTAGTCACACTGTGTAGTCTTCAGCATGCCAGAACAAGGCTAGAGGCCTGTGATGGAGCTAGACCTAAGGCAATTAAGAAATGTCCAGACAGTGCTGGAGTGCCTGGGTGACTCATTCAGTTGTGTGGCTAACACTTGGTTTCGGCTCATGTCACAATCTTGCGGTTTGTGGGATCGAGCCCCTGTGTTCGGCTCTGCACTGGTGGTGTGGAGGCTACTTGGGATTCTCTCTCTCCCTCTCTTTCTGCCCCTTCTCCTCTCACGCATGCATGTTTTCTTTCAAAATAAGTAACTTATTTAAAATAAGAAAAGAAACATCTAGATAATGTTACTACCTTTGTCCCAGCCAAAGGAGGGGGATGACATAAAGCAAGGATGTGCACTTTTGAGAGATATGTACATTCAAAGATATGTGATGTACAGATATTTAGAAACAGGTGACTCACATTTGAGTTAGCAATTATAATGCCAGATTTTTCATCCCACAGTTGAGAACTATCATTCCTCTAAAATTAGTACTCTCAAATCTGCTCTCTCTCTCTTTCTCTCTCTCTTGCTCACGCTCGCGCTCTCTCTCTAACTTCAGCTCCTATTCCCTCATCACTTGGGCATTGTCTCTCAGAACACCTCCAAGCTTTCAGATGCTTCCCCAGAATGTCAGATCATATGTCTCATTCTCCAGAAACATCAAGAGTTCTTTCCCACATCCCTATCCCTTGGAGATCAGTGACATAGCTCTATAACTCCTTTCAAAAATGACACCCGCATTATAGTTTTGGTGTTTTCCTGAAGCAGTTAGCAAAATCTCAACTCTGAACTGGTAACAGAAATTTTTTTTAAATTAAACATTCAAGGTTAGAAGAGGATGTCATCCATATTTCTAGCGTGGGCGATCACAGGGGACAGGTTTTCTGTTGACACAGCTTTTCTCGAATTGTCTGAGTATTCTGGGTAACAACTATAAAGATGATGCACCAAAAGGCAGGGAGAAAAAGTCACATAATTAATAAATTAAGTCGCATAATAATTAAAATAATTATCTCTTAACATAAAAACTTCAGTACTTCCAAGAAAGCCACATCATTGTTCAGCAATTTTCTAAAATGAGCACAGCTTAACTTTACTATGGAGTCACAGACTACTAATGATGGCAGATTTGGGGGACTATTGTGTCTACCTTGTTTCAAGTTAAGACCCCCAACAACACCCCTGGAGGGTGTTACAGCAATAGAGAGAGAATAGTCCACCATCTCCAATCTACTGCATTAGAAAAGGCAGAGAGTTAGAACATTTTATCTGTTATTTAATCCCTTCTATTATCTATTAATTGTCTTAATTGTGTCTTCTGAAACAACAAAAAGTAACTCAACTCCTTAGTTAACATAACTGGCGTCCTGTCTTCTCCAAGCATAAGTCTCATTAAATGCTCAGGAGGCTCAATGGTAGAGCCATCATCAGCCTGACCACTTTAAAAAATCAATAAATGTTTTCACGTTTTATAAATCCCTTGGGAAAAACTGTTTTCTAAAAATGTAGTTTCTCCAAAATCACTCCATTGTATCTCATCACTTTATTTTTTCAAGGTTCCAGGGTTTGAGAAGTAGACATCTGTTTTTGTGGCATTCCTTACAACCTTTTTTCTTCATCTGGGGAATAACCATCCCAACTTTTCTGATTTTCCCTTGGGGATTTAAAACTACCACTCTGTAACTCAATAGTGTTCAGAATTTATACATAGACAGAGATGTATATTATATCTGTACATAGATATAAAGACAGGATATTTTATATACATATGTAGATATTCTTTCATATGTCTATACATACATCGATATCCTTTATATGTAGATACGAATGCAACTTTTGACTTCTGACATACAGAACTACATTTATCTTATCTCTTCATTTGTAACATGTCATTAATATATTACACACTGGTTCAAATCTATCTACCTTTTCTGCTTTATTTCATATTTTCCTCCCTCAAAGTCAGCCTTTTTGCATGCTTATGCTTCGAATCCACCTCCCACAAATTTTATTTCTTGTGTATATGCATTATGTATGTGCATGTTTTATTTACTTGCATAAGCAGCACTGAGCTGTACAGCCATTGTTGTAACAGTGAATAACAGTTCGTTGTTAATATTTTGATCTATTCACATTAATATATGTACAACTAGTCTATCTGGGGTGGGGGGAGATCCTGTGTGGTATGCCCTCAGAAGAATATTTCATTCTCCATTTATTCTTCTGTTTGTTTCTAGTTTGTTTTCATCTTTTTCCTACTCCAAACATGATTAACATTCTCATACGTGTTACTTTATGTACCTGGGCAAGACTTTCTCCAAGCACACACCTGACTGCAGTATTCGGCCTTTTCATGTACACATATTCAAATTCGTCTGCCAAATTCTTCTTCAAAATAGCTGTACCATTTTCTCTCTCACATAAGTGCATGAAGGTCCCCATTCGCTACATCTTCCCTACCCTTTGGTTTAGCGTACCTAGCTAAACCCCACTGGTCACGTACATCTTAGTCACAGAGATCATTCTCCTAATTTGAGTTTTGTCTTCTAATTTGCTGGTCATGACCATGATTATGCTTTGTCTCCCCAGGAAGCAATTTTCTGCAACCAATCTCAGGCCAAAACTGACAGCCTGCATTATTTCCTATTTAATTTCATTCCAAATGTATCACTCTCTTTTCAAGGAAGAGACAAACAATTGTATAAATGGCACGATCACCTGGGAAAGCATTTCCTAAAACCCTATAAAAAAGGATGTTCATCCTTCTCAAACTCTTGTTAACAGCATTTTTCTCCAAATGATCTTTTATGATTTATCTTTTTTTTTTTTATTGAATGATGCCCTCACACCTCATTTCCCTCATTGTACCTAATGCTACTTGACCATGTGTAACGTAAATCCCCCTAGCAAAGGAAAAATAAAAGCAGCAGGAAGAATTAATTTCATTTTTCCAGCCATCGCTTGCACATCTTACATAGCAGACATGGATGTGACTCCCAACATCACTGACTGCCTGGGAGTCTGGGGCGTGTTCCCCTTTTATCTGGGAAGTGAAACAAAGGAAATAGCCCATCTTGTTAAACACTCATTCCGATCTCTCTCTCTCTCTGTGATGAGCTTCCTACAACTGCTACGTAGAGTGCAGTTGAAACCAGGCCTGTCATAGATACTTTTACAAAATATGAACAGTGCTAACTACCTTAAAGTGAATCGATTTCCACTGAAAGTGTTTTAACCTCCTTTTAGGTCAAGAAATAGCAATTTTCTGAGCTTCACTGTAACCTGAGAATTAATCCTAAGAGGCAGGTGTGCACTGCATACCTCATTTGTTCCATGAAATTCACTGAAAATGCCTTTGTATGGGGCTGTCCTTGTAACCCCTCTCCCTCCTGAAGGCTTAGGGTGGTCCTTGGGCAATAGAGTAATTACTCCCTGAGGGTATTCTCTCACAGTGCGGATTGTTAATCCGTTACTTTCTTTGAAAACAAAACTAGGTTAGACTTGAGGGCAACATAAGACATGAGCCTGTTTTCAATCTGTTAAAATGGAATGGGCGTTGGGTAAATTTTACAGATGAGCAAACTGAGGCTCTGAGAGATTTAAGCCTTTGGCAAAGACTCTCAGCTGCGGTGACAATGGTGCTGGACCTGGGCGCGTGGAAAAGAATAAAATGACACAGAACCATGATGGGCAATGGTGGCTGCTTCCAAACTGCCTATGTTCTGTGTGAATGACATCTCTGAGTGGGGGGGAGGGGCTCCCATATGTGGGACAGTCACAAGATGATGATGATGACGACTGGTCACTAACAATATGTAAATGCTTGTTAAAAGCCAGAAACTGTTACTGGTCCAGATACTCTATCAGCTTATTTAATCCTTCCAACCATCCATTTTAATGACAAACTCAGAGAAATTAAGTAATCCAGGATCCCAAAGTGGCAGATCTCAGTGCATAATCACATCTGAGCACCAGTCCAAGGAGGCTTACAACTGCACTCTCTTGTCTCCAGAACCTAAAAACTACCACATATAAATCCCTCTACATATTTTCTTTGAGCAAGAGGTGCCTATCCAAATATAGGCAGTAGAAATCATCGTTCCTCACAACCTAGCCACCTGGACATTTTGCTCTTCCATTCAAAATCAGCAGTCTTCCAATGTCTAGAGCCATTAAGGATTCATGGTTCAGCTTTCCTTTCTTTGCCTGTACTAAAAATAGAAGAGCAACCCAAATTTCTCTCTAATTTCATTCTTCACCAAATAATAATAAATCATTCCAGATCTAGACAAGCCTCACACCATAGAACAATTATCTCGGCCTCTCCCTATGCAATGCTTTGAAATACGTGTACTCAAAAGCCTGTCTCTCTAGCACTGACACCAGTAGAGAATGTGAATCAGCTCCTGGAATGAGGTGCTGGACAGAGGAAATCAGTCCCTTGACCCCTCCTAGATTCTCAGATGACTTCTGTTCTCTCCTGCACATTGTATCATTTTTTTCCTTCTGAATGTGATACATTTACTGATCACTAATATAATTCTTGGTTCCTGGGTCAAGGGAGACTTTATGCTGACACACTGGCTGGAAGAGTGGGAACAATTATTTATGTAGAAGGATGACTCAAACTCTCACTCATGTTTTCATTTATTTTTCCCACTCCCCCAGCCAAAGTTCTGAAATGATGTCCTGAGAAGGGCTATCAGGGCAAACAGACACAAGTTTTCTCTGCTCTCGGCTGTCAGTTGTATCTTTCTTCTTTCATTTACTCATGGAAGAATAACTCATCCCTGGTCCATATGAAGGAATTCAGCAGAATGAGGAATATGTGTTGCACCTGGGAAAATGGAATGTGAAAAGCAATGAACTAAGGACAATGAGATGCTTATTCTCCAAAGCAACAGGAGAAAGCATTCCAAGTCCAAATAAATAATGGCTATTTTGATACGGTAGGTGACAGTAGTGTATTACAATTTTTAAAGAACAAAGGACACAGCCCTGTAAGACCCAGAAGCATGGCTCACTGTACCATGACACAAGATATTGAAAGTCTCTGGAATGATGCTTCCATCACATGTGTAAATCTAGCCCTGATGTAGCTTCTAAGCACTTAAAGTGAATAATAGGTACTCTAGGAGCCAAATTTGGATAAAGCCAGGAACTGACAGAAAGATGTGTGCTTGGTGATGGCAGTATTTGATGGAACACAGCTCATTCCTCCTTCTGAGTTCTTGAAGGCAAACAATACAGTGCCTGCGGTTGTAGGCAGCGATTCCAGAATGCCTACCACCAAACCTTCATCCCTCCTTGCCTTCGTTGTCTGATCTTGGGGAAGTTATTTAGCCCTATTGTTCCTCGCTGTCTTATCTGAAAAGTGGGATGATGGTAACAATAAGCTGTCTTATGGGGCTGCTGTGAAGACTGAAGCTACCAATACGTGCAAAGCTCACAGAAGCTGAGTTTATTAAATAAACATGTAACAAATTGTAGAAATTCACGATTATTAGTTAAGATTGAGGATTGGTAATTTAGAGATGAATTTCAAATTATATGGACTAGACATTTTTGTTTATATAGAGACCACAGACTCTGTCTACCCAAACACCTAACTACCACCATGATCACAACAGAAACCTCATTAGCAGCAACTACAAAAAGGGGCACATTCACTCCGTAAATGTTAAGAGACACAAGATTCTACAGTATCATGGCATGTCTCCTTTCTGCCAGGAAGCTATTCTGGCAGAAAAGGAAAGAGAAAAAAACACCATCACAAAAGTCTCACTAATACACCTAAACTGGGTGGGAGGCGAATGTTGTGGTACTGATATCTGTTTCACCATCTAACTCTGGAGACAGTGAAATGATGTGCTGGGTGGGACGGGCGTGGAACACAAAAATGGAAGAAGTGAACAAACAGGTTGAATTGCGCCACTGGGAATGAAAGCTTGGTCATCTCACGAAATCAGGGAAAGGATCTTAAGTGTAAGTGTAAAACTTCCCTTCTACATGGAAACAGACCCTTGGCTAGACACTGTAAAACCCAGAATGGAAATGTCAGCAACATTTCAGGAGAGAAAGCAGTGCCCAGATATTCTACAAAAGTCTTCACTTCCTTCACTGTGCCACAAATAAAGTAACTAGTTACTTGCTTTCAAGAGCTAAATGGAATGATCATCCTCTTAAATAGCCTTTATCCCTAGATCTAATTTCTACTTCGTGTTACTTTATATATATATTTAAAACAATATTTTGTTGCTGTGGATTTATTTCCCCAACAAATACAGGATGAACAGGAATTCAGAGGCCATGATGTTCAAAATCATCCTTATGATAATCCTAGATGGACAGCCTCCAGAGAAAAGAAAGGTTAAGAAAGTTGTTCAGCTCTACAAGTACTTATTTAATCCAGCTGGACTGTTTTTCCTTTTCTATTCTTTTTCTTGTTGTTAACACCATTGGTCAGGTGGTTTGTACTTTCATTTTAGTTGCTGTATCCAGTTACTGCTTCAAAGCCAGAAAACGGGGAGGAGCCAGAATTGGTACTTCCTAGTTTTGCACACTTACGACAGTGAGGTAGAGAAGAAAGTGCGAGGAGATTGATGAGAGACTATCTGTAAGGTCAGGGTACTCGGGGAAGATGGGAGGTCAGAGCATCAAGGATGAGGTATTTTGAGGAGACAAGCACAGCATGAGGTTCTGTGCCCCAGGAGGTAAGCAGGGGCATAGTACTGAGCCTGAAGTTCTGCTCCTGTCAGCCATGAACCTTCCACTCCATATGCCCAATTCAGAGCCACAAGAGGCTTCAGGGAGCCCTGCTGTTCACAGAGGGCTGAAGGCAAGCATGGGCCAGAAGTTTCATTGTGGGAGTTATTTTAGGTCATGGGCTATAATGATTTAGCATGAAGTTCAGAAGATATCCCGACAAATGCAATGTGTTTCTTCATCAACTTTAATATTGGCTGTGTCCCTCAGGCACTAAAGGAAGCAGACTTTGTTCTCTGCCAGCACTTGCTTTGCCGAAAGCCAAGAGAGATGAAAGTCAGACTCAGCAGAAACCATGAGTCGAAGCAACTTTTGAGCTTTCAATCATTCTCACCCTGACTTCTAGGACCCCGCCGGTCTCTCCAGGCCCATTACCACACCCTTCTTCATCAGGTCCAATTTGCTGGTGAGAAACAGGGACCTGGATCTCCCATTCATCCCTGGGAATAAGATTCTGCTGATTGAAGCTCATGTCTCTATCCTTTCAGAGAAGACTGCAACCCATCTCACCATTCCCAGTGCAGACATCCCACTAAAGACTCCAGGCCTCCCTCCTGCTGTCATTCTACTCTCACACATCCTTCAAGAACCAATTTAATTCAGGCATCTTCTCCACCTTGCAGGTAGCCAGCCATGTGTCCAGATTTTGGTTCCATCCACTTCTTAGCTGCGAAACTTTGTGCAAGTTACTCAACCTTTCTGAGCCCATTGCAAAACATGGACCCACAGTGTCACCTCATAAGGTTGCTGTAAGAATTAAATGAGAAAATGTGTGTATGGTGCCTGGCATATTGGAGGTACCCACTAAATGCTTGCTTTATCTTGATGGGTGTGACTCTCCAATTATTCCAGGGAAGTACTCATATTATCTGTTGTTAAAGACAAAATCTGCAGGTCAGGAAGGATTTTAGTTCCTTAAATTATTTAAAAGAGGTCAGTTTTTTGTATTAAGTAAGGCTAGAGTATGTTCCTTTTTTATTAATATTATCATCATTATTATTAAAACAGCATTAAAAGCTATGATTAAATAAATGCTTTTTATTATTACACTTAATCTTTTCAACACCAAAACAGGTGTTTTGGTTATCTGTTGAAATTATCCCAAAACTTAGCAGCTTAATACAGCAAGCGATTTAATATACCTTATGAATTTGGGGCCAAGGATTGTGAACAGTGCTCAGTGGGGCAATTCTCCTGCTCCGTGTGGCATCAACTAAGGTCACTTGGGGTGGTGCCGGGCTTATTTGGAGAATCCAAGGTGGCTTCATTCGTATGCCTAGTATGTTGGGATGGCTGGAAGAATGAGTTCTGCTGGAAAAGTCGATTAAAACACCAACAGATGGCCTCTCCAGCTTGGTAGTTTCAGCACAGTCAGACTTCATAAATGGCAGCTCAGGACTCTCCGTAAGCCAGGAGATAGAAGCTGCCAGTCCTAGAAAGCCAGTGCCCAGAAATTGGCAGAGTGTCACTTGTACCATATTCTATCAGTCAAAGCAGTCACAGAGCCTAACTTAGATTCAAGGGGAGGGGACAAAGACTTCATCTTCTGATGGGAGGAACGTGAAAGAATTTGTGGTCCTCTTTAACTAGTAGGTGGCATTATTATTTTTATCATTATTATTTTGCAAAGACAGTCCAAGTTTCATAGTAGCTGATTGACTTACCCAAGACCACACAACTAGCAGTGAAAGAATCGTTCAGGATGTCTAGCCCTCATGCCTACTCTCAAGTCTTAACCAGTCATTTGCTTGTTCTCTTTCACGTTCTCCCTTACACACACACACACACACACACACACTCCAGCAGAGTTGGAAATGAATGCTCATTCAAGCAGTTCTGTTACCTTCATGGAGGAGCGCCATGGGAATTGTAATGGCAATCAGTTTCCCTCCCGCAATTGAAAAGTTGGTTAATGTATTGGCACTAATACAGCACCTCTTCCCATCACAGCAGAATTGGCTGTTACTGTTATAGTTGGATGATGGCCACTTCTCCCTCCTTTGCAAAATTTAAGTCTGTGATGTTCTCGTCAAGGGAAATGATGATGGAGTTACAGCAGGCCCGTGATTAAATTTGCTAGGCAACAATCCGTAAATAACCTACACATTCCACTTTGCCGGCTTTGATTTGGTCCCTAACTCGTGCAAAGGGCTGACTTCCAGGTATTGCGATTGGAAAACAAGCCAGAGCGTGGGCAGGGAGCCACGGTGGCAGGGGGAGGAGAGGGAAAGAAAGTCTATGTGGGAGCCGGACTGGTATGGGAACTTCAACGTGAAGTGATAAGCAGACAGGCATCTTAAGAAACCTCAAGGAAAAAAATGTAAAGCAGTCAGCCTCTCTCTTGCCCTTTTCAACTGTCTACTGCAAATCTCTTCCCTCCTCTCCCCACACTCTGCCTGTGGCAGGTGGGCTGGGACAGTTCACTTGGATCCTGCTGGAGTCTGACTGTAGAATGGAGTTTCTGCTCTCTCTCATATGAGCAGGTGATTTCGGTGGAGGGAAGAGAGGATGGAGGATGCCATTTTTCCTGGATAATAAGACTCCATTGTTGTATGATAAGGATTCTCCTCAACGTTGCTCCTCTCGTTGTACAGAGACTCCAAACTCTATTCCAACTTACATAAAGAAAATGGATTATTCCCTTGATCTAAATGTTACCAAATGGATACCGGTAATGAGATGGGGAAGGGAGGAGGAGAACAAAAGAGCTAGATTAGCAAAAGCAGTGGAGGCTCTCCAAAACACATTGACAGGGAAGGTCTGTCAAGTAGCACAGGTTCAATTCTTTTGGTAAAATAACCATGTAAAAAGAAACAAGAACTTCATGAAATCCTTCCATGCATGATCTTAAGTTATCTTGGTCTTTCAGTCTTGTCCTTTCCTGGCCCTATGTCATTTCAAGGAAAGTAAATGGAGATGAGCATACTTTCTTTTTTATAAAATAGCTCTATTGAGGTATATGGTTTTGCTCCATACCATAAAATTCACCTGTTCAAGTACACAATTTAACAATCTTTAATAAAGTCACATATTTGTGCAACTGTCTCATTTTAGAACATTGTCATCACCCCAGAGATATCTCTTGTGTCTATTTGCACTCACTCCCCATTCACACCTCTAACTTCAGGCAGTAACTAATGTACTTTTCCTCTATGCTTTGTTTTTCTGGACATTTCATATAATGTGTGATGTCCTGTGTCTGGCTTCTCTCATTTAGCATGTTTTTTTTAGGTTCAATTACAGCATGTATTAGTATTTCATTCCCTATTATTGCAGATAGTATTCCATAGTATGACTAGACCACATTTTGTTCACCTGTTCACTAGCCAGTGGACATTTGGTTTGTTTCCACTTTTAGGACTTAGGAACAATGCCACTATGAACATTCATGTGCAAGTCTTGGTGTAAGACACGATTTTTTTTTCTCTTGGGTAGATACCCAAGAGTAGAACCGCTGGGTGATATAGAATATCTATGTTTAACATTTTAAGAAACTGCCAAACTATTTTCCAAAATGGCTGTATCATTTTATACCTCTAGCAGCAATATTTGAGGGTCCTAATTTCTCAACATCCCCACCAAAAACTGCTTGTCTGACTTTTCTATTATGGCCACTTTGTTATATGTGAAGTGGTTATCTCATTGTGACAAAACATTGTTAAGATTTTCAAGCAAATACTTTTGCTAATACTGCCATCCATGAAAAAGATGGAAGGTTTTCACATTTCAATGAAAACATCTGTCTCTTCTCTAGGCATTTAGAGACTCCAAGTAGAATTTCACTAACTCTGTCTAAGGGTTAATTCCACTTCTCTTGGCAAATAGGTTCAATCATCTCAAAGGCTCATGCTTATAAACAGATTGGGATTTTATTTATTGTGTTAATGGAACATGTTAAATAAATAACCTTTGTCCACTATTGAAAAGATGATCTCATATATATGGGAGATGTTGCCATATCTCCTATTACTTACTGCTCAACATGCCTATGACCCCCTGGTGTTATATCCTCATATCTTACCCTACTCTGACAGTAGACAAATTTCCACTCTGGGTAACCAATAAATATTCATTCAGAAAATATTTCAGCAGGCTGTAGAAATGCTGTAAGTTGATACCCAAAGACAGGATCCTAATGAAGAAAGACAATATTCTCATAATAGGAAATCATTAATTAGGAAATTTATTGGAAAAGACAGATAAAGCTGACCAGGAATAATGGAGATAGGAAGGATTGATTTTGAGCAGACCCCTGGACAGATGCACAGACCTGATCAAGTGACCTCACACTGATAGGATGGAAACAAAGCTAATTTTTGGTGAACATGCAGCAAGAAAACTAGTGAATGACTTAACGGCCTTATGATCAGTAAGACTCATCCACATAATAAATAACTTCTATGCATCTTGTCAATTTAGGGTGACCAACTGTGACAGTTTGCCCAAGGCTAAGGGCTTTCCCGCAATGCAAGCCATACAGCGCTAACACAGAGTCCCAGACAAGCTGTGCTGGCTGGTCACCCTATCTGTCATCAAACATTGAGCTCTGTGAGGAAGGAAGGTAAGAAATTTGGTAGAAAAGGCTACCTCACGGGGAGTCAGGATGTCTGAAGTTTCGTTGTTATTGTTTTTTTCTCTCTCCTAGTAACTGTCTCTGACATGAGGAGTAGCTTGTCTCCTCTGACCAGATGGGGTATGAAATGAAAGATCTCAAAGATCTTTTCTAGCTCTGATATTTTTAAATTCTTCAGATGTACATGCTTAAAACTGCTTTCTTTTGTCTATCTGTAACCCACAGCCAGTAGAATCAGGAAGAAAAGATAATTAGGTATAGGAATATGACATTCAAAATCAGGATTTTGCCACTTCTCACACTTTAAGGATATTAATTAATAAACTGTCCATGGTGTCCCATGGTTAATTCCGCCACTTATAACTCTACAGGAGTGAATAACATTATGGTATTAAGATATCAAAGACAAACCTTTTTTTGGTTCTGAAATCCCTCAAAGAACCTAAGTTCTAATCCTAAGAGGCTAAAGCAGGGGCGCCTGGGTGGCTCAGTCAATTAAGTGTCTGACTTCGGCACCGGTCATGACTTCACAGTTCGCGGGTTTGGTCCCTGCATTGGGCTCTGTGCTGACAGCTCAGAGCTTACAGCCTGCTTCGGATTCTGTGTCTCCCTCTCTCTCTGCCCCTCGCTACTTGTGCTCTGTCTGTCTCTCTCTCAAAATAATAAACATTAAAAAAAATAAAAATAAAAGAGGCTAAAGCTTTCATCATAGGATTCAAAACAGACTCTGGTTTTATTTCCAGAATGTAGCACAGTACTTATTATAGTACCTGGACCATTGTTGATTTCAAATGAGCAAACAAATCTTTGATTTTATTTTACAGTTAATATGCCCCAAATAGCTGGGGAAGTTTTTCTTGTTTTCTCATCTTTTCATTTTTACAAAGTTATGATAATAATAATTAACTGATTTAACAGATTTATAAGCATTGAATGGGAAGGTATAAATATATATAAAAACATTTTATAAATAACAATGAAATACACAAATATACCCCATTAATGTATCCTACTAAAAAAAGGGAAAGACACTGAGCTGGTAGACATTGAACTATGCAGTCATTCAAGACTCAATGATTTAGATGGACATTCAGTAGAGCTGTCTGCATTTCTATTCTGAAAACCATAGTAGTTTTTAGAATTTATAAAAATGTGATTATTCAAATGTATATATGTATATATATGTATATATGTGTATATAGTATAGTATACTATATCTATACACGTATATAGTATATATATAGTATACATAAAATGCTGATATAGCTTAATTCTATTTTTTTTAAATTTTTTTAACGTTTTATTTATTTTTGAGAGAGAAAGAGAGAGAGAGAGAGACAGCATGAGCAGGAGAGGGTCAGAGAGAGAGGGAGACACAGAATCTGAAGACAAACTCCAGGCTCTGAGCTAGCTGTCAGCACAGAGCCTGATGTGGGGCTCGAACCCAAGAACCGTGAGATCATGACCTGAGCCGAAGCCAGACGCTCAACTGACTAAGCCACCCAGGCGCCCCGAGCTTAATTCCATTTAAAACCCATAAGTTTAGGGCATAAAATGCAATTAGTTCAAAACAACAGTAACTCCAGGTAAAAAACAATGAACAAACAAATACACATACATGGACACACACCACCACCACCCAGGAAGTAATTGCTTAGGAAGGAATTGGATCCAAACTTGAAAATCAATTTAGAAGATTAGTTCTCTACCTTTTAAGCCAAATGTCACTTATTTTGTTATGAACCCAGGGTTTTCAACCTCTGCACTGCTGATATTTCAGCTGGATAATTCTTTGTTGTGGGGGGCTGCTCATGTACTGTAAGATATCTGGCAGCATCGGTGATCTCTACCAACTAAATGCCAGTAACAACCACTCCCAAACTTCCTACCACATTATGATGAATGAAAAACATCTGCAGATGTTGCAGAATATCTCTTGATGCGGGGTTGCGGGGAGGGAGGAGGCAGTTGGCACAATCACACCAGTTGAGAACCACTGATCTAACCCAAGGGTCTCTGAACCAGCTTGGAGAAATATAGCAAATAAGACACTGAGATACTTATATAAGACTTACATTATGACCATTCAGTAATAGTTTACACACTTACCTACAATTATTACACATCATAAAATAATGTCATTTTTGCCCTTAAACAAAATTGAGACTTTCTGCCTACCAAACTCGTATCCCTTGGAAATAATGTTGTTTCTTTGACCCTTGGTCTCTGCTGTCGTTCAAATGCAGCTTTGTTTACCAAAGTCACATTTGAAAAGGCATCCATCTGTAACAAGCACTCAGGCCTCTTGGTTATGTTTGCTATTTCAAAAGGTTTAACTTGTCAAATCTTAAAAACTTCTCTGATATGGAAACTCCCCATCATTGTGTGTTCTTTCATTCCAGGGAAGCTTCTACTAATAAAGTAACCCATGTTCTTCAATAAATGAAAAACACATGTTTTTGTTTTCAGTGTGTTTGATAAAATATATCATAAGAAACTGAGATAAGATTGTTTCAAGCGCTTCCCCAAAGCAATGGGAATGAACGGAAGCAAACATTTTCTGAAACATAATGAAGATCTGTGGCTTCTACTCCAACAAGCTCCCTCCTTCCAATGCATAATTGGTTGATATACATTTACCAGAAGGAGCTCAATGAACTTATTAAAGAGAGGTGACCTCTAAAGTATCACTTCACCTCCACCTAGCCAACTATATACTAGACAATTTCTCGAACATCTGAGTGTCTAAAACTCAACCTAGCCAAAAGGAAGTGATCATTTGCCTCCCTCCCCAAAACTTGCCTCTTTAATGAATTATTTATCTCATTGATTGTGCCCCTTATTTCTTCCCACCCCAGATAGAAACCTCAGAATTGTACAGACCCAATCTATTCCTCATATGTATCTTTGTCTTTCCATTCCACTGCCATGAACTTAGTCCAGGCCTCATAGTTTTTGTAATGTTGAAAAAATTAATAGTGTCTTGTTATAAGCTGAATTGTCTTCCTGCAAAATTCTTATGTTGAAGCCATTCAACACCATGTGCCTCAGAATGTGACTTTATTTGAAGACAGGGGTTTGAAAGAGGTGATTAAGTTAAAATTAGGCTGTTAGTAATGGCTTTAATTCAATATGACTGGTGTCCTTATAAAAAGGGGAAAGGATACACAATGGGATACCAAGGATGTATGCAGCAAGGATAGGCCATTTAAGGACACAGAGAGAAGGCAGCCCTCTACAAGCCAAGGAGAGGGGCCTCAGAAGAAACTAAACCTGCCAACACCATGATTTTGGACATCGAGCCTCCAGAACAGTGAAAAATAAATTTCTGTGGTTTAAGCCACTCAGTTTGGAAATCACACCTGAGACACGTATGCAATCATGTCCGCTATCCATATCCATAGACAAGTTGGAGACACACCGGCAATGCCACCATCCAGACATGTGAACATCTGCCACTCTTCTCAAGGTCTCAGCACTTTTACAGCACATTCGAACCATACTCAGGGGGCTCTGGAGAGGTCATGTAGTTCCATGACTCCACAGCTCAGGTTCTGTTTCACTTCCTTCTAGGAATACCCTCTCCACGCTGTTCACCTTTTGAACATCTAAGTCCAACTCCTGCTTTTTTTCTTTTTTTATGAAAAGTTTTGAACCTTCCCCAGTATGGAAAACAACTCTCACATTTGTGCCTTATTGTACTTAATTTATCCTAACACCAGTAACACTTCACTACTTTGTTTTTACAAAGTAAAAACTGTCTATACCACTGGGTAGTGAGCTCCTTAACACCACGGGTCATGTTTTATTCATCTCTATATTCTCTTGTGCTCACTTAATCTGTTTAAAGCACAGAGAATGAATAAAAGAATGCATGAGTAAATGAACACATAGCCTTGGGCTAAGTGAGGGATAAAAGTATTTCTGGTAAATATCTACAAAAAATTATCGTGACACTGAATCAGAAGGGTCTTCACACTTGTAAAGTACAAGAGACTACAAGAAAGGCTATGTTAATAAGTGGGTTTAATCCATTGCTAGGATAAAGGAAATATCAGAATTAGGAATGTGATCCCTTGGGCATGATATATTCAGACATACTTTCAGTCTTTGATCATAGCAAAATGGAAATTTCAGGAACTCTAGAAAAAGTGACCAACTGAACTGGTTTTTATTAGCCCTTCTTTATAGCTCTCTGCCAAAGGAGAATTTCTTCTAACCTCCATGCAAACCTGGAAACCCAGGCTGATTTAACTTACTTGACCCTGGGTGAGAACAGAGAAGGGGCTATTTTTAAGATAAGCTTGCTGGGCATAACAGGGAATCTGATTCAAAGTGGAGAGGGTATTCTCAACCTTTTTATTGCCCTCCCTAAGGCCTGAACCGTAACATTCTGCCATAACATTATTATCTCATTTGGAGCTCTGGCAAAAAGAAAAAAAAATTTCATGGAAATTTCATAAACATGGCATGTTCGTTTCTCTTTTCATTATTTCTAATTTATCTTCTTGGAAGCAGGCCCACTCATCTTAGTGAACTTAATACTCAGCTTATGATTTTCATATTCTTAAGAAAAATGAAAAGCGATATTGTTATATGGAGAAGTTAAAAGGTACCCAGGGCAAACAGATCTCCTAGTTTCCTTGTGTTTCACCTCCTGCATTCACACGGAAGGCAGTTCCTCCCAGGTAGTGGGTCATGACTTGAAATAAAACTATGTGTTCCCATTGCCCTCACCCCATTTTTCTCTCCATCATTTAAAACAAAACAGTAGCTTTATGGAGTCACTGCACTCTGGGAGAGAACACACATTCACCCAGGAGCAAAAGTCAAACGACTCAACAGACTTCTCAAAACCATGCAGATAAAGTCTGAAGGGTACGTGCTTTAGGTGGCCAAGAACTTGGCTTTATTAAGAGAAAAGTGGGAGCCATGGCTTATCACAATTTCCCAAGGTTTTAAATATCAATAACCAAGCTTAGAAGATGGAACAGGGTTCACGTTAAAAACTAGAAACTCGGGGCACCTGGGTAGCTCAGTTGGTTAAGCGTCTGACTTCGGCTCAGGTCATGGTCTTGCAGTTCGTGGGTTCGAGCCCCGCATCAGGTTCTGTGCTCAGAGCCTGTAGCCTGTTTCAGATTCTGTGTCTCCCTCTCTCTCTCTGCCCCTCCCCCACTCGTGCTCTGTCTCTGTCACAAAAATAAACTATATAAAAAATTAAAAAAAAAAACTAGAAAGCCAAGAAGAATGCACCATGAATGAAGCAATTAGCCTTCCCCCGACCTCAGAAGGAAATACTGTTTAACCAGCAGGCAAGGAAAAAAAAAAAAAGACTCTGATGGAGAGACTGGAACACAGAGGCTGGTGCTTGTCTTAAGAGCTCCCCATCAACTCCATCCAACTTCTTAGAACCATAAAAAAAGGGTGGTAGAATGGGAGAGATATCCCGTGTGGGGCTGGGGGGATCTCGGCAGCAGAGTTACTGCTGGGCCTCTGAGAAAATCCCTGAGACGTGTATGGGGCTGAGGGTAACCTAGAGCACAGGCAGAGACATGGTGATGACCGAGGGAAGTGTTCCAGCAGATTAGCTTGAAGAGAAGCCCCCAGAGTCCACCACACCCCCAGCGAGGCACAGGATAGCAGCTGAGTATCCCCCACACTTCCGAAGGATTTCATAAGGGGTCTGTGAGGATCATAAATAGAAACATCCCAGGTTTGAACTCAAGATGCAGAGCTTGTGGGCCTCATGGCCAGAGGCTATGGCAGGAACCTCAGCCAGCGCCCAGGCAGATCAAGCCACCTGTCTTGGAAGCTAATGGGGTCAAGGTAGCCCAAGAAGCAACCAGACACTAGTTCTTCAATGTCCCCTGGGAAAACTGATCACAACTTAAGAGACAGAAACTGAGCAGAAGGGCAGATTTTCAACTGAAGTGAATATTTACATAAAAGATGCAGGGTTTTAAAGCAAAACTATCTGAGTTTCCTTGAAAGGAACTGATAGTTTTCTAATAAGAATATACACGTTAACACTTCAAAGCAAATATATAATAGTAAAGAAAATTGCCTTTCTGTACATGTGGGTTGGTTACTATAAAAGAAAAAGCTGTATACATGTGGGCAGGAAGAGGAAGCTGTTATGGTCTGGTTCAATTTTCACCAGAAATCTCCTAATGGATGGGCCCCTCGTACTGACATATCCTCGACAAAAGCCACTGCAAGGAAGCCTAACGGTAGCCATCATGTTCCCCCAGGATCTGACTTCTGACTCCACACAGACCTCAGTTTTGCTTCTATTACCCCTCTGCCCATAAATCCATCTATTATTAGGGTTGAAAGTAATCTGGAAACCAGTCAAGTGCTATCACTGGGGTCGGTGCTCTGAACACTGAGATGAACATGAAAACAACAGTGTCCTTGACAATCCCTAGCAGCTGCACACCCATATCACGTATGGAGGGTGTGGACAAACCAGAACCCCCATCCACCACTGGCAGTAGCAGAAACAGCACCCATGCCGGATATCCATCTGGCAATGTTTATACAAAAGGGACTTATCCAAACCCCATGACTCAGTGAATCTACTCCCAAGTACACACCCAATAGAAATTTGTATATGCATTTCAGCAAAAGATCTGTACAAGAATGTCCAAAGCAGCCCTGCCTGTAGAAGCCAAAACAGTGAGCCTCAAACCCAGCGAGAATGGATAAATGGCATAATCTCACAGTAGAAATGAGGATGAATAAATTAAAATAAAATAAGACAATGAGGATAAGTTAAAATAAAACAAGACAACTATGCATGAGCCTTACAATGTTGAGTGACAGAGGCCAGGATCAAGAAAGGGCACGGAGTATGAGTTCATTTTTAGAAAGTACACAAGAGGCAAAATGAATGTAGAAGACAGGAGTGTAGAGATGGGAAGAGGTCATAACTTCTGCACAGGTATTTCTTTTTTTTTTTCTTTTATAGTTTATTGTCAAGTTGGTTTCCATATAACACCTAGTGCTCATCCCCACGAGTGCCCTCCTCCATGCCCATCACCCCCCTTCCCACCTCCCCCTCCCCTATCAGCCCTCAGTTTCTCAGTATTCAAGAGTCTCTTGTGGTTTGCCTCCCTCCCTCTCCCCAACTATTTGCCCCCTTCCCCTCCCCCATGGTCCTCTGTTAAGTTTCTCCTGTTCCACTTATGAGTGAAAACATATGGCATCTGTCCTTCTCTGCCTGACGTATTTCACTTAGCATGACACCCTTGAGTTCCATCCACGTTGCTACGAATGGCCAGATTTCATTCTTTTTCATTGCCACGTAGTATTCCATCGTATATATAAACCACACCTTCTTGATCCATTCAGTAGTTGATGGACATTTAGGCTCTTTCCATGATTTGGCTATTGCACAGTTATTTCTTGATCTTATAGCTTTACATAGGTATGTGTCCAGGCTGTGCAAAATCCATGGGTGGTAATTTAGGGTATACATACTTTGCTATTTGTATGATATTATACTTTACATTGCGCTGTATCTTTCATTATGTTGTAGATTAACACTCTATTTATATTCCAGCAAAAAGTTGACAAAAATTAAAATTCCTAAAACCAATCATAAATTAGTGGAGGATCCCAAATCTATTTCCATCATTTATTAATGCAGAAACCAAGTTTGCTTTTTCCTGAGATTTCCATAGCTTCCCACTAAAACTGTCAAAGTTCTCTACAGCCAGCTGCATGAATATACAAAGGATCTCAGAAGCAAGAATAGGTAGGAGTTGTCAGAATACTCAAACTGTGCTTCCTACCATCCCTTTTACTGACTAAAAGAAAAATCTTTGAGAACCCCAAAATGAAATTTCTCCCTTTCCATCTTAAATGCTCTAAAATCGCAGTCTTAAAAAGCATCATTTTCAGAGAGACAGGCGTACAAGCAGATGCCATTTCTAATTCCTCACGGCTACCATCGGCACAGAATGCTGAGAGAGAAAAGCAGTGATGAGAGCATTCTTTCCACAATTTCATATTCATGGAATTTGTTGTTACTTAACTTTTCACAAATCATTAGGCTGAAGTACCTCTCCATTTTTCCCCCAAATAGTGTCATTTGACCTGGTATCCAGCTTAATACAGCCTCTGCTTTTGAATTGATTTCCTTACAAGTGGCAATCTCTAATAGGGTCATGTCGAGAGGCAACCCTACTGCATGCTACCTATTGCACGTTAACGTGATGAGGGTAATTTCAAATGGCATTCAATCAAAAAATATGAAAGTTTTATTAGTGAGGTTGGGGGCTTTCTCTTGTTCAGACGAGGCTCATTGCAGCTTGACTTCGACATTTCCAAGCAAGATTTCAAAAGATGGAATTTTTTAAACTGTGCACGTACTCAATGGTCTACATTGCCTTACAGATCAAATAGTTGGTTGTGTTTTTAGAATATTGAATGCAAATTCCTTGTCTTCATCCAAATAAGTAAAATAGCTCACTTGGCATTTAATCACCAATATGGAGGCACTCTAAATGTGTGAGATAAATTACATATTAAACCGTGAAGATCAAAATGTGTATCTTGGTGGAAAACAACACTATCCCTGGATTACTGTTAAAAATACGTGGCCATATTTAGTTACTGCATATTCCCCTTTTTACAGGATAGAACCGCTTGTGTAAAAAATGAGTCCCACAAAAGAATGTGGGGGACTGGGATGGGATTGCTTGCCTTTTTCAACCTTTTGGCATTTAAAAGGATGAGAAGTAGACTCCTGGCTTAAAAGGAATATATGTGGAAATACATAAGCCATGATGTCTTGGTTGAGGTAGTGGGGGAAGGATGGTACATATCTGCTTTCTCTGAGTACAAAAAAAGCTCAACCAAGAGCCAGTTGTCACTTTTCAAAAAAAAAAAATCATGACCCTGAATATTCTGTACAAAAACAAAAATGATATAAAATTGGGATGAAGTCATTTTTCTGGAATGAGGCATTTTAAAGGACCCTCTGTGAAGTGGGAGCCATCCTGACCTAAGTGGAGTAAGACTGTTAGGGTACTAGATTTAGTCTCTTTGTGTCTTTATCGTTCAGGTGATCCAACACCAAGCTGGGCTGAGAATTCCTATGAGAATTCAAGACAATAATCCAGATTTCTAACGGTCTTGCTTCTACCATCAATTTCTTTTGAGACAAGAAAGGAGGAAGGCAGCATACAGCCCCACTGTAAGCGCTACTGGATTTCTGCTACCGTTTTCTACTCCCTCAATAGTCTGCCAATCTTTCGCTCTCCCTTCCTGTGAGCTAATCCATGTACAGCTAGGTGATGGCCCATCTCGACTTTGGACTTTATTCTTCATGCATCTACACTTACTTGTTGTTCTAGTTCTTTTTATTATAAAAGGTACCAAACAGAACTGTTACAAGGTGAATAACTGGTGGAAGAAGAGAGATTTTTCCCTATTTTCAACAAACAAAACACTGATTATTATTTTGGTACCTGCCTTTCCATTCTGCTTCCACAGGCATATGTAATCTCCTAGTAATTATATAAATTATATAGAAAGGTACCCAATAATCAAATATATTTGCCAGCATTTCTAGACTATGCAATAATCTGGAAGCTCAACACTGAAATCTCAACAATGATCTCTACATTTTTTAGGTTTGGTAGTATAATATACCTGAAACCCTTATTCTTTAATGAGCCCAGAGTCATTGGCGATAATATCATGGTATAAACTATCTCCATGGATCTTTCCCACCAACTGAAATTTGGGAAATAGGTAGACACTAGAACAAAGGAACTCTAAAAGGCAATATCAAGTGCTATAAGACAGCCTTTCCCTCTGCCCTACCACTTTCCTTCCTTCCACACAGAAGAATAATACCCGACCATAAATATTCAATTTTCCTTTCCAGGAAACTTATTCATTCCTGAATTTTGAGCACATACTGTTCTGATCCTGATTTCCTGGTTCTTCCTAACCTACCTTTGCTTTTCCCACAAAACCCCAAATCACATAGAAGTAAAAGATCATGAGGGTACAAAAGGGAAGGGATAAACAACAAGAAGGTAGGGAGAAATGATCAATATTGAGAGGTTCCAACCTGGAGTCTTCTGAGTCCTGGGAAAACCTTTCTGTATGTTGAAGAGTAAAATTACACTCATTTATCTAACTAGGTCTTGAGTCAATGAAAGGGGAGTGTATATCCTCTAACAACTGGACTGAGCCAGCAGCTCATTTTCTAGCATTTGTTTTTTGATTGAAAACTATTATTAGTATCACTTGATTTACTTTTACTGTTCATAAACAACATCATGGAGAAGCTCAGATTCAAACAGTTAATGGAAATAATTAAAGAATCACTTCGGATTTTTAATTGCTTGCACCCTATTAAGCAAGTAGTGATATTATGAAATATTGGAGTCTATCACTGTTGTTTGTTTAATAGACCATGCCTCCATTTTGTTTTATTGTTTATGCAGAACATTTTGACTTCCAGAGGGAAGAGATTTTCACAAATGCTATTAAAAATGCTCTGTGCAGAGAGGTTATTTGCAGTTGCCAAGCCAAAAATTTGGCTCAGAGACGTGCCTTCAAGAACTTAAAATAAGTACTGCCACCACACAGGCATGGCAGTAGTCTCTGGACAGAAATCCCTTAAAAGGATGAATTTTAAAATCAGTAAGTTTAGTTGTGGAGTGGAAATGAAGGAAATTTGCTCAGGGTCAAAACAGGAGTTTTTCAAAATGATATGTCATGAATTAAATAACTCTGAGCCCAAAGCTTCATTCTAACATTTTCCTTATCCTCCAGGGTGCTTCTCTAGTACAGAGATTCCAAGTTGTGAGACATGGGGGAGACCCAGTGCTTTGTGGATGGTGGCCTTGTAATGAACAGATGTCATGTGATTTTCACAGTATTATGCAGAAGGAAAGATGATGATGCCTCTTGCAGGGAGTCCATCAGCCATTAATCCCTGGCATAAGTGTTCCCCTCCCTTTTAAGCCCACTGTAATATTCAAACACACTGTGTAACAAATTTCACTATGCACTGTGACTCAGATTACTTCTTTTCAAAGCACAAATAAATGTTTTACAAATATCTATTCATGGGTTGCCTGGGTGGCTCAGTCAGCTGAGCATATGAACTCTTAGTTTCGGCTCAGGGCGTGATCCCAGGGTCATGAGATGGAACCCCACAACAGGCTTTGTGCTAACTCTGTGCTAACTCTCTCTCTCTGTCTAAAATACAAAAATTAAATAAAATTAAAAGATCAAATATCTATTCATCATTCTCATATATTTTTTTGTATAATGCCTTCTTCAATGTTCAGACTATGTGAAAGCTCCAAGTATCTAGGTATTTCTTCACATATTCTTTTATAAAGCCAGAAAATAAATATCATGACCAACATGATGAAATCTTGAGGTCAGTTGATTGTGTCCAGATTTCACAGCAAAATCATGACAGAACTGAATTTGCTTTACATCTCAGTTTTCTTCTGCCAATCCTTATGCCACCAGAGGGGGCCTACCACAAAAATCTTAGGTAAAGTGATAGGTTGTGTTTCTCCTACATACTGGTCAGTGACTCCCCACCCTCTGTCACCCATTCTCATGCCTACAATAAAAGAGATAAGACAGTGTTTTCTTCCCATTGTGCACCACGTATTTTTTCATATTTTATTCCATAGAATCTTCAAAACAACTCTAGGAGGTAGAAAGTAATGGAGGCTAAAGTGCAAAATGACTTAATGTGATTTAATGTAATAAAAATGACTGGGCAAAACCTCAAATATTTATTTGCTTAAATTCAAAACCTGTGCTCCTTCACCAGGCTACAGAAAGAGACTTAATATCTTCTTTTTCCAAAGAAGTGTTCATAATACCTTCAGAATTACTCATGCCAGATATCATGCCATATGGAAATTTCCCATCAAGGTGTTTCCCAGTTGCTTTCAGGGCCTCAAACTTTAGGAGACATTTGTTCTCATTAGGAAGAAAAGGTCTCTGTAGGTTGGTGTTAGGGATTCAGATATGTTAGTCACAAAACTCTTATTCTTCCTCATCTACATATTCTGATTAATAAAATGATTAGAATATAGTATACATTTTAATGTTCAGTACCGTCTTTGTTCTTCTGTTGTATACTTTAATGGTCATCTACCCTTTCTCTATTCCTCTCTCCCTTCTCCCTAACAGGACTCCCAGTTTTGTTCAGTTATCCATGTCTTCTTTGAACCACTCAGAAGGAAAAGCAGACAACCCCACTCAAGGAGTGGCAGTAAATGGTCAGAGTTACGATACCCTTTGCTAATGACTGGTTAAGGAATGTTCGTGAAACACAACTAAGGCCATTGAGACCTCTCTTGTAAGAGAAATATTTTCCACTGTATGAGCAAAGGCAGGAAAATAGGGAAACCACAAACAGTCCCCCTGCTGCATACTTCATCAGGACATTGAGAGAAAACATTACATGTACTCAATATTTTAACTATAATTACAGTACATGATGAGATTATTACATGCTTGGATTATTTATCAGTTAGAATCGATCACTCTCTTTAAGTGTTTTTCTTCCAAAGACATTTCCTTTAAATTAACGGCTATTTGACCATTGCTTGCATAAAGTCCCCTAGAGGAAAATTAGACTCCCCTGAAAAATTAAATCTCTTTCCTTCCACAAATGATGGACCTTTTATTGAAACCCACAGTCTTCACACCACCTGGCTTTCTGATCCTTCATTGAGGCTACAGTACTATGCGGGAAGTCAATTTTCCAAACTGCCCTCCACTGAATGTGGTATTAAGGTGAAACTTAGGCCCCTAACGCTTCAGATAAGGCTCCAAATGCCTCACGGGGTAAGTGCTGATTGTCAGCCATGAGAAATCAGAGGCTGTTTCCTCTGCTCCATTCTTAATGTGTAATTCTTACATTAAATAGAGGTCAAGAACTCAGGAGAAAGAGCTAAGGCACAAGATGCTCAGAATGGGAACTTCCTGAGGTAGGAAAAGAAACATTTCACAGGGTCAAGAGAACAGGAGACGCCCTTGGATAAATCACTTGGGTTCACCAATATGGAAGGCAGAAAAGGAATATGCAAAATTAGGCTTCAAATTACCTGAGTCAGAGCCCCAGGCCTGTCATGTGCTGGTTGGAGAGCTTGGGTACATTAATTTTTCTGACCCTCGGTTTCTGCTCATATTAATTAGGTTTATCAATACTCAGCAGAATTCTTGAAAGAGTCTCCTTCAAGTTAGTTTCATCCTATCCTTGTCTTTCTCTATTTGTATATCACTGCCTTTGTGCTTACGACCTCTTTAATCAAACTTGTCATCTGGACCTGGATTTCCATAGCTTTATGGGCTCCTAGCCACTGGCTGTCCCTGAGCCTTGGGAAGTCAAATATGGTAATAACAGTGTCACAAACACGTTCTGCTTTAGTGTACAAAATGTATTCATATGCATTCTCATTTGGTCGTCATAACAATCCCTTGAGACTGATAGTATTAAGACTCCCATTTAATGGATGATGAAAGTGAGACTCCATGTTTAAGCGGTTTTCCCAAAGTCACTCAACTAGGAGAAGGCAGATGAGGATAATAACCTAGTCTGCTTACCAACAATCCTGTGTGCTTCACGGGAGCTTTGAAATCAGGAGAACCATTACCAGCGGAGGGTTCTGCAGTGAATGCTACCGGTGGCCTGCCCGATTTGCTGTGTGTAGGTGGCTGCTGGGGTGAGAGCTGGCTGCAGTGGCTCATAAACAGACTTGTCCTGGGACGTGACCTCTGCCTACGTACCTCCCACCACAACATCGCTGTTAGGTTACATCTTTTTCCCCAGGGGTAGCCCACAGCCCGCGAGAGGAAGACTCGGGGGTTCAAATTCCTGTCCTGTATGGACAGGCTGAAGATGGAACTATTTGTGGTGTTACTTCTACTCTAGACCTTCCTGTGCAATCAGACTGAGGCTAGACTTCAGGTGAACTCACAAATTTGCCTAGCTTCCTCCCCTCGCCTCCCCTCCCCTGCCCTGCCCTGCTTGGCTCACTCCCTGACAGGCTTCCCCTGAGAGTGTGGCCTCAGAAATCACCCTGCGCAACTCCATCTCAGGACCTGCATCAAGGGAACCCAAACCCAGGCAAGAACGGTCTCTGCCTGTGCAATACCTGGGATTATATCCTGACTCGCTACTTATTAACTGTGTGATCTTGGAAAATTTATGTAACTGCTCTAAGCCTCAGCTTCCTCATGTGAAATATAAAGATAATGGTAGGATCTACTTCAGAGGATTACTGACAGTCCACATCGCAGTAACCCAATGAAAAGAGCATCTCTCCCTGCCTGGTAAGTAATAAGCACTTAAAATGCAATTTGTAACAACATGGATGGAAGTGGAGGTTTTTAGTCTAAGCAAAATAAGCCAGTCGGAAAAAAGGCAGATATTATATGATTTCACTCATATGTGGAATTTGAGAAACTTAACAGATGACCATAGGGAAAGGGAAGGAAAAATAAGAGACAAACAGACAGGGAGGCAAACCATAAGAGACTCTTAAACACAGACAATAAACTGAGGGTTGATGGGGATGGGGGCTTGTGAAAGTGGGTGATGGGCATTAAGGAGGGCATTTGCTGGGATGAGCACTGGGTGTTGTATGTAAGTGACGAATCTGGGGAATCTATTCCTGAAGCCAAGACTACACTGTATGTTAGCTAACTTGACAAAAAAATGAAAAAAGAACGTTTGCTGCTATTTGCTAAGTTTATCATCATTATTGTAATTTCCACGGCACCCTCAATCCATGCTAGACCTTTGGAAATAAAAGCTCCCCCACCCTATTCAACCAGACTGCTGAGTGGAGAAAAAAATATGTACAGAAGAGCAGCATAGAAAATGATGGCAAGTAGTGGACTGCAATAAAATGGGGATAAAAAGAATTACATGCTTAAGAAACATCTAGACTTCCTAATTCTGCTCATTCAAATCAATTTAACAGACACCTATGGAGTGCAATGTGCCAGAAACTGTGGTAGGTTCTAGACATCCAAGAAGGGAATCTATTTCTTTCTTGACAGGTTGACACTAAAAAAGGTGTCGACTGAAAGAAAGCCAACCTCAAAGTAGGTTAGCGAATGCTGTATTTGTTGTCTTACTAAGGACTACAGCCCGGGAGACAGTATTTCAGACTGCTCTGAACAATTGCTCTAAAGCTTTTTAGCTATAGGGGATTATCTATATAGAAACGGGGAAAAGGGCATTGTGCCTGCAAGCAGTTCTCCAAATACTTGCGGTCGCAAGGTATAATTTGTTCCGGTTGTTAAAATTAGGGCTTACTGATTTCCACACAGACATGAGAAAGACCCTTAGGTCATCTTAATACATTATGTTTCAATCATATCTGATTGCTCAAAAACATTGCCTGCATGCCTCTGCTTAACTGCTTTTCTGGTTTTACCTGTTTTTGATATGTCCTTGAGGTCACTTGAGACGATCACAGAAGGCTGACATCAGTCACCCACTGCAGTTTCAGTGCACAAAGGGGAGAAGGGTTTTCATTTTGTGATGCAATAGTAATCTCCTCAAGTGCTGGATACACGAATGTAAAAATGTTGGCTATTAAGTCATAATACATTTGAAAGTCTCAGATAATTGTCTAAGAAGTGAAATAAACAGGCTTGGGGATAAACCTACTTGCAATATAATTATGTTAGTTACATAAGCTTTTAATGGATTACATTTTTAAGTACTAATACTTGTAAAATTTTTGCTTTTAGCAAATTAGGTATCATTTGAATACACTGGCTGATGCCTAATAAGAATTAGAATTATATTTGGCTTGTTATATAAGTAAATATCTTGTTACATGCCTGTTTAATGCTTGGGAAAACCAATCCAAACAATCTCTTTAGAATAAGAGTCTAATTACACATTTATCATTAAAATTACAATGAGCTAATTGCCTTGGAGATATCTTTATCTCTCTTGCAGCTTGCTTAATCCTAATGCATGTTTTCAATAATCATTTGTTACTTAATTAACTAATTAACAAACAATACCTGTTGTATGGAAAATCCTAAATTAAACACTTGAGGCTCTTTAATTGAATGCTCAATAACCCAATATAGTCCTTAATATTAGAACCTTTAAATATTGCAAAGATGCTATTGAATCACATATTAGTTTGCTCCTGTTATCTTTGGGGCTTAATTGGTAGAAAAAGGGCAGCTGATAATACACAAGGGGTGGCCAGCGCAGCAAGGCTCTGATGAAACAGAAAATACCCACTAATAGTGGCTGAGCAGCAGCGGGAGTTGGCCAACCTCACCAACCAGCGACAAAGGCAGGCCATACATTCAGACTGCAAATGTCCCTGCCCATGAAATTAAGAAGCACAGTTTGGAAGATAAGCACATACAGGTCCAAAAGTTAACAATCCCTGATGCAAAGCAGATACCCTTGATATCCTGTGCCCTCTGACTCTACCCTGTTGCCCTCCCCCCACTCTACTCTGTTGCTTTGAAACAATCTAGAAGGCAGTGTTTTCTTCTCTAGGTCTAGGATTTGTGGACCCGGTCCAAGTATTCCTTTGTATCATAGCCCCTCACATTCTTTTCTGTCTCCAGTCTAGCCCTCTCTGATTTGACTATGAAAATGCTGCTGGAATGAACTTTCTAAAATGTAAATCTAATTATTGACTTCCCATCAATGATTTCTCACATTTTCTAAGGATAATTTTCTTTTTCTTTTTTTAATTTTTTTTAATATTTATCTATTTTTGAAAGACAGAGAGAGACAGATCATGAGCAGGGGAGGGCCAGAGAGGGAAGGACACACAGACTCGAAGCAGGCTCCAGGCTCTGAGCTGCCAGCACAGAGGCCGATGCGGAGCTCTAACCCACGAATCATGAGATCATGACCTGAGCCGAAGTTGGACGCTCAACTGGCTGAGCCACCCAGGCGCCCCTCTAAGGATCATTTTCAAGCTCCTTGGGATGTGTAGCTCTCTAAATTCTAATCTCTGGTTTCCTATTGATTTCTTGATATCTCCAGCTACCTCTCCCTATACTTTATGCTCCATTTATATTTACTACGTTTCGTTACCTGGAGTTTTCATGCTCATCTACTTTGTATATTATCTGCTCATTTCCCTGGCTGCCCTAGTCATCATTCAAGGTGCATCTGTCAAATAGTTACCTGCTCTTGAAACCTGCAGTCAGAATTAAAACCATCTCTTTGCACATTTTCTAGTATTATCTTTGTTATATATTACATATTAAATAATGCTATAATTGTTTGCATGTCTATCTCCCAACTTAGGCTATGGAGTAAGACTTAAATAGTTAAAAGCACAGACTACAGGGTCTAAGAAAGACAGGTTCAAATTTCTGTTTCATTACTGTGTAAATGTGGAGGCAATACTTACTTCCACCTATTCTCAGTTTTCATGTTTGTAATACAGAAAGAAAAACTGTTCTTTTAAAGTTATTGTGAAAATTATATAGAATACATATAAAGTGCCAATAACAATGATAAATGATAAATCACTGTGAGTCCATTTTAATGTTACTGTATACATTTAATATTGTATTCTTGTGCCTAATACGGCTTATGGAACATTCTATGCATATGCATTCAGTATGCATTGTATGTGCTGGTAAATGACTAGATTTGCACAAGTAATTACATTAATAAATAACTATGGATGGTTAAAATAGTGAGAGAAATACTTTGGGGGTAATTTAGAAGTTTATCATTTTTTTGGTTTTTGTTTTATGTGACAGTCTAAATCCCTCTTTCTTCATTCCTTCTTCATGGCCTTTATTTGATTTTGCAACCTATAGTTTTTATTGTTACTATAAATGAGATATTTTCCCCAGAATAAAGGGAATAAGTTATAAAACATTATTGGTCTCGCACAAATTTATTTCTATTATATTTTAAAACCAATTACCAGACTAACTGGTAATAACATGTTCCCATTGATGCTAATTTTTGTCAAAGCATCTGTAAGTTCAATACTCTTGCAATCAAAATCTCAACAGGGATTGACGAGCTGATTTTATTTTTTCTATTGAGATATAATTGGGATGCGACATTTTATTAGTTTCAGGTGAATAACAAAATGATCCAATATTTGTATAAATTATCACCGCAAAAAGTCTGCAGATCTTCCTCAACTTACAACGGGATTACATCCTGATAAACCCATTGTAAAATGAAAATATCATTAACTCCAAAATGCATTTAATACACCTAACCTGTCAAACATCAGGGTAAGTCTACCCTACTTTAAACATGCTTGGACTGCTTATATTAGTCTACAGTTGGGTAAATCATCTAACACAAAGCCTATTTTATAATAAAATGTGGACTACCACCTATAATTTACTAGATACTATAAAAAAAAACAAAAACCCAGAATGGTATGGGTACAGAATGGCTGTAAGTGTACCAGTTGTTTACCCTCATGATCAACTGGCTGGCCAGCAGCTGCACCTGCCCCTGCCTAGGGCCAAGAGAGAGGAGCAGAGAAGGACCTCCCTGGGAAACTGCAGAGTAGGAGGACCTTAAACTCACCTCTTGCCACAGATACAACTAGATAACACATCAGAGCAAACAACTTAGAAAAAGGATCTAAAGATCAGCAGACCAAACTCCACAACTAAAGAAGAGGCCACATCAAAGAGAGTAGGATAAGCAAGGACTGGGGGAGAACCTAAACCCTGGGGGTCTAACCACAGGAGGCAGGGAAGGAGCTGTGGGTGGAGAATGGGGCAAGAAACTCACTAGCACATCAGGGAACTTACAATGGGAAGAGGAATCCCCATAGCACTTGCTTTGAAAATCAGAGGGACAGAATTTTGTGAGTGTGGGACTTAAAGCTCAGAATATTAAAAATCAGCAGCTAGGCTCTGAGAGAGCCTGCAGGGTGATAAGAAAATGTGCCCCTGCCCTTAAAGAGACAGCACAGCAAACAAACCAGAGGAATACCACTTGGAAGCAGCAGTTTGAAAGGAATCTGGAGCTTATAGAAGAGTTAGTTACTAATCTCAGGGCTCCCTAAGGGACTTCTTCAGGAACAAAAGAGCTGGCAGGCGCCATTTCCCTCCCTTGCCTCTCATCATAAACACACAGCCCCCTGCTGGAACCAGAGCAGTGCTGGCACTAACTACCTAACTTGCTTATTCCACACCCTCCCCTCCTCCAGCCAGGCCTGCCACTGTACCCTCAGTGCCATGCTGCAGAACCCCTCTCCCAGAAGACCCACTCAAACCTTCCCAACACTGTGTCTCCCCATCCCCTACAGAGGACAAGGACCTCCCTTATATGTGCTTTGCGGAGCGGCCCCTGCCAGCCCTCATCTCCACAGGGGCAGCATGTCCCCAGTGGAGGAGGACCAGCACCACCTAGTTAAAAGTGCACAGCCTCCCATTAATTTCAAGAGCAACAGACATAGCTGACTTGCTTAACACACAGTAATAGACACAGAGAGTTAGGCAAAATGAGAAGACAGAGGAATCTGTCACAAGTGAAAGAACAGGACAAAACCTGTTCTTAGCAAGAGGCCTAAACGAAATAGATACAAGTAACATTCCTGATAGAGAATTGAAAGTAATGGTCAGAAAGGTACTGGATATGAGAAAAGAGTAGAGAACATCAGTGAGACCCTTAACACAGAGATTAAAAAAAAAAAAAAAAACCATCAAAGATAAAAACACAGTAAATAAAATTAAAAATACATTTGGTGGAATAAATGGCAGGGTGGAAGAAACAAAGGAATACATTAATGCACTAGTAGACATTAATGGAAAGTAATCAAGCTGAACAACTGAGAGGAAAAAGGAATCATGCAAAACAAGTAGAGACTTAGGGGACTCAGAGACTCCATCAGTCATAATAACATTTGCATTATAGGGATCCCAGAAGGAGAAGAGAGAGACAAGGGGAAGGGAAATTTACTTGAAAAAGTAATTGCTGAAAACTTCCCTAACCTAGGGAAGGAAAGAGATATCCAGCTCTAGGGGTGCAGAGCTCTCCCAATAAAATCAACCAAAGGAGGTCCACACAAGACACAAAGTAATTAAAATGGCAAAAAGCAGTGATAAAGGAAAAAAAAAATTTAAGAAGCAAGAGAAAAGGAGACAGTTACATATAAGGGAAACTCCACAAGGCTGTCAGCAGATTTTTCAGCAGAAATTTTGCAAGCCAGAAGGGAGCAACATGATATATTTAAAGTACTGAATGGGAAAAATCTGCAGCCAAAAATAATCTATCCAGCAAGGATATCATTCAGAATATAAGGAGAGACAGAGTTTCTCAGACAAACAAAAACTAAAGGAGCTCAGGACCACTAATCCACCCCTATAAGAAATATTAAAGGGAACTCTTTGAGTGGAAAGGAATAACTACATAAGTGAAAGTCTAAATATCAAAAGGAAGAATAACTATTTCTGTAAAAATAAGTTAAGATATTGATAAAATAAAGTATGTAAAATATGGCACCATATACCTAAAACATGATGGGCATTAGGAGAGTAAAGATGGGATCAAACTTAAGCAACCATTAACTTAATACAGACTGCTATATGCAGAAAATGTTATACACAAACCAAACGGTAACCACAAATCAAAAACCACTGATATGCAAAGAATAAAGAGAAAAGAATCCAAGTACATCACTAAAGAAAACCAGCAAACCATGAGAGAAAAAATGATCAGAAAAAACTACAAAAACAGCCACAAAACAAGTAACAAAATGACAATAAATAAATACTAATATATCAATAACTACTTTGAATGTAAATGGACTAAATGCTCCAATCAAAAGTCATAGGGTGTAAGAGTGGATTAAAAAAACAGGATCCATCTATATGTTGTCTAAAGATACTCATTTCAGACCTAAAGATGCCTGCAGATTGAAAGTGAGGGGATGGAGAAACATCTACCGTGCAAATGGATGTCAAAAGAGAGCCAGAGTAGCAATGTTTATACTGGACAAAATAGACTTTAAGACAGAGGGTAAAAAGAGACAAAGAAGGACAGTATATAATAATAAAAGGGACAATCCAACAAGAATATATAACAAGTGGAAATATTTATGCACTGAACATGGAAGCACCCAGATATATAAAACAGTTAATAACAAACACAAAGGAACTAATCAACAGTAATACAATAATGACAGGGGACTTTAACACCCCACTTACATCGATGGGAAGATTATCCAAAGAGAAAATCAACAAGAAAACAGTGGCTTTCAATGACACACTGGCCCAGATGGACTTGCCAGATATATTCAGGACATTCCATCCTAAAACAGCAGAATACACATTCTTTTCAAGTGCATGTGGAACATTCTCCAGAAAAGATCACATATTAGGCCACAAAACAAGACTTAACAAGTTCAAAAAGATCAAAGGCATACTATGCATCTTCTCTGACCATGACGCTATGAAAATAGAAATCAACCACAAGAAAAAAAATCTGGAAAGACCACAGGTATGTGAAGGTTAAATAACATGCTATTAAACAATAAATGGGTCAACCAAGAAATCAAAGAAGAAATTAAAAATATATGGAAACAAATGAAAATGAAAACACAACAATCCAAAACATTTAGGATACAGCAAAAGTGGTTCTAAGAGGGAAGTTTATAGCAATACAGGTCTTCCTCAAGAAGCAAGAGAAAGATCTCAAATAAAGAACCTAACCTTACACCTGAAGGTACTAGAAAAAGAATAACAAATAAAACCCCAAATCACCAGAAAGAAGGAAATAAGGATTAGAGTAGAAATAAGTGATATAGAAACTAAATGCAATAGAACAGATCAATGAAAGCAAAAGCTGGTTCACTGAAAAGATAACAAATTGAAAGACCTCTAGCCAGACTGATCAAAAGAGAGAGACATCCATTCATGAGTAAAGCCCTCAACAAAGTAGGTTTAGAGGGAACATACCTCACCGTAATAAAGGCCATATATGAAAAACCCACAATGAGCATCATACTCATTGGGAAAAAGTTAAAAGCTTTCCTGCTAAGAACAAGACAAGAATGTCTACTCTCACCACTTTTACTCAACATAGTACTGGTAGTCCTAGCCACAAAAATCAACAACAAAAAGAAATAAAAGGTATCAGAATTAGGAGGAAGAAGTCAAATTTCCACTATTTGCAGAAGACATAATACTATACATAAAAAAAACTTGAAAGACTCCACCAAAAACTATTAGAACTGATAAATGAATTCAATAAAGTCACGGGATACAAAATCAATGCACAGAAATCTGTTGCGTTTCTATATACTAATAAGGAAGCAGCAGAAAGAGAAATTAAGAAAACAATCTCCATCTACAATTGCACCAAAAACGATACCCAGAAATAAACTTAACCAAAGAGGTGAAAGACCTGTACTCTGAAAACCATAAAACACTGACAAAAAAATACTGTTAAAATGTCTATACACCCAGAACAATCTACAGATGTAAATGTACAGCATTTTTCACCTAACTAGAACAAAACATTCTAAAATTTATATGGAATTACAGAGGACCCCAAATAGCCAAAGCATTAATGACAAAGAAAAGCAAAGCTGGAGGTATCACAATTCTAGACTTCAAGTTACATTACAAAGCCATAGTCATCAAAAAAGCATGGTAAGGGCACAAAACCAAACATACCAATCAATAGAACAGAATAGGAAACCTAGAAATAGACCCATAATTATATGGTCAATTAATCTTCAACAAACCAGGAAAGAATATCCAATGGGAAAAAGACGGTCTCTTCAACAAATGGTGCTGGGAAACTTAGACAGCAACATGCAAAAAAAAAAAAAAAAAAAAAAAAAAAAAAAAAAAGAAAAGAAAAGAACTGGATGACTTTCTTACACCATACACAAAAATAAACTCAAAATGGATTAAAAACCTAAACGCAAGATCTGAAATTATAAAAATCCTAGTCAAGAGCACATGTAGTCATTTGTCTGACATTAGCCATAGCAACAGTTTTCTAGATATGTCTCTTGAGGCAAGGGAAACAAAAACAGAAATAAAACTATTGGGACTCTATCAACATAAAAGTTTCTGCACAGTGAAGAAAACAATCAACAAAACTAAAAGGCAACCTAGAATGGAAGAAGACATTTGCAAATGGCATAACTGATAAAGGGTTAGTATACAAAACATATAAGGAAATTCTATAAGTACACAACCCAAAAATAAATAATCCAATTAAAAATGGGCAGAAGACTTGAACAGACATTTCTCCAAAGAAGACACCCAGATGGCCAATATACACATGAAAAGATGCTCAATATCACTCACCATCCAGAAATGTAAATCAAAACTATGAGATATCACCTCACACCTTTCAGAATGGCTAAAATCAACAACACAAGAAACAAGTGGTAGCCAGGATGTGGAGAAAATGGAGCACTCATGCACTACTAGTGAGAATACAAACAGATACAGCCACTGTGGAAAATAGTATGGAATGTCCTCAAAATATTAAATATAAAACTACCCTGTGACCCAGTAATTGCATTACTGGTTATTTACCCAAAAAATACAAAAACACTAATTCAAAGGGATACATGCACCCCTATGTTTATAGCAGCAATATTTATAATATTTTATATTATGTATATTATAAATATATATATATATTTATAATATATATTATAATATTTTCATAATATCCAAATTATGAAAGCAGCCCAAGTGTCCATGGATAGATGAGTGGATAAAGAAGTGGTATGGAATACTATTTAGCCATAAAAAAGAATGAAATCTTGCCATTTGCAATGACATGGACGGAGCTAAAGTGTACTATGCTAGGTGAAATAAGTCAGTCATAGAAAGACAAATACCATATGATTTCACTCATATGTGAAATATAAGAAACAAAACAAATAAGCAAAGGGGAGAAAGAGAGAGAGAAATCACAAAACAAACTCTTAACTATAGAGAACAAACTGATGGTTACCAAAGGATAGGTGGGTAGGGGGCCACGTGAAATAGGTGATAGGGATTTAGGAATGCACTGGGGGATGTATTACATTGTGCACCTGAAACTAATTTTAAAAAAGTCTCAGTCATATCAATAAGATGTGCATACAGGTATCCATTATAGTGCTTACATTAGTAAAAAATTGTTAAGTTGAATGATTCTAAGATGGAGACCATCTGTAGTTAAGATCTATCACCATACATAGTTACAACCTTTTTTCCTCTTGTGATAATAAATTTTAAGATCTATTATGTTAGCAACTTTCAAATATGTAATACAGTATTAGTAACTGTAGTCACCATGTTGTATACTGTATCACCAATACTCATTTATAACTAGAAGTTTATATACTTTTTGACCTTCTTCACCCATTGTACTCCCTCAACCCACTCCCTTACCTCTGGCAACCACATACAGATATATATATAATTTATATATATATCCAATTTATATATATATATATATATATCCAATTTATATATATACATATATAGAGGGCCAATTTATATATATATTGAATATATATATATTACTGAATATATATAGATTTGAAATTGTATCTTTCAGCAAATAGGTCAGAATGTTTCAGTGTGGCTATTGAGTAAGATCCATAACCATAAAGGAAATCAGTAGAGAGGAAGAGGTGAGTTCAGTGTTAAAACTTCCTAAAAAATAGAATATATTTAAAATCAAATGGGTTTCCTAACTGTCCTTTATTTCATATGTTCAAGCTAAGACTGAACAATAAAATTATTGGAGTAGTATAAAGTATTAGGACAGGATTATGCTACACCAAATGCCTTAATGTCTTTATGATTCTGTGACTCTAGCTCCTAGGTATCTCACATTTTACAGTAGTGCCTGTGTTCACTCTGCTATAGGATGTAGCATTCATTCATCTATTCCCTAGGCTGTTCAGTGTTCAAATTTATCAAAACATTGCTAAGGTTCCAACAAACCTCTTTTTAAGTTTTCTCAGGGACTCATTTCTTTTGTTTTTTAAGGTTATTTATTTGTTTTGATAGAGAGCAGAAGAGGGGAAGAGGAAAGGGAGAGAGAATCCTAAGCAGGCTCTGCACCCTCAGTGCAGAGCCCAATGTGGGGCTCCAACCACAACCCGTGAGATCACGATCTGAGCTGAAACCCAGAGTCAGACGCTTGTCCCAATGAGCCACCCAGGAGCCCCTCAGTGACTAATATCAATGAGCAGTAGCTCTCGTGACAGTAAAGTTACACTCTCTTTGCACTGTTAGTAAATAAGAAACTCTTGGGAAGTGTCTGCTTCCTGACTTTGTAAAACAGGCACAAGAAATGGTGCCTATTAAGGCAATGGTTTAGGTTCATCTCTTTCCTTCCAAAATATTTTCAGTGTCTGTTGTCAAGTTTTGATGTTGTTTATTCAGGGCCCTTTTTTTTTTTCTTTCAGGAAAACTCAGAGTCTCCCAAGTTTGGGACAGCAATAATTTGATATAAGTAATAATTTGACATAAGTATTAGAAAATACTATCAGTTGGAAATGTCATACTTATAAAGTGATATACACAGTAAGTGGAAACCGTCTACCCCATCTTGAAAGCTTTAGGGGAGACAGAGTTCTGAGAAATGGCTGTCCATAGGGGCTCCTCCCAGGAAGCTCCACATTCTAATCTGACACTCGCTACTCTGTATTTATTATCACTACCTATAAGATAAATGCGAAAGTCATCACCTTCCAAAAGCAAGAAGCACCAGCTTTCCTCCCTCCCAATAGCTCAACGCTCATCTGTAAAAATAAAAGCTCCCTAGACAGTCTGAACTTAGTTCAAATTAATGCTGTGCTCCAAAGTTGTACTGCAAATGTTCATAATTTAGCTGTCAGAAATTGTGAAAGACATCATTATAATTCCAATCAAAGAATTTTCTTTTGCCTGTGTTTAGAATGATTTCCCCTAGTTTCAATAATGTTTTTGTGAAATCACATAGGGTGAGAAATAATCATAGGATATGGCCTAATTGAATATGTCATTGCGACAGGAGGTCCAATAGTCCATTTAAAACACAACAGTGCTTGCGGCTACCAAGTTGGACTGATTGTCCTCAGGACGTACATTATCTGTATCTGTATTCTGTTTGTCTGCTCCACCCTGGCCAGCACCCCTGGCTTCGCTGAGCTATTGAAATCCTGTGTTTCACATTAGCCATGAACTTTCCATTCTCAAGCCTTTCCACACTCAAACTGTTGGTCCTATTTCAATCACCAAGAGACTAGACAGAATTCTAAAGACTTACATTGAAAGCTATTTTTTAAATAATTTAGCGTAAGGATCACAGACTTTTCCACCAAGGCAGCAATTAAGTCATCACTGCTGCTGGCCCTATAAAAATTGATTGGGCTTGTTGTTATCACCCAAACCTTCTCAACAGCTTTCCTGTACAATCTGACACCAAAGGCAGAAATCATGCAGTGAAAACCAGTACCAGGAAAAGAGAAAAAGGTCATTAAATACAAGTTGCGTTTTTTTTTTTAAATATGTTCTACTGATATTAACCCTGCAGAAAATAACCAGGTGAGAAATATTTCCGGGACCCATGTAATTATCATTGCTAAAGATATTTGTCCAATCAACATATTTTTCCTTTTCAACCAGGAAAAAATATACTAACTTGTAGCTCAGGGACATCTCATTTTTCAGGACAGCTCTGCTGGAGAGACCTTTTCTTGCCTATTTTTAAAAATCCTTAATTTGCTCATGAGCAATATTTATACACACCAGCCTTTCAATGGCATGTCATGGCTCCCATCTCCCAACCCTTCCCCTTCCTCCTCGCCCATGAATGTCTCTGTCCTATTACATAACAAACTTCCCCTGCAAAACCTACTTATTATCCTGGCAGGTGTTTTGCTTTTTATTCTATGGCTGCACCTCTCTGGTTTTTTAAGTTCTATGGTTTTTCATATGGCAGTCAGCAAAGAACATCGGCTGAGGCAGGCCTCAGCTGGCCCTCATGCTTGGGTAACTTCCAGGTACAGCTCCAAGTCAGGCCTGACATTTACAGATACCTAATTCTCTTGCAGTGCTAATGCAGGTAGGGGAAGACCAGCCGCTGGGTACAGAGTTGACAATAGTGACAGGCTTGGATTTTACCCCTGAGGAAGTCAGATAGACCCGCCTGGCTTGAGTATACCTTCAAGAAGAGAAGCTATGGGGGTACCTGGGTGCCTCAGTCAGTTAAGCGTCCAACTCTTGACCTTGGCTCAGGTCATGATCTTGCAGATCGGGAGATGGAGCCCCACATTGGGCTCTATGCTGACAATGTGGAGCCTGCTTGGGATTCTCTCCCTCCCTCTCTCTCTCAAAATAAATAAACAAACTTTAAAAAAAAAAAGATGGGCAACTATCGTTTGGTTGAGCACCAACATTTGTCAGGAATTGCCGTTGTTTTTTTTTTTACCTCTATTATATCCTTTGGTCCTTATTACAACTCTGCAAAGTACATATTGTTAGCCCCATATTTCAGACTGGGACACTGAGACTCAGAGATGAAGAGTCATGTTCCCACAGACCCCACAGGAGCAGGAAGTGATATGTGATCTACAGCTATCAGCATCAGTGCTTCTTGCAGTTGGGTGATGACAAGAACACTGGGGGAAGCGAGTCTGAGATTCTGTGTCTCTAAGAGGCTCCCACTGATGCCTCGCTGCTGGTCCCTGGGCCACACCTGGCTTAGCAAGGGTGCCGGTTTTATTTTTTATAATGAAGGGAAACCTTTAGAAGTGAATACAAGAAGATCCATGCAAGGATGCCATGCACTGGCCCTGTGGGCCCATAAAATCCTGAAACTATGATGCCAAACAAGGTATAGGCAGGTTGTGCCGGGAACCACGCCAGCATCCATGTCCGACAGGCAATTTGCTCTCTGCCAGCAAGTTCTTTGGCAGAAGTATGAAATACACAATTTTTTTTCTGGCCAGAATTTGAGATTTTTTTGTCTCCCTATTTTGTCCCAGTGAATGCCTTACAAGTGCCTTTCTGCTCGCAGATAACTCAATGTCTTTAAAGGAACTGTTCTATAAAGATGCTAGAACAGAGAGAGATCTGTCTGTCCTTGAATTCAGAAGACTGGGGCGTAGCTCCCATTTATGGCATTTTCCAGCTGGGGGATATGTACAAGCCCTAAACCCCTCCTGAGTCAGTTTCTTCATTTTCTTTAAAATTTATTTTTATTTATTATTTTTGAGAGAGTGCATGGTGCAGGAGCAGAGAGAGGGAGGATCAGAAGCAGGCTCCGTGCTGACAGCAGAGAGCCCAATGAGAGGCTTGAACTCATGAACTGTGAGATCATGACCCGAGCCAAAGCCAGACACTTAACTGACTGAGCCACCCAGGCACCCCAGTTTCTTCATTTTTAAAGCAGGGGGACATAACCCTTATTTCACTCAGTGGTGAGTTTGAGGATACCTTTTAAGTTACTTAAAAATAATGAATAACTAACAGTGGACTGTACCAACACAACCACTTTGGAAAAGAGTGTGGCAGGATCTACAAAAGCTAACTCTAGTCCCCAGGCCTGAGGGAGGCCCCAAAAACCTCACCCCTATTATGTTCTCAAAGAAAAGGAGAACACATCACCTATAAGAACCTTCCTGGATGCTTCGCTCACAGCAGCCAAAACAGCAGAAATAATCCAAAGTCCACCAGTAGCTGAACGTGTAAATAAATTGTTACGAAGTCACAAAACTGCTCGATGGCAGTGAAACAGAGCACACTAGCTACATGCAGCAACTTGGGTGACATTCATGTAGAAAGTTAAGGAAAAGAAGTCTCGTTCAGAAGAGCATGTACTCTTTGCTTCCACTTATACAAAGTTTAAGAACACACAAAGCTAATCTATGTGGATGAAGTCACCTACGTTGGAAATGAGGGTGAGCACTGATGGAAAAGGACATGCATGGGAAAACCTCTGAGGTGCTAGAAACCTTCTCCATCTTGATTTGCATGGTGGTTACGTGCACTTGTCTCAAACTGATCCAGTGGATCTTTATGATTTGTATGTGTTAGTGATGACCACCAAGGGGAGGGCCTGGGCATATGCAACATGGGTGCGTTGTCTAGAGAGAATCTGTAACAATAGAAATTGTTATAAAGTCAGGTCTTTTTGTTATTAATTGCCACAGCCTTAAAATTCTAAACACTGCCAGGGATAAAATCCTTCTTCCTATTAAGAGCAGACAGTTCCCACTGCCCTGTTTTGACACATCACTGGGCTCTTTACCGCAGGCGGGCAACTTTAACAGCAATCCTTTGCAGGGGGGTGGGGCAACTGTGTACAGACCAACAAGTGTGTCATAAGGCACACCAATTTTGAGCGTGTGAAGTGTGATGAAAAAAGAGTATGTAAATAACACTGACTTATAGAGTTATAATCAATGGAAGAGATTAGATGTGTTTTTAAACAATGATATATTTATAGATGTTCCAAAAACCAGAGAATTAAAGTTGCACTGGCATTTTATAAACGCCTCATAAACCAGCCATTTTCTATGATTGTCATTTTTTTAAATTCGGGACACAATGAGCATAGTTGGGAAGGAGTGCGTCCAGTGAAAGACTGCATCCAAATGCTGCTTCATTTACATGTGCAGGCTCATGTGATAAACAAGCCACGGGCCTCTGAGTCCCTAAATACTTCATCTTTACTGTATTAACAATGCAAACAGATGCTACGGGGACATAAAAGAGAAAGAGATCTTGGGGAGAGGAGGTAGGTGGAGTGGTTTCTGGGGTGCTACTGGCAGACTAAAAAAAGCAGACACGTACTGAGGGCTAATTATGATGCATTAACCTAAACCTCAAAATAACCCTCTAAGACAGGGACCTTTCTTAGCCCTGTTTACAGCTGAAGAAATGGCAAGACGTAAAATCATGAGTAACTTTCCCAAAGTTTCATGACTTGTGACTGGCGAAGGAAGGGCTTGAACACAGACAGTGTATCTCCAAAATCTCTTCTGCTTCTCTACTGGGGAGCTCCAGAATCTTCAGGCAGATGCGCCATGCACTTGCACAACCTGGAAGAGTTCGGGAACCACATTTGGAGTTGTACCTCACTTTCACAGATCCACTTCACCCAGTCTCCATGCCCTGGCATCTGACTCCTGCATCCCAGGGAGCAAGAAGGGGTTCAGGTCCCGACAAAATCAGTGAAAAGTTTTGACTGAGGGTTCTCAACAGTTAGCATTTGCAAAACATTAAACATTTTGTCAGCATAAGTAAGTAAATTGAAAGACTAAGAAGAGCACTAAACACGGCCTCAATAGTGACAACAAAGAATGGTTTAACCTTGTCTCCATGTTTATAAAACTATTTCTCATCGTGACATCATTTGTATGTGGTTACTTTCCAGGCCTGTCCACTCATCACTCCCTAAATCGGTCATCATCCACCTGGGACACAACTGAACAAGAGAAGACAGACAACAGGAGTGGGTAGGTGTGGTGATTTGGAGAGAATGTTGGGTTCAAATCTGGTTTCTTCTACTAACAGCTATATGACTTCACACAACAAACAAAGCCTCTCTGTTCCTCAATTTCCATATCCGCACAACACACAGAATTTTGGCAATGCCTCCATGGGGATATTAGAATTAAGTAACTGATTTTTTAAAATAATTGATATATATATTTTTTGTAATCTTTATTTTTGAGAGAGAGGCAGAGTGTGAGTTGGGGAGGAACAGAGAGAGAGAGAGGAAGACATAGAATCTGGAGCAGTCTCCAGCTCTGAGCTGTCAGCACAAAGCCTGACGCAGGGCTTGAACTCACGAGTGGTGAGATCATGACCTGAGCCAAAGTCAGATGCTTAACTAGGACTAAGCTACCCAGGCATCCCGATTAAATAACTGATATTTTTAAAACATTTCCAAATGCCTGGCACATGCTAAGCAATAGCTTTTTTTTTCAATAAATGTTATAATACATGTCCTATTTTCATTGGTATCAGCTCTGATATGATGTTATTCATCTTTCTATTATTTTCAATAAATTATGCCCCATTCCATGTAATCTATATAATCCAATGACAATCTACTCAACTCAACATTTTCATGTGACAGAATAGAAAGCATAGTGATAGTATTACAACTTAGGAAAAAATAAATGTTATAAACTTATCAAAGCTTTATAACATACCAGCGAATATTGTGACGCCCAGTTGAGATGATGATTCACAGGCTCGCAGGCCCACAATGGAGCACATAGGGGAGATGGGGGTAATAAATCTCACTGGTACTCTCCCCACCTCCCTTCCCAATGCCTTATTGCCTGGCTGGACCGTGTAACTGTTCATTCCTATTGAATTTTAGCTCTTCCTCAGAACTGCCATATAGCTAAACCATATTATTTCTACTTGACCCACACCATACACTCTTGAGGTTTCTCAGTCTTTCTCAACATATCCCCCATATCCAATTGAATACCCCAGGTCATCAGAGAAATGTTTCCTGAATCTGAGCCCTCCTCTGCATTCCTACAGGTATGCTTTACTTTAGCCCTTCCAGTCTCTCTTTTCCTTGTCTATTTTACCTCATCTCCTCACCATTTAACATCCTTCCAATGTGGACAACCCTTCACATTATCTACCAGTTAATTCTTGTTTCAGAAAATCTTATCACAAGACTCCCTATTAATGTCCAGGTTCCTCATTTACTTGTTCTTCCACTCATTCAGTAAGTAAACATTTATTGAGTACCTCCTGTGTGCTAGCTATTACATGAGACTTGGTGGTAAAATGGAAGCAGACGTGGGCTTGAGCTCATCCTGGGCCTCTCATAATCTGGCTGCTGTCTGCCTCTCTGGTGATGTTCCTGAGGATGCCCAGGTCACAGCCAAGTGCTCACTGGACACTTCACACATCCTCTTTCCTCTGCCAAGAATTCATTTCCATTTCATCTTTGCCTGGTAAACTCCTACTCATCCTTCAGGGACACAATTTTCTGTTAAGCATTCCTCAGCCATGAGGCAGAATTCAGATCCTTTTCTTCTGTCACCTCACAGCATCCCTGGGTGTTCTTACTATTTATTTTGCATGAAGCATCGTAATTATTTGTCAGGAGTTGGGAGAGCCTGTAGTCCATTTGCTGCCATCTTTCATTTTTTCCCCCTTGTCATTCTGCACGGCACTTCCCAACTAACATATGAGAAGAGAAAGCAAAGTACCATGTTGTTACTGTAAGCAACAATAGTACTATGTTGAAAATGGCAGAAACCCATCTCCTAAAGATTGGGACTTCTGAAGCCAGATGTCATTTTGGATATGAGAATGTGTGGCTCCTCACCTTCCTGCTTCCTAAGGAACCCTTAGGCACATAACTGGAGAATATTCCCTAGGCTTCACTTGAAGCAGCCAGTCCCTAAGGAGAATGGGTGGGGAGGCACACCCCTCAGGTCAGAATGGGGTATCCACTCCACCTAATGTCCTGTGGTATAAACAGGTGCACTTAGGAAAATGAGCAACCATTTGAAGCCATGTCCATTTCACCAAGCAAGCAGCCATGTGTGGTACCAGCCATGGCGACCTGCACTGGCCAACCCACATAGCAAATACACAAGGATCAGTACATTCAAAGAATATAATTAGGTCCTCTAATGACCAGGCCTCATTTTTTAGGTGGGGGGAACAGATGTCATAGAAAGAAAGCAAAGCAAAGCAAAGAAAAAGACAATTCGAACTATAGGGTTTTCTGAAGCTCTAACCTGTCAATACAGACATCAACCATCCTAGTTTGGGACATCATTACAAGTCCAGGTGACTAACACACTTTAAAAAGAGAAACTCATAAGCTTCCAGCTAAAAACAAGGAGGAGAGGGAGCAGAGGGGGAGGAGGTACAATAAATACTAATTGATCAAGTTGGAAAGAATAGAGCCTGTACACAGTCCGTTGGCTGCTTCTCACCCATCTCTCTACAATCTTTTCTTCCCATGTAGAGTCCTTTCCCCCCCCCCAAAAAAAACAGCATAATAAAGGGAAATAATAATGTCTTGGTGGCTAATCCAGCCTTGAGGGGGGAAAAAAGTTCTCCTAAATGCAAGTTGAAGTCCCTGCCGGGGCAATAAACAAAATCCTACTTTGACAAAATGCAATGAGTGAACGTGTGCTCTGGTGACACCTTTTGCAGCCAGCCGTGAAAGGCGGGTGGAGGGATTTGACTGGGCTGTCTCTGAGGTCCCCCTCATGTCACCAAGGAAGACGGGGACACCCGATACCCACCCCAGCACCGCCTAGCTTGCCTTGTAGCCTGGAAAAGCTGGCAACGAGAGAGAGCCCTTCCTCAGAACAGCAAATCCTCTTCTGGCTTTGCCTCTGCCCCCACTGGCACTCCCTTTCCCCCTAATTCCCAAACATGGCCTCATGCCCCTGAGCTGCCCCCCTTGCTCCCCAAATGAACAGCAAAATTGCCCTGACACAGTTATCTTTGCAGAAGCCGTCCTGGGAGCACGCCTAAGTACGAGTGGGCTATGGAGGGCCGGGGGTGAGAAAGGGCGACTGGGTTCAAAAGTAAAGTCATGGGAAATAATGAGACTGTTCCGCCTAGCTCCCAGCCAGGCAGGGGAGCAGACTGCCCTTTCAGATTGGGTGTCCCAGCTCAGGCAGCTGAAATAACTGGTCACGGAGAGCTGCAAGCAAATTGCTTTGACAAGGCTGTTACTATTGTAAGGGTTCAAGGGTGTCGGCCACTAGGTCAGCGGCTGCCAATCAAGCGGACAGAAAAAGCCGCTCATTGAGCCTGTGATTTCCACCTAGGCCGCAATTATCCCGGACTATTCCAGGAGCTCAGCAGCGCCTCTGATTAAACCTGCCTCCCTTTTACATCTCTTTCAGAGTGCGCTTCACACACTAATTAGTTGCCGGCTCTCCACTGAGATGTCAGACCCTCCGTCAATTTATCTCTATTTCAGCCTGCTCAGAGTGACTTCCCCAGTTATCAAAATTTAATCATGCCTTCAAAAATGTTGAAAAGTGGTCATTAGAGGCAAAAGGCCACAGGATACAATATTCATTTTTCTCTATCTTCCAGCCATCCAGCTGGCATCTATAATGGATATCCTGGGGGCTGTGAGAACACGTTGATTTATGCAACCTCGGCCCTGCTCTCCCTGTGCTCCACCAGGCTGCTTGAGAGAACAGGCTTTAACAAGGTCTGAGGTGGGAGGACATTAATCACGGCGGCATTGTATGTGGAAAAGGGTGCTGTGTAGTCAAAGAACCCCCTACAGTAGGGCAGTTAGATTTTTTTTTTTTTTACCACCTTCTCGGTGATAAAAGAGAGTTTGACAATTGATTAGACCTCTCCGTAACCTTGCAGCCCTGGGAAATGATGAGAGAGAGAAAAGAGGAAGAGAATGATTCTCATACCGACGGTTTTAAATGTGCAATAACTTTATGATTCTTGACTGAAACTGGCTATCAAAATCAGTCCCAACTCAATACCATCTGAAAAAGAAGATCATTCATGGAATAAGAGCCCTTTCGGCCAGATGTGTCAGAGCCAATCACAGGCACCGGGGTCCCGCGGTGACTGCTGGCCGCCTCATACGGTGGGTTCTGATAAAAATCACATCTGATGAATTCACCTCTGCCTGCCTGCTTGGCTGGAAAGAAGGTTTTAGTCCAAAATCAACAATGATGAACTGAAATCTATCAGCAACTGGGAATTGCTTTTCACCTTCCCTCCATCTTGTTTCAGAGCCGTCCACTTCACTCCGTGCCTTTTCCATTCTCCTACTCATGTTGTTCCCAAGCCTAAGGAAGGGAAAGGTGGACACGGGACCTAGTCCCTCTGCAGCAGCAGAACACATCTTTGCCAGGGGACCCCGCTCCCTCGATACATTCTGATCTTTAATACCCACAGCCCCTCTCTGGGCTTGTCCCGGCTCCTGCTTAGGAAAGCAGAGTTGCCAGTCATGCAGAACATGCAAGGTGATTTTTCTGTCTTTTTATTCATGGCAGAAATGTCTTATGTTAACACGTCTTTTGATCCTCGTTCCAGTCATTCTTTGATGCATTCTTTTGATGGAGGGAGAACCAGTCAAGTAAAAAGCCTTTAGATAAGAAACTTACAAAGGCCCAGCGTAGCATGAAAGAAATGGGGTGTGGTGATCATTTGACTGTAAGCCTTTTGTACCCTTCTCCGTGTTCTTACCCCCTCTCATTTGCTCATCCTTCCACGTGCTGAAGCCCACAGTGACTTTCTTTCTTCCTTCTCTGGGAATTCAGCCTAAGCCTAGAACCGGGAGGGGGCAACCACTTACATAGAGAATAGTGAGAGATGTATCCTGACTTCAGTGTTAAGGCCAGAGAAGCAAGGGAGTTTCTTCTGTTTCTGTGGGAGTGTTAGGGAAAGTGAACTTATCTGAAGTAATACATAATTTCAGAGCTCATGCTCCAGCCAGATTTCTCCCACTGCCATTTTCCTCAAAGGAGGATCTGTCTTATGGTCAAATCCAGACACAGGCCAGCCTAGGAAAGAGAGAGGAAAAAGGGAAGGAAGCCAGATGTTGTTTCACTTCCTTTGCTGGCTCCCTGCCCTACACCAAGTGTCCCATTATGAAATACACTCCAGATATAAGGGCAAGAACACAGACCTGATAACAATGGTTAGAATACAGACAAGTGATAAGAAAGGACAGCACAGATGACCTTGAAATGGAACTTCTATCCACAGTAGATCCTGGCACTGTTCTTTTCTGAACCCAGTCATGATGAGCTCTATGCACCTCCAGCCAGATTTACTATCAAGCTTGGAGCCTGTCACCACATGATTCCTACACCAGACTTCACTATCTGAACTACGCACATATCCCTCCAGATATCCGGCCTTACATTTTTAATCCCGCACCAACATGAACCATGGGCTGTCTTTAGTAACATGAGGCGTCCATCCTTGCTAGCTGTGCTTTCCCCAGACCTTGAGAACATACCCAGGGCTGGGTATTCCGAGCATTTGCTCTGGACACAACCCTAGCACTGAGAAAGGGAAAAATACAAATACAGTTATAAACACCCATGCTCCACTCATCAATAAATGACCAGAACAACTGGCTGAATGTAATCTGTTACTATGTGAAAGTACAGTCTCTCAAGCTTCTGAATCCAGTGAGATCTGAATGGAGAGGATAGCATCATGAAGTAAAATGGAAACATGTTGCCACCAGAGTCCTATAGCAAAATGGAGAACATTTTACATTATCTGCAGTGTTTGCGATAATAAAGCACAAATCTGTAAATTTCAACGCATATAAAGGGCATTTTTTGGTAACAGTATTTGAGTCTATTCACTCTACCAGGAAGCATGTTTCTACATTTTTTGGACTGTTTTACTGCCTCAGCACTTTAAAGGTATGAAAAACAATCCACCTTCCCCAAATTTGTTTAATATTATTTTAGAACAGCAGTACTTAGCCTAAGTTCCGTAGATGCCCTCTCCCCAGCCAAGAGGTCCCTTGATATAATTCAGAGGGTCTGAGAATTTTGGTGAAAAAGTATTCCTTCATTTTCACTGCCCTCCCACTGTAAGTGAGCATTTCGTTCAATTATGAGTACAGACCACAGAGCACACTAGTACTGGGAGAATGTGTGTGTGTGTTGCATCTCCTGGAGCACATCAGTGCTAGAATGATCAGAAGCTCATTATAAGTCTCATTATCCAAATATTGAATGTTTTTCATGAGATCTATGATATGGCTGGCAAAAACAAAAATACACACACACACACACACACACAAACACACACGCACAGCATAGTAACTAGGCCGCATAATTTATTGCCTAAACCAGGACAGTTTGAAAGTGATAGAGACACTATTAATAACTATGACAGGACAACAGTTGTAAACTGGAACTGTCCCCCAATGAGCCAGGCTGTATGGCCACATTAACATTAATTTAATTTCATGTAATATTAATAACATTTTTGCCTATTTCCATCTTTAAGCCATTCAGACAAGTCTACCCATCCTAAAATATATGGTGAGAAGTGCCAAAAGTCCACTGATCAGCCCTGCAGAGCTCGCATGTGAATAAGTCTTGTTGCAGAATTCCAGATCTGAGTTAACATGGAGTGAAGAAGACAGAGTGCAGTATCTATGTCTTGGGCTTCAGTAGCTAAATATTAATGTAGGCCAGCTGAACAAATCCAATCCCTCAATTCAGCGGAAGGTACACAAGAAATTTTTTAATACCTGGCAACAATGCTTCGTTAATAATGGCTTACATAAAACAATTCTAGTGCACCATTTTTGATCACCCTAATGCATATAAACAAGTAAGACTCTTTAATCCTGCACTGCTGTTACATTAAAATCATTCTTCTATCAGCTCACTGTTGGCAAGAATTATCCCCCAGTAAGTAATATAATTAATCATATAGGACAAAGCTATTTTTGTGTAATAAATTTGATGTGCTATTACTCTCAACTAGAGTATTAAAAATGTGAAGAAAAAAGTAGGGAACATTGGGGAATAGAGTTACAATATACTCATCCCACTACCCAACAAATCATTTTATAACACACAAATAATTTAACATTAAAATAGTAAATGGATTTCCACTGCATATTATTTTTTTTAAAACTTTATATTGTCAGGTTGGTTTCCATATAACACCCAGTGCTCTTCCCCACAAGTGTCCTCCACCATGACCATCACTCCCCTTCTCCTTTCCCCCTCCCCCTTCTGCCCTAGGTTGGTTCTTTATCCTTACCCAGTCTTCATCTATTCCCAGCTTACAACTTCTGGTCTTCACACGTCCCTGTTCGCCTTTGGTTACTCCATATCACTGCCTAAGGAATTACTAGAAGTGCTTACTCAGTACATGAATCTTCACCTGCCAAGGATGTGAAATAAATGAAAAATCCAGCTAGACGACTGCTAAGGTTCTCTGAAATTTAAAGATTCCGGGGGCACCCGGGTGGCTCAGTCGGTTGAGCGTCCAACTTCAGCTCAGGTCATGATCTCACTGCTTGTGAGTTCGAGCCCCACGTTGGGTTCTATGCTAGCAGCTCAGAACCTGGAGCCTGCTTCAGATTCTGTGTCTCCCTCTCTCTCTTCCTCTCTCACGTTCATGCTCTTTCTCGCTCTCAAGAATAAATACACATTAAAAAAAATTAAAGATTCCATAATTTTGAATCCAATAAGACAAATTTGGTTATAAAAGTATCTTAGAATGCACTTCAAGATCTAATTCCAGACTGTTAGATTAACCATGACATTGGGTTAACTATGTCAATACTTCCATCCAATAGTGGTTTTTATTAAGAGGTCTCACTCTTATGGAATCTGTAAGTTGAAGGAAATACATCAGAAGATTCCTGACACCATCCCAAGCAGTCCTTATTCTATAATCTAAAGACACTGATTCTTCAAAATAAGAGAGGGAAAATCACTGAAAAAAAGAAGTATCTGAAATTAAAGCCATGATCTATATTAATGACAGGAAGGTGAAAAGAAAATGTTTTCCAGAGTTTTAGGAATGTCCACATCCAGAAAGATGCAATATGGTATACTTTTCCCTGTGCGCCCAACTTAGTACAACTAAACCCACTGGGCATTATATCTATAAGACAAACATAAGGAGACTCTGAAAGTCAGAGAGAGGAAAAATAAACTGGCCAGGAACCTCAATGCCCAAGTAACAATATGATGGTGAGTTCCCTGGATTTCCATTTTTCCTCACACATCTTAGATTTGAAAAAGAAGCCAGCGGGGTGCCTGGGTGGCTCAGTTGGTTGAGCGTCCGACTTCAGCTCAGGTCATGATCTCACAGTTCGTGGGTTCGAACCCGCATCGGGCTCTGTGCTGACAGCTAGCTCAGAACCTGGGGCCTGTCTTCAGATTTTGTGTCTCCTTCTCTCTCTGACCCTCCCCTGCTCACGCTGTCTCTGTCTCTCAAAAATAAATTAAAAAAAAAAAAACATAAAAAAAAAAAGAAAAAAGAAAAAGAAGCCAGCAACTCAAAAATGCCAAAAAGATCAAACAAAAAAGTCCCCATGAGAACCAGCTGTCTCTACCTGAAAGACAAGAAGAAGGCCATCCTAGCAAGACAGAAACATTTGGAGACAACAATCATTCTACATCAGCCAAACACCAAAGAAAAAACTATAGTGCCATCCTTATCCACACTTGCAGCTAGATTTCCACCTCCATGAGGCTGTAAGAAGGTGTCTCAACACCCCCACCAGGGTGGTTTCAGAGAGGGTAAATAAGGACCTGGGACTTTCATCTTTGCCAGCTGGTAACAAGCCCCTCCCTCCCCACCATAGTGTCAGTGCAGACCACATGGATACCCTGGCCTGCCACCTCCACCTTTTAGTAAAAAAGCTCCTACCCACTTCCCCACTGGGGTGGTATGAGAAGAGGCCTATTACAGAGCTAGAACTTGCCCCATCTCAAGATAGTAATGAGGCCAGCTCCCATCACAGTAACACTAAAGACCACATGGGAGACAGGATCCCATTCCTGCCTAGTAGAAACAAGGAATATCTCTCTTCTGACTTAAGGGACAATGAGAGAGGAATTTAGACTTCTGTCTCTACCTAGAAGTAACAAAGTGATGCCTCTGTTTCCCCTGCCAAATCAGTGTCAAAGAAAGCTAACTAGAACAAAAAGCTTAAAATAAGATCCTAAATTCTCATAACACAAAACTGTCTAGATTTTAATCAAAAATTGCTGGTCATACCAAGAAGATCTCAAACTGAATGAAAAGACAATCTATGTATCTCAACAGTGAGAAAAAGACAGAGATGGTAAAATTATTTTTTAAGTTTATTAATTTATTTTGGGAGAGAGAGAGCAGGAGAGGGGCAGGGAGGTAGAAAGAGAGAGAGAGAGAGAGAGAGAGAGAGAGAGAGAGAGAGAGAGAGAGACCCAAGCAGGCTCTGTAACAGCACAAAGCCTGAGACGGGCTCAAACCCACAAACCATGAGACCATGAGAGATGGTAAATTACGGAACAAAGGTTTTATAGTAGCCATGATAAAATGTTTTAACAAGCGATCACAAATTAGAAGTATCAGCAAAGAAGTAAAAGATGTAAAGAATGAAAAGGAAATTTTATTTTATTTTACCAAATGGAAATTTTAGAACAATACAATAATCAAAATAAAAATCTCAGTGGATGGGCTGAAGGACAGAATGGAGGGGATGAGAAGAAAGAATTATTGAACGGGGAGACAGAAAAAAGATAAATTGCCCAATCTGAACAATAGACAATATACTTTAAAAAGTGAATAGAGCCTCAGGTACCTGTGGGACTTCAGCAAATGATCCAACATTCATACCAAGTCTCAGGAGAGGAAAAGGGGGCATGCCTGAAAAAATACTCAAATAAAAGCTAAAAACTTCCCCAATTTGGCAAGAGAATAAATCCACAGATTCAAGAAGCTGACTTAACCAAAACAGGACAAATCCAAAGAAATCCATGCCAAGATGCCATAAGCAAACTTCTGAAAACTAAAGACAATGAAAAAGGTCTTGAAAGTAGCCAGAGAAAACAGACATCTTACATACAGGGAAACAATTTTTGAATAACATCTGCCCACAGAAGCCACAAGGAGGTGGCATAATATTTAGCAAGTAGTAAAAGGACAAAAACTGTCAGCCCAGAACCTCATGCCTCGCAAAAATACTGATAAAATTGACCAACCTCTAGCAAGACTGACAAAAAAAAGACACAAACTAACACTATCAAGAATGAAGCAGGGATATCACGACAGACCCTGCAGTCATCAAAAGGATAAGAGAATGATATGAACAACTCTCTCTATATATACTTGATTATTAAGATGAAATGGACCAATCTTTTACAAAATATATTACAACTCACTCAAAATGAAATAAATTGAATAGCACTACAGCTATTAAAAATTTAATAACTCAGAATTTTAAAACTCCAAAAACAGAAATCTCCAAGCCCAGATGGTTTCACCAGAGATTTCTACCAAATATTGGAAGAATAATTAACACCAATTACATAATATATTTTTCCGAAATTAGAATAGGAGGGAATACATCCCAATTAATTTTATGAAAGTAAAAATATCCTGATTTATCAAAACCACACAAAAACAGACTATCAAAACCACGCAAGAAAACTATAGGCCGATATCCTCATTAATAGAGACATAAGAATTGGTAACAAATAGAATTCAACAATACAAAAAATTAATTACATAGCATGACCAAGTAGCATTCATTCCAGGAATGCAAAGTTGATTTAATATTCAAAAATCAATCAATGTAATACACCACATTAACAGTTTAAAGAAAAAAAATCACCTGACCATAATCATCATTGGAGGAAAAGTATTTGACAATTCAGTCATGATAAAAACCCTCAGAAAAATAGGTAGAGAAGACTTCCTTAATTTCATAAAAGAGAATCTATAAAAACCTACAACTAACATTTTACATCATAGTGAAAGACTGAATTATTTCTTCTTCACACTAAGAACAAAGCTTATTTAACATATTCCAAAAACTTTTACCCAGTGAAATAAGGCAAAAGAGGAAATAAATGACATAGAGATGGCAAAGGAAGATGTAAAACTGTTCTAATTTGACTAGAACATTAGACATGATTATCTAGGTATAAAATCCCAAGGAATAAAGTAAACAATACAAATAAAACAACAAACAATAAAATTTCTAAAACTAACAAGTGAATTCAGCAAGGCCACAGAATATAAGATAGACATACAAAAATCAACCACATCTCCATATACTAAAAATAAGCATGTGGACAATGAAATTAAAAATTCAATATCATGTAGGGACACCTGGGTGGCTCAGTCGGTTAAGCATCTGACTTTTGGTTTTGGCTCAAGTCATAATATCACGGTTTGTGAATTCAAGCCTCATGTCCAACTCTGTGCTGACCATGAGGAGCCTGCTTGGGATCTTCTGTCTCCTTCTCTCTCTGCCCTGCTCACTCTCTCTCTTTCTCTCTCTCTCAAAAATAAATAAATATAAACTGAAAAAATTCAATACCATTTACAATCATGCACAAAAATAAATATTTAGGTGTAAATCTAATAAAACATGTACAGAACTTATATACTGAAAAGTATATATTGCAGATGAAAGAAATCAAATAAATGGAAAAACATAGCCTGTGCATGGATTGGAAGAATCTACATGGTAAAGATGTCAATTTGCCTCAAAATGACATTTAAGGAATGCCTATCAACCCCCCCAGCAAGACTGTTATGTATGTGTGCATACATATATGTTTGATATATATATGATATATATATATATATATATTCTAAAATTCATGTGGAAAAAGGCAAAGCAACCTAAATAGGAAAAGCAATTTTGAAAAAGAAGAAAAAGGTGGGAGAAATCAGTCTGCTTGATTTCAAGAATTATGATATAGCTACCGTGATCAAGACTGTGTGGTACCAGCAGAGGGACAGACACAAAAGTCAGTCGAAAAGAACAGAGAACCCAGAATTTCACTCATACAACTCTGCTCAACTGATTTTGACAAAGGTGCAAAACCATACAACAGAGGAAAAAAAATAGCCTTTTCAACAAATGGTGAGGGATCAATTGGTTCTGGATCCACAGGCAAAAGAAATGAAACTCAACCTAAGTCTCACACCTTATTAAAAAATTAAGTCAAAATAAATCATAAACTTAAATAAAAAACTGTAATTTAAAAAAAATGAGAGGGGCAGCTTCATGGCTCAGCTGGTTGAGAATCTGGCTTTGGCTTGGGTCATGGGTTTGAGCCTCATGTCAGGCTCTCTGCTGTCAGCACAGAGCCCTCTTTGGATCCTCTCTCTCCCTCTTTCTCTACCTCTCCCCTACTTATGCTCTTCCTCCCTCTCTCAAAAATAAATAAATGTTAGGGGCATCTGGGTGGCTCAGTCAGTTAAGCATCTGACTTTGCCTCAGGTCATGATCTCACAGTTTGTGGGTTCGAGCCCCATGTCTGGCTCTGTGCTGACAGCTCAGAGCCTGGAGCCTGCTTCAGATTCTGTGTGTGTCTCTCTCTCTGTCCCTCCCCAGCTCACTCGCTCTCTCTCTCTCTCTCTCTCTCTTTCAAAAATAAAATAAACATTAAAAAATTTTATAAATAAATATTAATTTTTTAAATAGGAGAAAAATAGGCAAAGAGTCCTTAGACTTCATACCAAAGGCATAAAAGAAAGATTTGATAGAGTTCATCAAAATTAAAATATTTTGCTTTCTCAAAGACCCTGTTTTTTAAGAGAATGAACAAATTACAAAATACAGAGAAAATATTTTTGCCAATCACAGTTCTAACAAAAGACTAGTATCTAGAATAAATACTTTCAAAACTCAACAGTAAAAAAAAAATCCAGTTACAAAATGAGAAAAAGACATGAGCAAAGATGATATACAGTTGGAAAATAAGCACATGATAAGATGTTCAACAGGACTAGCCTTTAGGAAAGTGCAAATTAAAACTACAATAAGATAACATTACACATCTACCGGAATGTCTAATCTAAATGGAAGAGGAGAAAGTGGGTCACACATAAATTCCTAGCAGAAATGTAAAATTGTACAACCACTCTGTAGAGTGGTTTACAGTCTCTTATAAAACCTTGCAGCTACCATATAAACCACCAACGTACTCTTGAGCATTCAACTCAGAGAAATAAGACTAAGATTGACACAAAGATTTTTACAAACATGATCACAGCAACTTTATTCATAATAACTAAAAAGTATTATGTCTTTCAATGGGTGAATGATTTGTAGAACAAAACTTGATATATCCATACCGTGTAATCCTATTTGGCAACTAAAAGGAAGGAACTATTGATATTAACAACACGCTTAATGAATCTCCAGAAAATTATGCTAAGTGAAAAAAAAAAAAACATCCAAATGGCTACACATTTTCTTGAAATGACAAAATAGCAGAAATGGAAAACAGATTTGTAGTTGTCACAGTTTAAGGAGAGGGTGGGGGCAAAAGGGAAGTGGGTGTAGTTATAAAGCAGCAACACAAGGGATCCTTGTGGTGATGGAAAGGTTATGTACCTGGACCATATCAATGTCAATATTTTTGTTATGTTGTAATATTTTGTTGAAATGTTACCATTGAGGGAAACTGGGTAAAGCATACATAGGATCACTCAGTACTAGTTTTGAATGCATATGCATCTGCAATTATCTCAAAATAAAAAAATAAATTTTAAAATTGTCAGCCAGAAAAATAAACAGAAAGAGTATCACTTAAAATATAATTATATTTAAAAAATAGTTTCAAATCAATTAGAAGAAATAGCAGAATAAATGCAAAGAACACCATATCTAGACTCATCATAATCAAATAGCTAAAAGTTAAAGGAAAAACCAAAAGCAAGCAGAAAAAGAAGACATCATCACGAAAAGAATAAGAAGCCTGAGAATTTATTTTTTTTATTTTTTTTAATGTTTATTTGTGAGAGAAATGGAGAGACAGAGCATGAGCAGGGGAGAGGCAGAGAGAGAGGGAGACACAGGATCTGAGGCAGGCTCCAGGCTCTGAGCTGTCAGCACAGAGCCCGACATGGGGCTCAAACCCACGAACTGTGAGATCATGACCTGAGCCGAAGTCAGACGTTTAACTAACTGGGCCACCCAGTTGCCCCTGAGATTTTTTTTTAAGATGAAAAAAAAAAAAAAAACCCAATAGATTATATTTAAAATGCCACCCTAGAATTTTAAACTCTGTAAAAAAACAAAAGTCTTCAAAGATGAAAGACAAAGTATAGGGAGCTATTCTACTAGAAGAGAAATTAGACAAATAGAGAGATGCAATAAGAAATAAGGTACAACAGAGTATGTTATGTGGATGAATCTAACAATTTTTAAAATCAATAATCTCTTAAAAGATTTACAATGTAAATAAAATTTTAAAGTATGACAACAACAGTAACAGTCAGGAAGGGGGTTAACTGGGGTATATTATGTTAAAAAAATGGCCACAGATCCTCTGATGCTCCTCTATCAAGAACTACTGACTACATCCCTTTCTCTTCTGTCTGCCCGGACTTGAGATTTCTTAACCCACTGGAGTGTGGCCAAAGTGACAATATGTAACTTTCAAGGCTAGGTCATAAAAGTCCATGCAACTTCCCCCTTGCCTTCTTATTCTTTGAGCCCTAGTCACCACATAAAAAGTCAACTCTTTGGCCACCATGCTGGAGAGACCACCTAGAGGGCCTCTGCTCAATAATTACAGTGAGTTCATACTTCAGCCATCTCAACCCAGACACCCAACATGTGAGTAAAGAAGCCATCTGTTCAAGTCAACCCAGCCAAGTCATCCAAGGTGAGGATCCAGACATCATGGAGCAGACACAAGCCATCTCAACTGTGCCTTTTCAAAATTTCTGACTCAGAGAATCAAGGAACTTAACCAATTGGTTACTGTTTAATGTTACTAAATTTTAGCGTGGTCTGTTACACTGCAAAGATAACAATAACAGAAAGATCAAGTCACCAAATATCCTAGAACTAAGTTATATTATAATCTAACAACGGGCACGTGGGTGGCTCAGTTGGGTAAGCATCTGATTTTGGCTTAGGTCATGATCTCGGTTTGTGGGTTCAAGCCCCACGTCGGGCTCTGTGCTGACAGCTCAGAGCCTGGAGCCTGCTTTGGATTCTGTGTCTCCCTCTCTCTCTGCCCCTCCCTGACTCGCACTCTGTCTCTGTCTCTCAAAATAAATAAACATTAAAATAAAAGAATCTGACAAGGATGCATCTTGTAGTCTTTAGGTAAGCTTTAAAAATATGGGGAAAGTGTATACAATTAAGTTGCACATGTGAATATTGCTCATCAACTCTTCATAGATTACATTCTCTATTGATGTTTTTGTTTTGGTTTTGAAGTTTCTTGGAAGAAATCAGCACAATAATTCAGAAAAACTGTCAATATCTTTAGCTGTACCACCTCCATATCTGTCACCATCACCCACCATACACTCTTTCACCCTGGAAAACTGTACAGGCATGGGGAACAGAGTGGTGTGGAAATCCCCAATGGCCAATGCATTTTTGTTTAAGATCCTGAAATAAATATTGGAAAATCTTTTTCCAGTTTTAGCTCCAACAAAGGAGAAATCTTCACATATTAAAACTGAGTTCTGCTGTCATCTTATCCACTATTCAGCTATGTGACCTGGGGGGAAAAATCACTTGAAATGTAAGATTCAGCTTTATAGAATCAAGAATTTTACAACTAAATGAGACAGGCTCTTGCAGCCCATTATACAATGTAAACCATAAAATAAAGGGGTCGCACAAGATCATCTCTAAGCCTCTCCAGATTTTAAAATTCAGTAGGAAAACATTTGCCTTGGCAACGAATACAGGTTCCAGGCCATAGACATAAAGCACTTAGAATAGTTAAGTACTTAAACAAAAAGAGCTTTTTTCCCCCTTCTACCAATTACTCTCTTACTCCTCTGCATTCCCTCTACTCTACCCCACAACTACAGACATGTATGAAAGCTATAATTTTCATTAAAAGACTCATGCAGATTCAAAGCTGAAGTTATACAGATTCCAAAATTAAAGTGCAAACAGACAATTAACCCACAAAATAGAGCTCATACAGTATTTGTTTCTAGTTTCTAGTTATATGTCAGCAAAATGAAAATGTGGCATTGTGGGGAAATATCTGCTTGAAAGAAATTTGGTACAAGCAAGAGAAAGTACTCACACCTACATCTCCTTCTTTTTACCCAAAACACAGAAGATACGCAGATTCAAAACTATAAAATATCCAATGTAAACTAAGATCAGGTGGGGATTTGAATAAATCACGTTCTTTGAAAATGTGCAACACAATAAACCAGGACAGTAAAGGGTCTTCCTGCCTCTGTTTCATCCAAGGTATGAAAATAATAGCAGGTGGCAACAGGAGCTGTGATGCTAGAGGCAGGAGGAGCTGGCACAGAAGACAGCCTGAGGACCTACTGGATGATTCTTTAACCTCTCACCCATGATAAGGGTATAAAAAGAATCAGTATATGTAGCGAGCCTGATTGGTTCTGTGACAGGTGAGCTCAATGACTGAATACTGAATGAGGGAAGAGCCTGATTTTCTGAGCTGGTTGGGGACCAAACAAAAATAAAACAAAACAAAACAAGAGACTTTACCATGGACCAGATGTGGGTCCATGCATGAAATAAAGTTGGGTTCGGTTGTTTCAGAGTCAGTACAAAGAAGGCTGCTTAAACGGAACCTCAGAAGATGGAAGCTAAAGAATTTCTAAGGCCTCTGGAAGGAGCAAGCAGCCAGATAGGAGAGAGAGAAATTAGTAAAACAGTGAGAACATATCCCAGCAACGCAGAGAAGAATGTTCCCCACTCTACTCTGGAAAGCAAAGATTTCTGCTATTGAATTTTTTAGTTCTAGTAAATTTTATTATAAATACTATAAATAAGTTGGTACACTAAGAATAGTACGAAAAAGTAGAAGAAACTAGCCTAGACACCATGTCTTTAAGAATTGGTGACTTAATAATTTTCATCAACTTAATGTCAATAAATCAATTGGCAGTACGATGTACACTTACCATATGTCAAAAGTTATGTAGGCTTTGAAGAGGCCATAAAAGAAGTATAGGATATTTGTTGCGCTCAAAGAGCTGTTCATCTGTATTGGAAATCATTGCCTAATAATACGCTGATCTTGCCACATGAGGATAAGGCACTGACCACATGGTGTCCTTTCTCTAGTTGCTGTAATGGCTTTGTCTTTAGATGTCCTCTATGGGTCATCTGGTCTACCCTAGGAATCAGCAGGATGCATTGCACAAACATGAGCTGAAATTGGCCAAATCCCGTGGGCAGAGGTTCATATTGGACAGGAACTCTTTGCCCACACAGGAGTAATATGCTATAGAAAAATCAGGATCCATGGAAGTCTACCCTCAAACAAATGCAATTCTTCCTCAGAGGAAACATCATATATATATATTGATATACTGGGAAAATACAACCTGTTTTGACCATACACATAGTGTATTGAAAGACCATTTTATCTACAGGGTATCATTTTAGCTACAGAAAAATAAGCCAATTTGAGTGTTATCTATCTTCAACTCCTGAATGCTAGCATGCGGTGTTTCCCAGTTTGTGGCTTCTATCTTTTGTGTGTGTGGCTTCTGTCTTTATTGTCTCCAAATAATGGAACGTGTGTCAGAGTACTTTGCTTTTCATTAAGTGAATGGGCTAGAATTCACTGGTCAAATGCAGTGATACCTGGTTATAATAACTTTGTTGCATATCTATAAAATAAAAAACGTGTCTCAATTTTATATTAGTTCCACTGGGATCCAGTGGTCTGGACTATTTTTCCTCTTCTTCCCACCACAAGAAATACATTTCAAAAAAGCAGATGTACACAAAATTCCATTGTGGAGCCCACATAGTGGGTGTTCAGTTCATGCCTGCTGAACTGTGAAAAGCATACACACTCAACCATAGAGTAAAAGTGATTTACACACCAAACAGGAGTGAAAAGATTCATTTCTGATTCTGCATTTCCTTGTGATGAGCAGGCGATTCCACGTGTAGTTTTTATCAAGCCAATGGCTTCCGAATGGAGGTATGAAAGAACAGCCTACATGGAATTAGCCCACGGTTTACTGGGGTCCTATCCATGCTGTGGATGAACAAAAAGTAATCTCCCCTGTTTAGAAACCCCGTGCACCCCTGAGGTAGGGTCAGTCTGTACAAGCGGAAGGCTTCTGTGAATGTATCTCAATAAAGCCACAGCATCAGTGACAACAAGAGTCAAAATGTATTCTGCACAGACATAGGGATGCTATAACAGGAAACCTGACCTGAGCTTCGCTGGAATAAAAAAATTTTCTTTGGGCGTGGGTTGTGATTTTGATTTCAGCTACAACCCCTCCAACAGCAACAGTCGGGTGCCCGGTCACACATCACTTGCATTCTCCTCTGCCTGGCTGGAAATTGGTGAAGTTTCTTCCGGGTAAAACAGAAAGGAGGCGGATACAGCTTCCGTGCCTACCCAATTCCCAACTGAGATCAAAGGACACTCGAGTCACGTCAAGAGAGACAGGATAACGGGATCACCTGCCACAAAGGATACTGTCAGGAAAGAGAGATAAAATAAGCCACATGTTCTAAAGTAATCCGCACACAGCAAAATTATGGCCCTGCTATATTTATACACATGGGTACAGTTTTCATACACTATTATGGTCTCATATTATATATCTTTAAATCATCCTGCAAAAGTTTCTGCCTCGGCCTAATGCTGGCTCTAATTTAGGATGAACAACTACTCTCATAAAGAAAAACTGCTGCTGCTGCTGTTTATTAGGCTGCAGAAAGGTCTCACTGACTAATGTCCCAGGATTAAATGAATGTGGAATAATAAGAGCTGATTTATTTGTGCTCTGCTAGGATAAAGCTGCCACTGATTTTACAAGAAACTATTCATCTGAGGCCCACTATAGCTAGTAAATTGTGCCTGTTGCTGAAATTAGTCTCCAGGCCTTCGTGTAATCTACAGTGTGAAGTAGCAGTGTGGTAATAAAGCCATTGTGGGCACTTGGTTTATTTAAAAGGTCCCCCTTATATCCCCATCTTCGGGGATTCTAAAAGTCAACCCTTCTGAGATCACTTTTGGAAATTCACCTGTGCCTTACCCACAAACTACACTTCTAGCTGCGGAATTTAAGGCCAGAATTAAAAGTATATAGCCTCCAATAAATAAACACCAGAGCAATCCTATCTCTCACTGCAGATTTTTCTTTCTGGCTCACCATACAAGGGCAGCATTTCTCAGGCTCTGGGCACGTATATGTGTGGTGGCGATCAGAATGCGGCAGGTCCAGGACAAAAAGGGAACAGCAAGAAAGAATGGTTGCTCCCTCTCTAAAATGTGTTTGGCTCCTCTGTACTCCGAGACCGTAATCCCCCCCTCCCCCCGCAAATTTACTGATGGTAATTTTATGCAGGGCCTTGGTGTAGGCGCTTCCCTTAAATAAAGCATTAAAACAAACCAATGGAAAAAGTCTAGCCAACAGAAATCGGCAAAAGCAGGTGCAACTGCCGAAGCCATGGCAATATGAATGCTACAGAGATCTTTCGAGAGAATAGTAACAACACTAGATCCCCTCTAGAATCAAAGCGATTCATATTTTATATGAAATGAATTTTAAAAATCATATTTTAACACTGCTGTATAACTTATTCTGGCTCCCTGTAGTTATTCAATTGTTGAACTGAAAAATCAAGCAATACATTAACTTAAGAACCAATCAAAATAGCAATGGCTTTTCTGGAGAACAGTTTCCTCCGTGTTATAATTAACAGCACTACCAGAAATCATCTTCAAGCTGCTCTTCATTTTATCTGGCTTTGCTTGAGAAATGCTTTATGGCAGCATGATGCTTTGCCATGCTTTATCATCAAGATGAGGAAATGAATAATAAAAACAACAATAATCATAGTGACCCGAATGGTGCCTACTCCGTGCCTGGCACTGTTTTAAGTACTCTGGGCAAGCCTATCTCACTGGCCCTTCCTAACAATCTTACTGGAAGAGACAACATTTCCATCTTACAAATGAAGAGACTGAAGCACAAGAAGTTAGGAAATGTGTCCACGTTTCCCAGCTTGTAAGTGGCAGAAACAGGATTTGTACCTGGAGGCCTGGCTCTCAAGTCAGGGCTTCTAATCATTAGGCTACAAAAAAACCCCAAAAATACGGAAAGTATAAACATAAGCACGTGTAACTTATGTGGTTTCTGAGGACTCATTTATTCTGGCAAGGACCAGGAAATCTGGTCGTCTTTATTAAATGTCAGTAGAATATGGAACAGAGTGTATTTTAATGCTTACCCTCCCAAAGCAAGTGCCATTGTACCTAATTCTGACTCTCCTCATTTCACGTCCTCTGGTTGCAAAACTGTCCTCTAGCTACCCCTCTATACTGCCTTTCTGCAAAATATTCTTTTCATGAGAAACTCGAGTCTCACCTGTCTTGGTTTCCCCACCATCTTTCCTAAGTCATCTTTTTTCTTCCCACGATTGTTCATTTGATGTCACGATCCAAAAGCCTGTCAATGTGAGGTGTTCATAATTACTGAACAGGTGCTGGCCCAATAATGCACTGAAGGGTCTGAGGAAAAACAGGAGGTTGGAAAAATCCCGCATGCCAATCCTGGTTTGTGGCTATGTCCTCTTACCTATTCTAACACCTTGACTCAAGTCACCACGTTCCAGCAAAGAAAGATCAGCCAGGATCTAGTTTGGCTATAGAATTTTCCCTTCTTAGATTAGCATGCACATGGGCCTCAATGTACTTTTGTCCAAGGCACAGAATAAATGCATCCCTCTCCTTCATGGGTGAGATAGTCTATTAATTTTATGGTGCTTCACTCTGGTTTGTGTTCAATGCTGAAATTTCATTATAGTTTTGGAAGGATGGGGTCCGGGGGACACGTGGAACCCACTAAGCAGTTGCTAGGAAGTTTGGCCTAGGATTGACTTGTAACGAGCACAGGTGAAAAGCGTTTGCTGCGCTTTGTGACATCTTCCCTAACACCAGTTCAGACTTCCACAGATAACACTTCCCATCCACTGCAGAACTGGTCTCCTCGCTTTGATTACTGTGACCAAGCTAGAAGTTAGGAGTTTTGTGTCCATTGTTGTCCTTTTTGCCACCAATTCTCTTTACTTAATCATAAACAAGGGCTGTGTTTCCAAGACCCAGTTTCCCTACCTCTTCTTAATTTCAGAATTTCAAAATAAATAGTTTATTCTTAGGTGAGAGCTATTGCCTAGGTCCTTGCTACTCAAAACATGGGCCTCAAATCAGCAGCACAGGAATGGACTGGGAGTTTGTCAGAAATGCACAATCTAAGGCCCTGTCTTACGTATATTAACTCAGAAGGTGCAGTTTAACACGATCTCCAGGTGATGTATATGCACACGGAGTTTGAGAAGCACAGATGGAAGTAAGAGGAAGCTTCGGGTCCCTAATATGAGACTGAGCAAGACAGCGCTTTTCATAAGCAACACAGGGCTGGTGGTAAGGCTCCCTTTGACCTGGAAATACTCAGGTTTCCAAAAGTTGCAGGCAGCGCAAAAAGAGCAGACAGCTTTCTTTCACAAGGGGTATCACTGAAATTTCAGGAAGTTTGCCCCAGAAGAAGTAAAAGGAAAGAAAGGGAGCATTATATTCCTTAGAATCTCTTCTAAGGATACCAACTTCTACTTCACAAAGTTATTTTGAAAAATCAGTGGAAGGGCACCTGGCGGCTTAGTCAGTTAAACTTCTGACTGTGGCTCAGGCCATGATCTTGGGTTTCATGAGTTTGAGCCCCACATTGCACTCTGTGCTGGTGGTGCAGAGCCTGCTTGGGATTCTCTCTCTCCCCTGGCCCTCTCTGTCCCTCCCCCACTTTTGCTCTCTCTCTCTTCCTCTCTCTCAAAATAAATAAGCTTTAAAAAAATAAAAAATAAACTAAACCAGTGGAGATAATAATTTAAAAGAACAAGACAGGGGAGCCTGGGTAGCTCAGTCAGTTGAGTGTCCCACTTTGGCTCAGGTCATGATCTCACAGTTCGTGGGTTTGAGCCCCGTGTCGGGCTCTGTGCTGACAGCTCTGAGCCTGGAGCCTGCTTCAGATTCTGTGTCTCCCTCTCTCTCTGACCCTCTCCTGTTCACACTCTGTCTCTCTCTCTCAAAAATAAACATTATAAAAAATTTTAAAAATAAATAAAAATTAAATAACAAAAGAACAAGACAACACCTCAATTTTCTCCCTTGCATCATGGCAAGGGTGTAGCATGTGAATTCTCTAAAGCCCACCTCCAGGCCAGAGAGCACAGGAGGGGCCATGTACTCCAGCCATACAACCAACTGCTCTTTAGGTTGTGAGGAGGTTCAGACATTCTTGCCACTTCACCAAAAGTCTATGAACATGTTCACCTCTCTCTCTTTTAAAAGGGCCATAGACACAATTGCTTAAATTTCTCTTAATTTTATATATCTTCCAGATCTTTCATTTTGTTGTAATTTGACCACCTCTCATAAAGTCACTTTGAGTCAGTGCACTTCTAGGTTTCTCAGTTAGCTAGTCTAGCCTTTTAGGCAAAACCTCCTAAAGATAGTATGCAAAAAAATTTATGCTCTCATTCAAGAAAGTCACAAGGCTTTCATATGGTCAAAACTAAGGAAAAGATGATGAGTACTTTCTTCAAGGTTGGTATTACAGCCAATCTACCGAGTCACAGAATGCTACAGTATAAAAGCTGGTCTTGAAGCCTACAAGCCAGAAAACATATTAGATAACCACACTTATTCGGGATTTCCACACCCTTCTTGACTACTAATCCGTAGTTAAGATGTGATCCCAGTAAACGTTCAACTTATTTTAAGTTTTACTGAGAGTTACACACGAGTGACACTATGCTTATTTTGTTCTTAATAATAAAGCACAGCTGTTAGAATATTTACAGTAAGATAACCCTGGTCTTTCACCCCTACCCTTTCAACCTACCACCTACCTGGCTCTGAGATGCTTATAGGAGAATCTTGTTTGCCAATACGATTAGGGCTGGGAGTTGATCAGTTAAATAAAACTTTGATTCAAACAAGGAATACATTTTGAAATTATATGTTTTCTTCCATTTTGTCTTAAATAAATAAATGAAAATTTAGTTTCAGTCTTTATTATAGAGCACAGCCACTTCTTGGAATAAGAATCCACAGGTTGGCATTACTCACTGATTTTCTGGAATAAATCATATCCATAATACATCTACAATTTTCAACTCCCGGATTTGGTAAAGAACATTTGGTAGTCAAGCTGAATGTCGGCAATATCTATATCTTAATATACTTTTTATATTTTAATATATTTTCCCACATCTAATATAATTTTAATATATTTTACATTTTAATATATTTTTCCCACATCTACTATAATAATGATGTTTTAGCTACTCATATGTAGACTCTCCAAAGATTCCAACATAGTTTTCATAGAAATAATAACCCTATCTTTGCATGCTAACAGATGATCCCTCTGATTATTATTTAAGTGAATAATAATCACTATCACTACCTCCTCTAGACACATGAACAGGGGCTCCTATCCTGGGCCCGCACTTTGGAAGTCCACATTTTGGTCCTATTCTTGCCATGCTCCCTTCAATGGTGTCAAAGTGACATGCCCATCTAGAAATAACTTTGCCCCTTCAAAACCACATTCCAGGTACAAGGTCCCTGAAATTCCAGGGCCAAATAACACAAAGTTTGGAAACTGCTTAAGGTGTTCATATACTGCTTGAGACCCCTTGTGGTGTGAGACAAATTTGAGGTTAGAAGAGGCAGTGGAAGACTGCAGGGCAAACTTGTGAAGATGGGCCCTCTTTGCACTGCCATATTTTGCATGGAACACCAAAGATTTTGAGAACTAGAAGTTTAAACTTGGCCTTCCAAATCATTATGGAGATGTATTTATCAAGGAAGGAGGATAGGACATACTTTAAGAGTTTGTTAGCTTAAATTATATCTTTAAATATTTATACCTGAGGGATACGGGCCTCCATAGGTACTTCCGTTCATGACACCATCAATGTTAGGGTCAGACCTAATTACAAAAGATATATACGTCATTTGGAAAGCACACACAGCTGACTCTTGGCAGGCCCACAACTTGGTGGGTGCGAGCGTGGTGACCAGAGCATGTACTAGAGCCTCCTCCTTGCCACAGACATTGGGAAGCAGTGGGCACCCATGTGTACTCTACAGATAAGATGGAAAATAGAGATTATTCCAGGGAGGCAGTTAGTGGGAACTATTGGTAAGTTTCTACCATACTGAACCTCACTAAGCCTCAGTCTTGGATTTGTAAAATTAGAATAATGATGTGTAACACACAGGCTCACCGTGAGGAATAAGCTGGTCAATCTATAGAGTACTTAAAATGAGGGCCACACACATAATACCTAGTCACGAGCACACTTTTCCTAGTTATAATTTTAACATTAATATCGAATAATTATACAACACTTAGTATGTGCCCTGGAGATACACCTACCATCCAATTTAAGCACAGAGAAAGTTAAATAATTTGCCATAAGTACATAGAAGAGGTAAATGGAGCCAGAATCCAAGACTAGGCATTCTGGCTCTAGAATCTGTGCGTTTTCGGTGAATTTTTTCTTGTGCCTTTAATTTCTCTTTCGGAAAGGACCATCTTTCTTTAAATTTTTTATGCCTCCTTGAAGTGGTATTATACCTTAGCTGAGCCTATTAGAAAAACATGCTGGCTACATCAAATGGATCAGTTATATGGTACAAGTGGCTCATAAACTTTTAAGTGTTACAGCATATATGGTGAAGATAAAGACATTTTCCAACCTCTTCCTATACCCTAACCTTCCCTGGGTCACACACTTTATAAAAGATGACATTTAGTTTCTAAGTCATTAGGACATCAAGGATAATTTTAGGCATTGTTTTTACATACATCAGTTATTTTATGTTTACATTATGGGTGTGTGTTTCTTTTTTAATTCCTAAGTGAGCAATTCTTCTATCACTGGAATTTAACTTGCTCATTTCAGGCATCTTTTCACATTTTTTATGGCAAATTCTGAGTTGCTTACTACCCCCAACTAAGTCAAGGTTATCAAACAATTTACATAGCACCCTGATATTCCCAAATATAAGACCTATGAGAACTACAAATACCTAGATCAAATTCAGTGATGCCAAGACACTATCTCATGTATGTACCCTCAACCTATGCATGCACTGAAACAGTCATGAAGAAATTTCCACCTCACTGAAAGGTGAAAACAACAGCATGATTAAATGAATTTTCACTATAAATATCTAGTTCATAGATTTCAAATTTATGGCCCCTGAGTTGAAAAAATCAGTATAGGCTGGCTAGCCCAGTGTTTCAAACTCTTGCCATCATTTAATTGTAAGCATATTTTGGGGCACCTGGGTGGCTCAGTGGGGTTAGTGTCCAACTTCGGCTCAGGTCATGATCTCATCATTCATGGGGCGAGCCTCACATTAGGCTCTGTCCTGACAGCTCAGAGCCTGGAGTCTGCTTTGGATTCTGTATCTCCCTTTCTCTCTCTGCCCATCCCTGACTTATGCTCTGTCTCTGTCTTTCAAAAAAAATAAACAAATGTTAAAAATAAATAAGTAGGGGCACCTGAGTGGCTCAGTTGGTTAAGTAGCCAACTCTTGATTTCGGCTTCTGTCATGATCCTAGGGTCCTGGGATCAAGTCCGCATTGGGCTCTGTGCTGACAGCACGGAACCTGCCTGGGATTCTCTTTCTCCCTCTCTCTATGCCCCTTCCCCACTTGTGTCATCTCGATCTCAAAATAAATAAACATTAAAAACTAAAGTTAAATAAAAATCAGCACATTTTACATAAAAACCCAGATTTCCAATTTCTCTTGAAAACTGGAAAACCTGTTCACCCAACCTAGATTCCCACTGGCAACCCTAGGCTACAGTGGAATGGTCCCACGAATCCTCCTGTTCCCCATGGTGACCACCATTTCCTATGCCTAGTCTTATACCTTCTGGTTCCGTTATTTAATTATCTGCCTGGACCCAGCAGGGATTTGAGTATAAAACTCCTAATCATGATGGTTTGGTGCAGTATAGATAAAACTATAGTTTGATGTTTCAAGAAACTCTGCATCATCTATTGATGTAGACGCTAGCCAAGATTTGCTGATGATCAAATTATAGGGGTTAAAGTCAGATTAAATTATACCAACCTTACTGCCCATTATCCTTTTTAAGTCACAGGGTGTTTTATTAGATCATGGCAAGAAGTTATATACACGTATCTGACAAGATTTCTTAACAGTGATTGTTTCAATACAACTCATTCTTGTGGATCTCCCAAACCATCATTCTATTTTTCTAATTCAGTAAGTTAAGGTGATGGGTGATGATTTTAAGAGTTGCCTAGAGCCACCACAGTGAACACATTCTCTCTTTGCATATCCTAGAAATTCAAATGAGTTACTTCTATCACTTCTATCAAATGAATTACACAAGTGAACAAAACTCAAGCAAATTTGTCATGGAGGTAACATATCACGACAAAGATTGATTTGCATTGTAAATTATTTGAGTGACTGCAAAATTTGAACAAATGGGAGTTGCATCTTCATAACGGCAATACGAAGCTAAGGACTAAAATGTGGTATGTTATTCTATGATCATTAGATTCATAAATCAATTAATAATGTGTATTCTTAGAATCACTAGCTTCAAGCTCCAGCTCTAAAATTGTAAGATTTAAGTCATTTAACAGAACAATGTCCTAGATGGGAATTCTCTGACAGGAATTTTAGCCTATGGAATGGACTGCTTTGTAACCACATGCTGTAATACCTGGCACTCTATATTGACATATAATGTACTGTAACTTCTTTGGGTATAAAAATAAAGAGAATAGAAAAGAGCAAAACAAAACTGCACAAGAAGGCATTTTTTAAAAAATGTTTATTTATTTTGAGGGGCAGGGGAGGAACAGAGAGGAGAGGAAGACTCCCAAGCAGGCTCCTCACTGTCAGCACAAAGCCCGACATGGGGCTCGATGTCATGAACCGTGAGGTCATGACTCAAGGTGAAACCAAGAGACAGATGCTTAACCGACTGAGTCACTCAGGCGTCCCTACAAGAAGGCATTTTAAGATTTTTATGATATAGGGAGGGAGGCAAATCATGAGAGACTCTTGAATACTGAAAACAAACTGAGGGCTGAAGGGGGAGTGGGAAAGGGGAAGGGAGGTGATGGGCATGAAGGAGGGTAGTTGTGGGGAAGAGCACTGGGTGTTATATGGAAACCAACTTGACAATAAACTCTAAAAAAAAATTTTTATGATCTAAATAGCCTTCTTTTTGGTCAAGAGACAATTAAAAATCCATCTTTCAGGTCTTCACTAAATCATTTAAATGGACCACTTATTACTATCACTAATTCTTCTCGAGGCATGCCAAAATGTTGATCAAAAATGTGCTACTGGTAATGTGCTCTTAGTCTTGAAGATGCCAAAACAACTAACGCATTCAGTTCTCTGATTCAGGCGGTTTCATCTAAACAGCTGTCGACAGAGCCCAGCCTGACCTTCTGTGGAAAGAGCAAGGTGACTGGCTGCATTTCTCATCATTTTACCAAGGACATGGATTCTCTGTGTGGTGGGGGTGAGGGTGGGGGACAGGGCCGGACAGAGTAGGGGATGGAATAGGTCTGTTTTACCCATTAAGAAGTAAGTTTGACTAGGAAAGGTAGAAAAACAGTCCAGTGATTTTTATCCCATTTCAAGACACTAAATAAACCATCAAATGACCAAGTGGAAAGGTAAAAGCCCCAGTCACACCCAGAGAATGCCTGCTGTTTATCCACCTCGTCCTAGCTACAGTTGATTTTTATCTCTTTACTATGAACACCTACCCACCCTGCAGGGCATCCGCTCCTTAGAAAAGGTCCATCTGCCTTGAGAATATGCCCGAGTCACAATTTCTAAAAAGGCAGACCTTCACTCCAGGCTTATATTCAACTATGAAGTGGAACCAAATGAAGAAAATAGGGCTCTGCAAAGGCCAATTGGGCTTATTTTCATACCTAAATATGCCTCCAGAATTCTTCTCATAACACACATGGCCATTAAGCCCTGGGAGGTCTTTTACTGCATTTTAGAATGTTGAATCACACAGAGTTTGGTTTTGTGTAAGGTAAAATAACTTGCCTGGATGGATAAAATAGACCTGATGGTCGAAGGTAGAATATTCGTTTGGAGGAAGGTACAGCTTAGAATTCAAAGACCCTGTTCACTGTTGCCTGATGAACTTAAGAGGGCAAAAGTGCAAAAAAGTGTAAATAAGTACAAATTTAAATCTCACACTCAGCAAAGGACCAGCCTCCCCATGCCCTCCAATATAAGAGAAAAAGAAATGATAACAAAGAGATGAAATCAATTAAAACATGATGCTATAAATAAAATTAAGTCTGGAAAGAGGAGAGTTGCTAGGTATGTGCAGGCTACACCGAGAAAGTAAAATGACCCCAGAATTACAATGGCCTAGGGGCACCTGGGTGGCTCCACTGGTTGAGCATCTGACTCTTAATTTCAGCTCAGGTCATAATCTCCCAGTTTGTGGGATTGAGCCCCACATCTGACTCTGTACTGACAGCATGGAGCCTGCTTGGGATTCTCTCTCTTCCTCTCTCTCTGCCCTTCCCATTCTCTCTCGCATGCTCTCTCTCAAAATAAATAAACATTTAAAAATGTTACCAAAAAATGGCCTAATCAATACAGAAGTCTCATTTCTTTCTCATATAAGTAGCTCAGAGATGGATAGTCAGCCTAAGGTAGTGAGAGTCATCCTCAATATATGGCATCTACCCCTGGATCCAAAGTGTTCTAGAAAGTTGTCATCTTTTCCAACCCACAAGACAGAAAGGGAAGCAGACATCAGAGAGCCTCCATAGTAACAATATGACTACAAGTTGTACCCATCACTTCTCACATCCCAACTGCTCACTTCTGCTAGAGCTTACCATGTGGACATCATACCTAGCTGCAAGAGAGACATGCAATAATTGGTCCTCAGTAACTATTTATTATACCCAAAAGTAACTTTGTGCAGATGATCTGCCTTCATCAGGCTATGTGGGGCTTTAGTCTCTGGCTGAGCCAGGAAAGGATGGCAGGAATCCTCCTATCAAAAGTTCAAAGGGAAAATAGATGTTGGGAGATAATTATCAGTGTCTGCTACACCAATAAAGACTCAGATTCCTGTAGTCTCGTCTTCAAATTCCTAAAGGCAGACATATATATTAGCACATAGTCAGTTGTCAAGGGCAATAAAGATTCCCAAAAGCGGGGAGGGGGGATCAAGAAAAGAATTAATAAACTTTCTGTTTTTTTCTCAAGTGTACAATAGATATTTTAAAGCTAGTTCTTCCCTCTTTTAGCACAGCTTTATAACCAGCCTAAGTTCTACAGAATAATAATGTCCACCTGGATCTTACCTAGCCAGATAAAGTATTCTTCATGAAACTCTCATATGTTTGCCCCCTCCCTGTCTTCTCATGTACCATCCCCCTCTACAACTTCCCAAGACCAGAAAGAAGGCTGAAGCCAGGCAGCATTACCTTATCGCTGCCCAAAGCCCAATTTCCATTCTATGAAAATACAAAGTTTTCTTGTGTCCCATCATTATAAAAAATAAAGGGGAAACAAATCTGCAATCCTAAAATTTCAACAGAAGACAATGATTATACATTATAACAAGGAAGACAATTACAACCGCACTTTGGCATATAGCAGAGGCATATGCTAACAGAGCCTGCTCAGTTAGCCTTCAGAGGTCATTAGTGTTACTTGCAAATTAGTTTGGATGTCCTTGTTTGGAGCAAAACCAGGATTTACCCAGTGGCTCATGAGCAAGTGGGAGAAGCCACGTGACTACTTTTGGCCAGTGAGTTCTAAGCAGAAAGGATGGGCATCATCTCCAGGCCACATCATTTAATGGCACCTATGAATCCTTCCATAGCTTTTCTATCTACTGCTATGATTACCAGATAGTAGTTCTTCAATGGGATGCAGACTAAGGACCATGTAGAGCATGCCCATGGCAGCAGGACAGCTGACCTCAGTGGACATGAAGTATGACTCACAGAGATATAAACCTGTGCTGTTTAAGACACCGAGATTTGGGGCTTGTATGTTACCTCAGAGAACCGTCACCTATCCTGACTGGGGCAAGCCCTCCATCACACTGATACTTTTGATATTTAATGAATATGTAATGACTGCCCATTATACGCCAGATGCTCAGCTCACTTTATTTTCCCACCAACCCTCTACTGCACACATGAGGAACCCAAGGCAACGTGACACAGTAAGTCGATGGTGAATACTCCAGGTCTAGTTCTCATTCCACTACACCCAGAACTCCATTTATTCAACCACCAAATTCTTTTTAATCAATCTCAGACCACCACATTTCGTCTCCAGAAAGAAAATCTATGCTTCCTTGTATTCTTGTGCATTAGAGACATTTCCTTCTCCAACTTGGCACATATGAGCAATATCTAACCTTTTAAAATTGCTCTCCTTGGAGAGCACAGAAAGAGTTCAAAAGTAGGAGTTAAAAGAATAATTTTCCTTTTAGTAACGTCTTTCCTCTCAGACAAGAGCAACAAAGGCAGCAATCTGAATGATCGGCTCTCCTGGACTCCTTATTAGCTGTCCACAGCGATCCCTGGCACAGGTTTGCCGCACGCTGCCATTGCCACTACAGAAGCGCTCATTTCCCCATTGTGTGGCCGAGCAGGTGCCTGATGCAAAGCTGGACGGTGACCCAATTTACTGTGCTGCAACAACAGAACTGCACCCCAGCTGGAGAGAAGACATTTCAGCCTTGCTCTTTTCACAGATATTTGTATAGATAAATGGAAGTTTATGCAGGCACAAAGAGAATATATTGTCCTCCCAACGCACACGTGTAACTTCGATTCTGCCAGCAGTCATCATCATCATAAGTGAGGTTTATAGAAGGTTCTTTATCCAGAAGGATCCCAAAGAGCTTCACAAAAACTTCACAAATTAAAGGCAAAAAGCCTTCTTTTAGATCCACATGGAGAACCTCATTGCTGATATTCTGCTTTTCTGGCACAACACTTCCAGATGTCAATGAGAGATTACCCATGTTAGGAGAATGGAATAATGGAATCAAAATCTGCCATGGGGCCAAGAGGAGGGGGGAATTTTGTCCCAAATACATACAATAACAACGCCGCTGCCCACCTTGGGAACTAGAAATGACAGCCTCTTAACTGCCACCCACATGCATAACACACACAGCTCAACGTTAAGAGTCAAAAACCACATTACTATACTCGCCCAGAAAATTCCCAGGGAAGTTAGGCATAAAAAATTGGAATCTGGCCTCCTTCCTCTTGCCAGATGTGCCACAAGCTTACTCATTCCAGATTTAATAACATGTACAGACTGAGTTGGAATAAAAAAAAAACAACAACAACTCAACTGTGAAGCAAGTCCTAAAACAAAACAGCTTCAGTAATGACTTGAACTGAGTGCTTCTCATTGTGTGGTTATGATCTGGGCTTTGGTTTCCTATAACCCCAACCACTCTGGCTTAAGTTGGAGGGAATTCAAATTAAATGTTGCATTTCCATCTAAAGGAACTGTCACTTTCTTCTGATGTGCTTCAGAGAAACTCAGACTGAACTGGATCATGCCTTCTTTCAACTTTATGAGGAAGCTATTATTCCCATTTTCGAGATGCAGAAACTGAGGCGCTCAGGCTCACACAGCTGCTAAATGGCAGGGTCAAGATTCATAGAGAGGTCATCTGACACAAGCCCAGGATCTTATGGACTTCAAACATCATGGCAAAAAGTATGTATCATGATACATACTAAATATGCACTTTGGGGGCATCTTGGTGCCTCAGTCAGTTAAGTGTCTGACTTCAGCTCAGGTCAGGATCTCACAGTTTATGGGTCCAGGTCCTGTGTCAGGCTCCATGCTGACAGCTCAGAGCCTGGAACCTACTTCAGATTCTGTGTCTCCCTCTCTCTCTCTGCCCTTTCCCAACTCATGCTTTCTCTCTCTCTCTCTCTCTCTCTCTCTCTCTCTCAAAAATAAACGTTAAAAAATTTTTTAATAAAATGTATTTTTTGTAAAAGAGATATGAAGGATTTGATACGTGTTTTTAAAACCAAACAGTTCCTTGAACTACAACTATATTAGGTACATGCTAGTAGTCACGAGATGTGTTTTTTCATACATATGAGTCTCCACGCTCAACCACAAATTAGTAAATATTTCTAAAGACTGATTTGGTCTGAGTTATGATAAAATAACATGAGGAAACTTAAAATCTTGTAAGGAAAGCCAAATACATATTTAACCTCTGTATTAAATAGTACAAAAACAAGACAGTAAAAAGTGTATATCAGAGCCTACATGAAAAGAAAGAAATTGGATGGACTGTAATGAAAATACTAACATTAACAAATACTAGGCATTTAGAACATCAAGGATTCAGCCTAGAATGGAAAAGCTGGGATATAAAACCTAACCTGGACCTTCAAGAATGAATAAAAGGGGTAGTGTGGCAGTTATTTAGAACTATTCTTGTCTAAGCTGTGCTGGCCCCTTGGCCGGAGCACCCCTGTATCCTTCTGGCGGCCACCCACTTTCTCAGCAAGCCCAGCTCCTTTCTGCAAAGACCAACACACACTGATGCAAGCAAGGGACAATCTGGAGCAGCATGAAGGTAACCTAAACACCATTTCCTAATCATGTCTAATTAAATTTAATTAACTCTGGAACTTTGGAAAGATCCAAAGAGTTTCAGTGCTGTTAAAAAACACTGACCTAACCTTCCATGTCAAGATGGCTACCTGGAAATCCTTGCTGAAGTGCTTGTCTACCCCCTTATATATTATCAATGAGATGACCAAAGAGATGCAAATAAAAGAAGATAACCTGCTTCTGCTTTGAAACCTTTATGCCAGATATCTGAACTAGAGGAAGGCTTAAGCATAGCACCAATGACAAAAATATAGAGACAGACTTAGTGAGATCTACATACAACTCTCTTAGAAGTAAAGGGTCAGCTCTAACCTTGTTCCAATAAGAAGTCTTGAAATTTTGTGAGGGCATTACTCTCACGAAACAGCAGGCCTGAATCTCCAAAGTTATGGAAAGAAAATCCAAATCCTTATAGGAAACTAGTTTCCAAGAATAATATTATTTCTACATCCAAATCCTGTAGGGTGTGAACCAGGACCAAACTAGATGAGGCGCTATTTGTTCAATATTATGTATCAGTGTTGTTCCTTTGGACTTTTTATCCTGATCCATTCTTCTGAGACAACCTCCAAAGAGGTTTGATGTATACAGTTATTGCACTGTGGAATTAGTCTTGTGTTTTAAGTGATTAATGTCTTCTTTGCCTGAGGGGTGAAGTAACCTGTAACCTCTCGCTGACCACCGAGCTCCAACTTATTCTCACTGTTTGTCCAATTGTCCAGGTGGGACAACTTCTGTTTTTGCTATGGTGTCTGATAGATCTCCACAGAAATATTGGCTCTAACATTACAGACTGAGGATTTATGTCCCACTCACCACTCCCACCAAATTCATATTTTGAAGCCCTAACCCCTTCAGTGTGGCTGGTTGTATTTAGAGATGAGGCCTGAAAGGAAGTAACAGGTTAAATGATATCATACAGATAAGGCCCTGGTCTGATAGGATTAGTGTCCTTCTAAGAAGAAACACCAATGACTCACTCTCATGCTCCCTCTCCATCAGGGGAGGACATGGGGAGAAGAGGCCGTCTGCAAGACAGAAAGAGAGGTCTCAGCATGAACTCAATCAGCCACAACCTTGATCTTGGACTTTCCTACCTCCAGAACAGCAAGAAATAAGCTTCTGTGGTTTAGGCGCTCCATCCATGGAATTCTGTCATGGCGGACTGAGCTAAGACATCTTCTTTGGAACTTTTTTTTTCTTAGTATAGTTGACACACAATGCTACATTAGTTTTAGGCATTGCCTTGAAACTCTCAAATAAAACTCTCCAACTGCCTGCCTACTACCTCCTAGTAGGTTGGCCTAAGCCTGACCATTGCACCCTGTGCCCCCAGCTGTGTGGTTACGGTGAACTTGCCGGACATAGGGGAACCACAGACTTCTGTAAGCCTCTCTTATTGTACTGCACTATCTGAGACATATGCAGACATGACCTCCTACCCAATCAGTCCCATTTATACCATTCCCATCACCTTCTAAACCATTTGTTTGGGTTCCCAATCAAGTCTGGGTTTTCTAGGCTGTCCTAAACTCTGCAACTTGAACTTCTGGCCCCTCAAACCTGAAGCCTAATCCTCCAATTATGTCAGTTTTCCTAAACCTGAACTATCAAACCCATGCCTTTTGATTTGCTCTCTCCACTTACCTGGGGCACTGAGGTCCAGGCATGGATTGAATAAAACTTTAGAAAGTTTAGAAAACATTTCCCTTTACTAGCCTTGATATAAGAACTAATTTGATGATCAAAACTCATTTCCCTTCTCCATGAATGAGGCTGAGGACTTTTTTTTCCTTTGGTTGGAGAAAACAAAGGAAGGGGTACGGAGTGGATACTTTGGTGGACACCCCTGCCGTGTCCCTTCCAGGAAATACACGGCCAGGTGCTCCTCCCAGAACATGTGGGAGTGCTGGTCCTGATGGCCCCCAGCTGAGAACTGTCCTTACCTGAAGAGAATCCCCACATTCAAGGTCACTGCCCTCCCTGGGGCAGCCTCCATTTAATTACAGGTGGATAAGGGGGTACCAAGACTAGTCTCCTTGCCTTTAGGTGGCATAGATCTAAAAAGTCATCACAGCTCCAGAGCTCCTTAAGGGATTGGCTGAAGCCTTTGTTGAGAATGCATCTCAGTTCCACTCCTCCCTCTGCCCCATCTTATGTTTTTCATCCACCCACAACTGCAATCCTGAAGGTGTCTCCAGTAACTTCGGCAGAAAAACATCCATCGTAGAGTGTTTCCTATGGAATCCAACCTAAGCAAGGTAATTGAACAATTAACATGTTCCTGGTGGTACAAATTATCTTTTAGGATGTTCCAAAACAATTTTCAAAATTCTTTCCTCTTTTGCCCAACAGTTCATTGATCAAGAATGTCATTCTATGTCCCCCTTTATATCAGTCTCTAGAGAGTGTTAGACTTGCATAGTTCAGAATTAAACTCCAATTCTTCCATGGTCAGCCGAGGTCCTTTGAACTTACGGGTGGCCCTTAAGTAAGTCTATTATGAAATGCACTGCCAAGTTTGTACAAGGTCCTCAATAAATATTCCCTTCTCTCTCTCTCTCTCTCTCTCTCTTTCTCTCTCTCTCACTCTCTCATTCACACACTTACACACACACACACACACACACACACACACACAGAATCAGGACATGTCTTCCTATCTATCTATCTATCTATCTATCTATCATTTTTAAATTAATCTCTATACCCAACAGGGGGCTTGAACTCACAACCAAGAGATCAAGAATTGCATGCTCTACCAACTGAGCCAGCCAGGTGCCCTCCAAGGATATGCATTCTTGTTCTAGCAGCCTTGTGCCTCATTTATTCCTTAACAATAATATGACACCTACTATGTGCAAGGAACTATGCTTGTCAGAAACTATGGAAACACCAAAAATCTGTCACAAGCTAGAGCACTCTCTCCAGAAGACTCAATTCCATAGTGAACCAATGTAGAAACATATGGTGTCAATTTAGGATGAGACTAGCTCCAGGTGGGATATTACACGAGACATGAGAGAGTGTAAGACATAACGTGTCCTCAGAGTACCAGCTTGCTGGGGACAGAAGGAATTCAGAAGGCAATGTAAGCCCAGCACCAGATGAATGTTTGGTCAGTAAGCACGACTGTATCAAAAGGACTGTTGCAATAACAAGAGGATGGTCCTGCAAAGTCTCCAGTGATACACAATGTCACCTCTGAGAAGTGGCCTGGGCACAAACTGCACATTCTAGGCTAACTTTTCACTCAGCACCTCTATTTTATTTTCTGAAAAGAAATATTTTTTTAAATCTTTCTTGCAGAAGTAACTTTTGTATTTTCCCCATTAAGAAGACCCTGCAGACTTCAGGTATTAAACATTAACCTCACGCATAATGCGACCTCAAGATTGGATCTCCAGGAAATTTCTCACATTGGAAAAGTCTTGTGAAGGAAATGTTCATCTGTATGCCTATATTGTCAACTTGTGCTTTAAGAAGTTTTTGTTTTTAATCACAATTTTGTTAGACTTCAAAAGAAATCAGCTCAACCACTGAAGTAATATTCTGATTATTTATTACACACACGTACAAAATTATCACTATTAGAAACTCCCTATCTGAAAAGTCGGGCTTCAGATTAAAATAATTTGACCCATTTTAGAAATATATTAAATGGGCTTTGATTTTCTGCATTATCCAAAGGACAAATTTGTCATGATGCCCACTACTAAAAGAGTCAGATATGAGAGCAGACCCTTCCATGGCCAAACCTACCGATAGGAGACACCTACTGGTGGTTTTCAGAAATTACAACCACTGGGTCTGCACAAAAATCTCTGTGGATGACTGACTGGCTTGATCGAGGTCAATAGGTCATGGTGAGTTTTTCATGGAGGCAGAGTCTGAATTGATTCCTAAGTTAGGAAAGTGAAGGTAAAATCTTGTACATTTCTCTAAAAGTCCAAGTACAATGTAACGATTTCAATTTCCCCCACCATTTGAATAAAAGGAAAAATAAAATAGATGTTTTAAAATATATTCCATTGCTCAGGACTAACAAAATAATTCCTCAACAATGATGTCACTCTTTCTGAAGATCAGTATTTGGGTTAAGTTTGCCATAAAAATGTAAATTCAAGACTTGGAACCGGCTCTAAGAATATCCTCACTAGAACTATTGTAAACGTCCATTTACACTTGTGATTCATGAAGTATATCCATTCTTTTTCGCACCTGATTTTCAAGTTGGGTTGTGCCCACCTCTGCACAGCTTTAAAGTCGGTTGTGATTGGTCATCTATGGCACTTTTCTTCAATGGTAATCTCATTTTTCCCCATTGCTGACTGTTTTCCATTTCAGTATCCTATTAAAATTCTTGCTTTATTGAGTTTATTGGAATATGTGAAACTACATTGAAGATATTCGTTGGAATATCTAAACTCCACTTCTTATGCACAGTTCCTCTGAACAAAACTGAGTAAACCAAGTGAACATGTGGTACATCCAGACAGGAATGTTCTAGAACACCATAATCTTGACTTTAATTCTCAGATGAGACAATATGAACTAAGCTCATACTAGGGAATAAACAGGTGGCTAAAATCATTTGCTTAAGCTCAGATACCTACTGAAGTTTGTGCTTGTCTGTGTGTGTGTGTGTGTGTGTGTGTGTGTGTGTGTATATATATATATATATATATATAAGTTAGCAAGGATCTCATTCCCTTCTCACCAGGAAAGTAGAAAACCTCCATATGTGATCTTAACGAGGTCCAGGCCATCTTCTAGAAACATCACCTGGGTTCAATATCATCTACTGCTTCCCTTCTGTGCCCAGTACTCTGTACTAGAATAATTCCTTCCTTATATTAGGGATTATACTCATGCCAGGGAAATTACCAGTATTTGTCTTCATTTGTCGAAAGTCAGGATTCAAGTGTAGAGTCTCCCTGCTTTGCTACTGTGGTTAAGTCATTAATATTTCTAATTTGCTAATACATAGTTGCATGTAATATATAAATTAAGTGGACTGCCTTTTCTTCAGTACATACCCTATAAAACACTTGCTATCTTTGACTCCTTACCCTGGGCACCTTTTTCCACCACTGGGTGTACATGTGTACTACAGTCAGAAAGGAGGCACCTTCTAAATGGATTCCATCAGCACTTGTCAAAGTCTCCCTCATTGTGCAGATACCACGTCTTTGTCCCCTCGTCTCTTGTCACATGAGATGGGCATCCCCGTGGCATGTGAAAGTGCACAGAAGCATGGCAGCCACTTAAAGCCTAATTAGAATGACCCACGTGTCATAGAATCATAGAAGGACTTACAGCTAATGGATTCCAATCCACCAATTGTAGAGAGCACAAAGACCCATATGTGTGACTTTCCTCAACAGATGTTTCCTTAAGTGCCTACCCTGTGCAGGGGGACAGAAAGGTAATGAGACAGAGTCTGTCTCTTGGAGAAAATCATATTCTACAGAAGGAGACAGTAAGTAATGTGGTAATTGCGATGTGACTCAGGAACATTTCCTTGAGACAGAGATATCTGCAAAAGTGCGATCACTATATACAAGATACAAATCCAGTTAATGACAAAGTGGGAGTAGAGATTGGGTCTTTACATGTGCACTCCCCTGTGCCTCCCACAACACCACAAAGACAACCCCAGAAGAAGCTTCATGTTGTGTGATAGACAAGCACGCACAGAGCTCCGGGCCCTGAGGCGCCCATAAATGCTGAAACGCACTGACAGGAGAACAGCTTGCCTGCCATCAATTGCAACAGACTCTCCGAAAACAAGATGAAGCCACAGCCTGAAGACATCATCTCCTCCTCACCCATCTTGCCCCAGGGTTATGGCAGCCGTGGCCTTAAGCAATGTGCTCTGACATAAGGCATGGCAACAACAGCAGATGAAAAGAAAAAAGAAGAAAAGTGGGGCAATATTACTTTTTTGCTATCACTCCCCTCCCTGGCTACGAAGAACCCATTTACTAGTTTCTACTAACATGCAGGGGAGAGACAGAGAGCGTGGTCGCCAGATTGCATTCATGTGACCGAATTACATAAGGACAGCCTGTGTCCATGCCTTCCATAACATGCATATTTGCATTAACCAAGAACACAGCATGTATGACACATATATACCACTGAGATGTTAGACAAAAGGTGATGAAATAAACCTTGTGGGCCAAGATACAGGGATAGATCATGTTCTCTCTTTACAAGGTTCCCATTCTTTTCTCTCATCTCCGTAAAAAAAAAATCTTATTATTTCTCCTTACGTTTTTCACACACTACCTTCCAGTTTCTTGCAGCTACCCACTAATAAACTATATAGTCAGTGAGGGTGGTCAAATTAATACTAATGGTCTGGTAAATCTTAGATAACACACAGACCCAAAGGACATTTCAGAACAAGACAAGTGTCAACATCATGCCACCTCAAGGATCACCATTAAAACAAAGCTCTGTCACTAGTTGAACCAATTTGTCCAAGGGACACTATTCCCTGGAAATACAGTTGAGAGTTTTGGGAATTTCAGTTCCTTCTTCCGGTTATTTGTCTAGCATTTCATAAATCTCCACACTGCCCTTCACTATCAGTCTCAAGAAAACACAAGAAACTGATAGTCTGATCTGTTTCAATAAGTGGAAATTATGAACTCATTGAAAATGCAGTTCTGAAAATATCAAGAATACAATAGATCATCCCTCCATTCAAGATGAAGACCCAGAATATTATATCAGGGAAGTATTTTTTTTTTCAAATGTTTATTTTTCAGAGAGAGAGAGTGCGAGTGGGGAGGGACAGAGAGTGGGAGGAAAAAGGATCTGAAGTGGGCTCTGTGCTGACAGCAGACAGCCCAATGTGGGGTTTGAACCCACAAACCGTGCGAACATTACCTGAACCAAAGTCAGATGCTTAACTGAATGAGCCACCCAGGTGCCCCTTAGGGATGTATTTCTTAAAGAAGACACAAAAGCCACAATTTGTGAAAGAAAATTACATTTGTGCAAACACATATGCACACATGTGTAACATATACATTTATGATTAAAACAAATCATGAAAATTCTTCTATTGACACGTAAACCAAAGAAAAAGAGAAGGCAAATATCTAGACGTGATTTCACGACCTATAACAGCAAAATATTAATGCTCAAAATACAAAAAGAGCTCCTAAAAATAAATAAGACCAAACATAATAGAATAACAGACAAAGAAAACAATCAATATAGGGGTGCCTGGGTGGCTCCGTCGGTTAAGCGTCTGACTCTTGATTTCAGCTCAGGTCATGATCTCGCAGTTCATGAATTCAAGCCCCATATCGGGCTCCATGCTGACAGTGTGAAGCCTGCTTTGGATTCTCTCTCTCTCTCTCTCTCTCTCTCTGCCCCCGTCCCACTCTCTCACTCTCTCAAAAATAAAATAAAAATAAACTTTAAAAAAAATCAATATAGAGAAAAGAATGCCAAAGTATCCAAGAAAACGTTCTCAAAAGACACTCAACCTCACAAACTATTAGAGAATTCAAGTGACCTATCCTAATGATATCATTTTGGCAACAGTTAAAATATCTGCAACTATTAGGTTGTTGGTGAGAATAAAGAGGTGCAGGAGTCCCTGCACAATCCTCAAAGGATTAGTAAAAAGAGGAGGGAGAGGACCTAATAAGCAATTTTACTGATGGCCACATCAGTAAAATCAAAAGTATACATATCGTTGAAAAAGGAGTATGCATATCCTATGACCCAATGAATACAGCTTAGAAAACTCTGAGCTTGCCCATGAGAAAAATATAAAAACATGTTTACTATGGCAGTATTTGTAATTCCAACAAAACTATAAACCACCCAACAGTTCATGCTTAAGGGAATTTATACATAAAATATAGTACTGTTATATGGTAAGTAATATGCACCAATCAAAATGAATAATTTATCTATATATAGAAACATGGATATATCTCAAAAGTATGTTGAGTAAAAAAAGAAATTATAGAATATTAAGTAAAATAGCACTCATGTAAATATTTAAAACACAAAAAAGAGTACATTATCTTTATCATAGAACTGTTCCCATTAAATCAATAATTGCTACGGAATCCACCCCAAAGCTTAGATGGCTTAAAATAGCAATATTTATTTTGCTTATGCTATGGATTAAAATGTGCCCCCCTAAAAATCACACACTGAAGCCCTAACCTTCGGTGTGACTGTATTTAGAGTAAGGACATAATTATGATTAAATGAGGCGCTAAGAGTAGGAGCGTAATCTGACAGGATTCCAGAGACTCCCTAGCTCTCTCTGCCGTGTGAGCACAGAGCGAGAAGGAGGTGGTCTGCAAGCCGGACAGACAGCTCTCACTAGAACCTACTATGCCGGTACCCTGATCTTGGACTTCTAGCCTCCAGAACTATAAGAGAGAAATTTATGCTATTTAAGCCATTCAGTCTACGGAATTTTGTTATGGCAGCCGGAGCTGACGGATAGAGCTCACAAAGTGACAGGTGGGCACAGCTTGGTGGGGACCTCTCATTCCTGCCCGACTCAGCATCAACTGGGGTGACTCAAAGGCTGGAGGATCAATCATCTCAAGGCTCAATCAATTAGCGGCCACCTCAGGGCTGGAAAAGCTGCGGCTCCTTGGCTATCTCACTATCTTTCTGTGGTCTCCCCACGTGGGCTCTCCAGCTCAACCTGGTGGCTTTAGCTAAACTGTGTTTTCTGTTTTAGCTCACACAACACAAATTATCTTATAGTTCTGTAGTTCAGAAGTCTGACAGAGGACACACTGGGATTTACTTTCGATGAAGGCAGGGCTTGATTCCTCAGGCTCTGCAGGACAGTCCGTCCGTTTCCTTGCCTTTCTAGCTACTGAAGGTCACCTACACTCCTTGGCTCACGACTTCCTCCTATCATTGCAACCTCATGTTTTCATCATTACATCTCTTCTTTCCTGCTTTGACTCCGGTTGCTTCTCACTTCATAAGGACCATTGTGATTACACTGGGTGCGCCCAGATTATCCAGGATAGTCTCCCCTAATCTCATGATCCTTGATTTAATCACATCTGGAAAAATCTCTTTTGCCGTAGATAGAAACAGTCCGACCGACACATTTGGGACGCCCTTATTCTTTAAGTGAACTTTTTACCCATCATCCCAGAGCTCCTAAAGGGTATCCCAAGAGGGAAAAGGCCCGGGTAGAAATTGTATCCTCTTTGATGATTATGACTTGCAAGCCATGCACTGTTCCCTCCACTGTATTTTTATTGTTAGCAGTGACTTACCAAGGTCAGCCTATATTCAAGTGCAGGGGTTGTTAAACCCTACACCTGGATGGGAGGAATGCCAAAAAAATCTGCATACATTTTAAAACTTCCAGAATATGTGGGGGTGTGTGTGTACATGCACAAAAGCATTTTTAAAAGCAGACTTTTCACATACCAAATTTGTGATAATAATTGCCCCAGCTCGGGAAACGAATGGGATGTGCCAAGATGACCTCAATTTTTTTTCACGTTTATCCTTAATATTTTGTTAACATTTCCATTGAGAACTGAAAATTTTAATATGATGAAGTATCAACCTAGGAGGTCTGAAATAACATTCATGGTAGGTTCATTTCACTGATAACCCCAATTTAGTCATCCTCATACCCATGCTTTTTAAAATACCACTTTATGGCTCCTTCCATCAAGAAGAAGAATCTGATTCTCCACTCCTTGAACTGGATGCCCTGTGACTTGCTTTGGCCAGTAGAAAGCAGCAGATGTAACAGTGTGCCAGTTGAGACTAGGGTTCAGGAGACTTTGCACACATCTCCTTTCCCTCTTTGAGATCCCTGCCTTCACTCATGAATGGCCCTGAATTAGCATCCTGGAGAATGAGAGACCGTGCAGAGCATAGCTGAGTCAACCCAGCTACAGCCATCACAGACCAGCAGCGTCTACTCTCTACCAAGTCGATCTCCCAGTTAACCACTGTTAATAACAAGACAATAGGCCCCAAATGGAGTTGCTTATGCTAAGCCACATTACCAAACTTACACTTTCAGCTCTCCCAGAAATGGTATTCTTTTTGGGGGGGAGGAGATTGGATAATGGATTCTCTTTTTATTGGTAATTAATATACAGTGTTATATTAGTTTCAGGTGTACAATATAATGATTCAATAATTCTATACATTACTTAGTTCATCGGGTAAGTGTACTCTTAATCCCCTTTGTCTATTTCACCCATCCCCCCAACCACCTCCCCTCTGGCGAACCATCAGTTACTTCTCTGTATACAAGAGTCTGTTTTTTTGTTTGTCTCTTAACATGTCTCAAAACAAATGAACAGAAACGGAATCTTAAACCAGTCAATCAAGAATCACCTGATCAACACTATTTAGGTCATCTGCCTGATAGACCTTTGCCATCCCCTAAAGGAAAGTGACCTTGCAATAACCAATCTGCTTTCTTATCTATTATAATTTCCTTGTTCCTGCTCCCTTCTGCCTATAAAAGTCTTTATTTTGTACAGTTCCCTGGAGCTTCTTTCTATATGCTATATTGGATGCCACCTGCTTTCAATTGATTTTTGTTCAAATAAATTCTTAAATTCTTTAATATGCCTCAGTTTATATTTTAATAGCTCTGGTATCAGAAGATAGAACAGAATGAGTCACACAGAACTTGTGAGAAAGATAATTTAAGATGATGGTTAGCTATTTAATGTCCCATGAAATTTTCATCAGTAATCTAATTGTTAGGAACAACTAAATTAAATAGATGTAAGTCAAAAGTTTATAAATAAACTTTTCAGCAATAATTGTTTTATGGTATGCCGACTTAAAAATAGTTTCAAAAGTTGGGGTGCCTGGGTGGCTCAGTTGGTAAGCATCCAACTTCGGTTCAGATCATGATCTCACACTTTGTGGGTTCAAGTCCCACGTCAGGCTCTGTGTTGACAGATCAAAGCCTGGAGCCTACTCTGGATTCTCTCTCTCTCTCTCTCTCTCTCTCTCTCTCTCTCTCTCTCTCTGTTACTCCCCTGCTCGTGCTCTGTCTCTCTCTCAAAAATAAATAAACATTAAAAATTTTTTAAATAGTTTCAAAAAAAGTCTTTTTGGTAACTTGAAACTTTCAAGTTATATTATATTGAGATAAATTAAATAATGAATATTCACTGAATGTCCAGATCATTTCTAAATAAGATAAAATACTGAAATATTAATTACTGAACATAGGCTCAGATATATGGGTCTGTTAGTAATCATGTTTCTTGCCACACTGAAAAACTTACTGTGAGGAAGTCTATTTGTATAAATTATGAGATGTATTCATAAACTCGCCAATCCACAGAATGCTAGTGTAAGAGACACAACTGCTTACATTTGAGTTTTCACAAGGAATAAAGGAGTCTAAGGATTAATAACACTAAACAATGCATTTAATAAAACGACTTAGAAATAATTAAGAGTGAAAGAGAACAACTGCATGAAAAGTAGATAAGGAAAGTCAAATGACTGGCTGTTCCAACAGGAAATTGTTTAAAAAGGACAAAATCTGAATACTAAAAAAGTTGTTGAATGTTTGTGGAAAAGGAACCTTGGGAAAGCATTTTATGTATGGTCAAGCTGGCTAAGACTGGAACAGATTTACTTAAGTTTGTTTTTTGTTTGTTTTGTTTTGTTTTGCTTTCATATCAAAAGAACCTAGTGAAAAATTAGAATTTGGTTTTCTCTCTGTTAAAGGACCATGTTTTCTTGGACTATTAGTCTCCTCTTAATAAAAGATTATAAAAGGGTTGGTTTGGGGAGGGTTGCTTATTTATTTTGTTTTCTTTATTTGGGGGGTAAGCTACCTGAAAAGCAAAGATTTCGTGCCCTACCAAAAAAAGTCTACTGTGCTTCACATTGTATCAACTCTGTAAGAAAACAGAGTCCTCTATATTAAGAGAGTTAACTTTTGTTCACAACTATGGAACCTTCAATGTTTGCCTCTAAAAGTTTACATTATCACTTTGGTTAAATAGATAATTAAGTATTATTTCATAATAATCTGTGATACTATTTAGTCAAATGTTCAAACCTTTTGACATTTTGACAACTTTCTCAAATCAAATTCCAAATAGAATCTCTTTGACCTCAAAGTAACTTTGAGATTTCTCAGAGGGTCCTGGAAAATCTCAAAGGATTCATCTCTCACCTTGCAAGAGATACTAAACTAATTAGATTTATTTGGTATGTTACATTACATTTTATCAAATAAGTGGTAAAAATTCTTAGATTATATTTAAATGGATGCTTGTTTTTAATGTAAGTATTCTAGAAATTGTATGAAATTCCTCGAGATCTGGTTATGTCCTGGTATAATGTTATCAGTTATAATCCCAGTTATTATCTTAAAATGTTGTGTTTCACAGAAATAACCAAATTTCCTTGTCAACTCCATTATAACGAACTCTCATCAGATATTTTAACCATGGGCACTTTTAAGCCTTTTGTCATTTATAGACAGTTACTGTTTTACTCTAATGCTTTGGCAGAAGTGAGATTCCTGGAAAGGACCCTTCTAAGTACTCTTGACCACTGAGACCAGTGCTAAATTACAAGGGGTCAAAACTTAGGTGCCTATTTCACAAGAAGTCTCCACCTGATATCTGGTCCTGTGTAAACCCCAGAGACCTAAAAATCAAACTAAGTAGAGGAGTAGTCAACATCAAGGTAGACGATTTCCTCCCAAGACACAGGAACAAGAACATTTCTTTCTTGATATTGCAGAATCCACTGCTAAAGCAATAGCTGCCCAATAAAAATCCATAGACTCTCTAAACAAAGTTATTCTTTTTTAATGTTTTTTTAATTTATTTTTGAGACAGAGAGAGAGAGAGAGAGAAAGAGAGAGAGAACCAGTGGGGGAGGGGCAGAGAGAGAGGGAAACACAGAATCCAAAGAAGGCTCGAGGCTCTGAGCTGTCAGCACAGAGCCCAATGCGGGGCTCAAAACTGTGAACAACGAGATCATGACCTAAGCTGAAGTCAGAGGCTAACCACCAAGTCACCCAGATGCCCAGACCCAAAGTTATTCTTGATTACCGGATAGCTCTTGGTAATACTTTAGCTGATCAAGGAGGTGTTTGTGCTATGGCCAACACCACTTGCTGCACTTAGATGGACACTTCTGGGGAAGCTGAGACTCAGCTACATAAGATTATTGAACAAACCAGTTGGCTTAAGAAACTGACTTCTTCAACCAGAGACTTTCTCTGACTCATTTGATTCTGATTGGCTTGGGTCTTGGGGACTATGGTTCCAAAGTACACTCCAGACATTGGGGATTATTCTGCCTATAATAATCGTAGTAGGCTCCCTGGTATTCTGTATTCTCTCAAAATCTTTAAATGTATGTTTGCAGGGGTGCCTGGGTGGCTCAGTCAGTTGAGTGTCCAACTCTTGATCTTGTCTCAGGTTATGATCTCACAGTTCATGGGTTTGAGCCTTGCATCAGGCTCCACACTGATGGTAGGGAACCTGCTTGGGATTCTCTCTCCCTCTCTCTCTCTCTCTGCCCCTCCTGAGCACACATGTTCTCTCTCTCTCTCAAAATAAATAAACTTAAATAAATAAATGTATGTATGTATGTATGTACGCATGTATGTTTATAGTCACTAACCACCAAGCAAATGATCTCCCTAAGAACACAATGTTAGAAAAGGAACAAAGAGATTAACTAAAGAATGTGAACCCAATGTTGTAACCTGTGAATAGCAGAGAGATTCATCAAAAACAACTCAAGAGCTCAGAGCAGATGAGAGTAGCACTAATACCTTTAATTTTTGATCAAGTCTCTCAGGCTGAGAGTTTAATCAAAAAGGGAAAATTGTTAAAACCAACACAGCAGATCCAAAATGGAGTTTCTTATACTAACCCCCATGTCACCAAGTCAAAACTTAATTACAGCATCAGGGGCCCCAGAAAAGGAATCTTAAACCAGTTCATCAGAAATTGTACGTTAGGGCGGCTGGGTGGCTCAGGAAGTCAAGCGTCTGATTTGGCTTAGGTCATGATCTCATGGCTCAAGACTTTAGGCCCCATGTCAGGCTCTGTGCTGACAGCTCAGAGACTGGAGCCTGCTTTGGATTCTGTTTCTCTCTCCCTCTCTCTGCCCCTCCCCCACTTTGTGCATGCACTCTCTCTCTCTCTTAAAAATAAACATTAAAATAATAAAATTTAAAAAAAGAAATTGTGCAATTGGCACTAATTAGGTAATCCACCTGATAAGCCCCCATTCCCTAGTGGAAGGTAACTTTACCATAACCAACGTGCTTTTTGTCCATAACAAATTCTTTGTTCCTGCTCCCTTCTGCCTATAAAAACCTTTCATTTTGTACAGCTCCTCACAACTCCTTTCTATCTGCAAGACTGGATGCTGCCCGATTCAAATCAAATTTTGCTCAAATAAACTCTTGAATTTTTAATATGCCTCAGTTTATCTTTTAACACCACCCATGCAAAAGTAAGCCCAGTCCAGATCAGTAGGACTTCCTATGTAGCCCCTCACACCTGAGAAATAATGATTAATGTTTTAAGCAATTAAATTTTGAGCCAGTATGTTTACAACAATACAAATACAGAATGCTTGTTATATTATTCTCTAACCTTTTCTGTATTGTACAATTATTCAAGGTGATATAGAAAGGAAAGGGGCAATGGAAAGTGGAACAGAAAGAAAAATTAAAACCATTACTACAGAAGGTTCAAAACCTAAAATGGCAATTGGTTTCTTATTTTGACCACCACTAATAACAAAACTCCACAGGTACTTATTAAACTCTTTGTACTTGGAAAAGGAGCTTTTATTACAATTCAAATACTAGTATTAAACATAACAAAACAGAGGCACCTCAGTGGCTCAGTGGGTTGAGTCCTACTCTAGATTTTGGCTCAGGTCATGATCTCAGGGTTTCCTGAGTTGGACCCCTTTCCCCCCAGGTCAGGGAAGGAGCCTGCTAGGGATTCTCTCTCTCCAGCTGTCTCTGTCCCTCCCCTGCTTGCTCCCGTGCTCACTCTCGCGCGCTCTCTCTCTCTCTCTTTCTCTCTCAAAAATAAACGAATAAGGGTGTCTGGGTGGCTCAGTCAGTTAAGCGTCCAACTTCAGCTCAGGTCATAATCTCACAGTTTGTGAGTTCGAGCCCAGCATGAGGCTTTGTGCTGACAGCTCAGAGCCCAGAGCCTGGTTCAGATTCTGTGTCTCCCTCTCTCTGCCCCTCCCCTGCTTGCACTCTGTCTCGCTCTCTCAAAAATAAACATTAAAAAAATTAAATAAATAAACATTGAAAAACTAAAATAAGAAAACAACCAAACACATTATAATATAGAAATTGCACCTTGAAAATGCATACTTGTTGATATGTTGCTTTGATCAAAGGACACAAAATCTTTACCGTACTTAATTGTCATTTATTCCCGGAGATGAAATGGGCATGACATAGACAATTACTATTTCTATTGTGCATATTAAATAATGGGAGATAAAAACAAGTAACAATGCTAAGGTCAATGAATAGGGGCTTAGTAAATTAAGTTTTCTTTGCTCAAATTTTCTAGGTTCATCCAGTAAGATTCGATAATGGGAATCTTCTTGCTAACTGTTGTGGACTGAATGTTTATGTTCCACCCAAACCACACCCAGGCTGTACAAATTATTGTGTTTAAGTCTTAATCCCTAATGTGATGGTCTATGGAGGTGGGCCTGTGAGAGACAATGAGGTCGTGACGGTGGAGCCCTCACAAACATTAGTTTCCTTACAAGAAGGGGAAGAAGCCAGAGCCCTCAGTCTCTCTGCCATATGAGGATACAGCAAGAAAGCAAACCAGAAAGAAGTCTTCTTATCAGAATTCCAAATTGTGCTGGTAGCCTGATCTTGGACTTAACAGTCTCCAGAACTGTGAGAAATTTCCTGTAATTAAAGCCACCCCATCTATGATATTCTGTTATACAGCCCGAACTGGCTAGGATACTCATATAGTAACATCCTTACTTACTAATCTAGGTAGACAGACAGATAGATAGATGGATAGACAGATAGATAATAAATTTGTATAGTATCTATGAAATTTGTCAATTTAACAAAATAATATGGAAGTTTTCAATATTGAGAGATTTTCATTTTTTTGAGAATGTGTGCATACCTGCAAGCAGAGAAGGGGCAGAGGGAGACAAAGAAAAAGAGAGAATATTAAGCCGGCTCCATGCCCAGCATGGAGCCCACCCACCTTGGAGCCTGACATGGGGCTTGATCTCATGACAGTGAGATCATGACCTGAGCCGAAATCAAGAGTCAGACACTTAAGTGACTGAGCCACTCAGATGCCCCGAGACATCATCTTGTTACCAATGAGAATTTCAATTTTAACACAACCACTGCAATTTCATTTACGTTTATTCTTTCCAATAAAGACATCGCACTGTAATAGTAACTAAAAACAGTTTTACACCTGTGCCACTCTTTCCATGTCAAGAGACTCACAAATGAGAAGAAGAATATTTCATCAGACCAGGTGACCGATTTTGGAGGTTGAAAACACTGTGTGTGCACGCCCACATGCACGTGCTGACTTGGAAGTCACCCTTTCAAGGGCTTCTGTAAGGCTCATCACACAGAGCAGATCAACATTAATTCTTGGGGGACACGCTATTACAGTTGTGTCCTCTTGGACCAATACATATAAAGACAATGGTGGAAAGTCAATAATGTCACTAGGTCAAGGGCACTTGATAATACAGAGCCAATAAATGCTCTTTGTCCGTTATTTACACAGAGCTGATCTTAAAAAACAAAACAAAAAAAAAAAAAAACACCATAAGCTCTACTCATGTGGAAATCTCAAGGCTTTTGTGGAAGTTACTCTCCAGTACATATTTCTGCTGTCAGATTACTTCTGTCACTGCATTTAAACCATGAAGTGCATTTGCTGCTGATTCGACTATTATGGCAGGAAAATGACCTGTAAAGTTCTTTTGAGGAGCCTGGCATTCTGCATATATTATAGACATACAAGAGGAGAGAAAATGTGTTAAAAATGAAGTTTATGAAAAGTCATCCAACTAAACTTTACATTTCATGGAATACAGAGACTGCCTGATTTGTGAGACTAAAGAGGGGGGAAAAAAGAAACCTGTCAAGGCAGAAAATCTCCATATTCTCATGTTTTCAAGGGCAGTTGTCAACTTTTTTCTAACTACGAAATCTCCATGGTAAGTGACAAAGTAAAAAATGTGCCAAACTGTATTATTTGACCTCTTTTTGGTGGCTCTGATGTGCAAAGATCTTAACAGATTGGAACGTATGCTTTATTTAGGGGGAGGGGCGTTGAAAAGTGACAAATGTGTGGAACTAAGATCTGAGAGCACTCGGTAACTGAAAGCAGTGACAAAGGCCTCAAATTTTACGAGCTCTCCAAAGGGAGAGACCTTGGTTTCATGTGAGAAAGAGTGCCAGTTATGTCCCTCAGAGGTAAGAGTAAGGATGTCTGCTTCATTTGTAGCAATCAAACAGCTGACTAAGAGACAAAATGTCCGAGTCCATACCACAACTTGGTGCCAGAACATTTATCAACACTGAGCATCTCTCATCCCTGAAACTGTAACACAGCAGCAACAATGACATCGCTCGGGGAGCTCTGAAGGGCACTGCTATTTTCCACATCAAGACATTCTGCCAAGAGGAGCTGGGGCTTAGAGGTCAGGGAGAGCCAAGTCTTGCTCTCAGGGACCCCCAGTTGCGGGTAGGGAACAGAAAGGAGGCATTAACCATTTCACTACTGGTCAGAGATAATCGGGCTGTGAAAAGGTTTTTGGTTTTCTTGTTGTTGTTGTTGTTGTTGTTGTTGTTGTTTTGTTTTTTATGTCCCAGCTGAATGGTCTGCAATCAAACCCAGGGTTGTGTTTCCTGACCCAGAATGGGAATTTTATTCCTTAATCATATCTCCCTGGCTGCTTCACTGACCAGCTTCAGTGAGAGAGGCTAGCACATTATTTATAAGAATTAAAGAGCCCGGGGAGTCAGGTGGAGAAAGGACATTTTGATCACAGCAGCACTCACAAGCATCAATACGGCTTAAAAGTCGGTCCGCATTTCCATCAAAACCTCCTGATTTCCGGCCATCTATAACCCGGCTATAAAAATCACTCCTAGACTGCAATTCGGCAGATAGTGCCTCAGCTGAGGGGAAAATTGTCCCCTGTTGGATGCTGTTGGTTTGTTTTGGGTTGCCTTTGGTTTAGTGATTTGAGGGACATACACAGATATTTGAAAGATGCTCCTTAAATGTAACCCCCAGAAGGAGAAAATGTGAGCACTTGAAGGTGTTCGCTTGTGTTCCCACCTCCAGGGGAAGGGGCGACTTCGACTCCACAGCTAATCCTGCCGTGGTCCCCATTCCTTGGGCATTTTCAAGAAACAAAGGCAATGGGCAAAGACTTTCCCTCAAAGGCAGGTAGTCAGCAGAAAGGCTCGAAATGTCTGTGAGGTTTGTATTCCCTGAGCCACCCTGAAGGACAGGCTGTTGACTGTTGTCTCAGAGCTAATTTCCTCCGAATAAAGACCGAATTGGTGTGATAACACCACAGAGCTCAGCATTTTTAATTGCCTCAAGGTGTTTATTGGCAGGAAAGGGATAAACTCAGGAGGATCCAGGAAGGGAGGGAGGAATACTGGGCTCAGTGTCTCAGATGAATCCAGTCATTCTCTCTCCTCATCACTTCCTCATCTGTGAGTTTCCTCTTTCCTCGTAAGGAGACGGCTTTTCTCGGCCATTAGGGAGAAATGATTACTAGGGCCCGAGCTGGATGTTCTGGGACTGTATCTGGAGCCCCAGCTGCCCTCACTTTTGCACTTGCAAGAAGCCAGCAGAGCCCTCTGCCCTCTCAGTGCAAAGCCACCTGGCAGGCTGGGGCATCTGGGAAGAAAAAAAAAAATGAGACTAAAGTGCACTGGGGGGGAAAATAAGCCCTTGGTATCTGAGCCATGGGAGGAAGAACGTGACAGTCACAGCAGCATGCTGGCTCTAAAGAGGAATAGGGTTGCCTCAGGGAGACCTGTGGACCCAAAGGAAGAGGGTCCTGGAGTTCCGCATGCTGTGAGTGCAGTATCCCCTCGCAGACTTCAACTCAGGGTACGTTCCTTCAGATTCCTCAAACTCAACATTCATCTTTTTTAAATGTCCCCGGGAGAGGAAACTGCTCCCATTTCATCCCTGAGGAAAGCACAAATAGAAAAGCCAGCTGATGCGGTATCTGAGCCAATACTGGAATTTCGTCTCATACGTCTCCATTTGGGACTTTAGCCATCCTGGCCTGGAGGATGGGGAGGGAGATAAAAATATCCTTTCAATCTTTTGTGAGTTCTCATAAAGTGGGGGGGGGGGGAAGACCTTACAAGTCCTTTCACTTGGAATACTGCACAAGAGCATGGCAAAGGCCCGTCCTGGGACGCACACATTCAGGAGCCTCCCATGGTTGGCTGCCTCCCACAGAGACAAGTCTGCAAGCCAAAGGCACATGTCCACCCATCTCTACCCTGACCCATTCAAGACCGTGAACCTTGTCTCTCCTGCCCAAACAAGCCCCAACTCCTCCAGACCTTCCCCCATCTGCCTCACTGAGGTTCATCCTTGGGCCCCAGCTGCAGAAAAGGGGCAGCTGTTTGCCAGGGATGTGGACAGAGCTTGGCAATGCACGCTGGAGTGTCCATGTGAACTTGTGCGCATTGGCGGGGGGCTCTTACCCTTCAGCATAAGGCAGTGTGAGGAGGGAAAAAGAGCTGGTAGGTACAAGGCTGCTTCTCCCCACATTGCTGTGTTCGGGCACACTGGCACATAAGTCTGAGAAGTCTAAATTCTAAGCTGGTCTTCCTAGGGTGTTATGGAGATATCTGTGCCAACGTAAAAGAAAGCCCGGTGGGTAGAAAAATATTTTATTTGGATAGAAAAAATATTTTATTTATCAACCTGTGAGTTGGATGTAAGACTCAGGTTAATTATGTAGACCTATGGTATGTGGGCTTCCACGTGGACTCTTGCTCTAGGTTCTTCGAAGGTTTGGGGTGGACCTGCTACAAAGCCACACCAAGGATGAGCTGAGTTGTGCCAAGAGTTTCAGTGAGCACACCTAGAACAGTCTAATTTTATTTCCTTCCTTGTTTTCCTTAACTGAAATCATATGTGTACTCTATATGTCAGTTACTGACCAAAAGGCCAGCTTTTTTTTTTTTTTTTTTTGCTTTGCTTTTACTGTTTATTTAGTTTCTAGTTCTCTTTCCTTTCCTGGCTTACTCAAATTGCTACTTATCCCTAGCACACTCCCTCTGGTTTATTCTGAAATTCCAACATTCTCTTCAATTTTTCTAATGGTTATTTTTCTAGTCATACAAGTCCTAATAAAACTGACATGGCGCTATTATATGAAAATTAAAAATTAACCATAAGCACACACGATGACATGAGGCCTTTAAAAGGCTTTTGCTTCTTCACTCTCTTCCCTACCTGGCCCATTTCCAAATTCAGAGTTTTGCTAAGCTAGTTTAGTTTCAGGCTACTTTTAATTGCTGACTATCTCCCCCTTCCCATCCAAGAATCTTACTTAAAACTTATAGAATCCCATCTTAAAGACAAAAATCTAGTTTCCTAACCTTGACCATATACAAAGTCAAAGTCCACTTAAATTAAAGATAAACTGTATCATGACGGGGTACCTGTGTGGCTCAATCGTTTAAGCACCTGACTTCAGCTCAGGTCATGATCTCGGGGTTTGTGAATTGGAGCCCCACATTGGGCTCTGTGCTGTGCTGACAGCTCAGACCCTGGAGCCTGCTTCCGATTCTGTGTCTCCCTCTCTCTCTGCCCCTCCCCTGCGCACAGTGTCTCTCTCTTTCTCTCTCTCTAAAATATATAAGCATTAATTTTTTTAAAAAGATAAACTGTATCCTGAAAAGATTCTATCTACAACTACCTAAAAAAGCTCTTGAAACATTTTGTGAGGTGGAACTATGCTACCTGAGGAAAGGGGAAGCTTCAGGGCAGTGAACTGGGATGTAGGAACATAGAAAGGAGACCAAGAACACACCAAGAAGCAAAGTAGACAGAGAGTCAAGCCTGAGGGTAGACACAGAAGTCAAATAACAATAGGGAGATGTCCATCCACGGCCAGGAGTCATGCCAACCCAGAGGTCAGTGAAATGCAGTAGAGCAGGGGTAGACAAGCAGGCAGGATGGCAGAAGCAGCCATGTGAACCTACACACTTTGATTTTGAGACCCAAGCAGGAAGCAAGACCTAAATTTCCAGCACATGGCACAAGACACCAAGTCTTCACACTCCTACAGCACTAGGCGCGTTATAGAGCATATTTTTGTAAAATATGGGATTTAATCTTCACGGATGGTGACTTAACATATTATTATCCCTATTTACAGATGAAGAAACTGAAGCGCAAAGAGTTTCCTCACCTGCCTCAGTGTAAACGTGAAAGAGAGGGGACAGTCCTTGAACCCAGGCTTCTTCTAAGGCTCAACCCAAAACACACGCTCTCCTGTTAAACCATGAGGCTCCAAACTCAGCATGCACGGGAAACGAAAACAGCTCTCAGCTCGTACAGTGATGCTCAGACTTCCTGGATTCCCTTGTGTTACCCACTGGGATCGAGGTGGGAGGGGCAAGAAGAACCTTTGTACTATTTCTGGTTGTCATTTCTCAGCCAGCCGTTTATGGCATCTCCAAGAGTCTGACCGCTGGCAGCACCCCAGACACATCATGCCAGCAACAGATTTATGATGATCCTAAGCACTGCCATCCAATCTGCTAACCTGTGCAGGGCACAGACATCAGGAAATATGTCTTTCTGTAAATACAGTACAGGGGAACTTATTTGTTGTGGCAGCAAGGAGCAGAAAAGGACATTGCTCTCGGGGCCCCCAAGGGGACAAAAAAGATGATGTATGATATAAGGTGGGGTTTAATCATGCCTGACACCTCTGGATAATCAACTAGAGTCATACTTGGGAACGAATGCTTTTCAAGGTTGGAATGGAAGAGTAATAAATGGGGAGGAGTTTATGAAATGGGACAGCATAACCTGATAAGAGACTGAACCACTATAGCTCAGCATCCTTACTGGAAAGCTGACTGGCAATTCGATTCAAGAGTTTTTAAGAGTTTTTAAGGACTGTCAAAATGGCTGCTGAGTGTTTTGTCTTCCATTCATCTGATCTGCACCAGAATCATCCCAGAAGCTCAAAGTCTAGGATTAGGAAGCCTACCATAGGTCAAAGCCATTATCCTCAGGATTCCCAACAGCATGAAGCATTACCTAGATCTCCCAGTGAAAGCTGGCATCACCTACAAGTCTCCAGGCCAGCTCAGGCAAAAGCAGATCTTATTTCTGCCTGGGTTGAGATAACCACACTGTGAGGTACCTGATAAAACATGAAACACAAGCCACCAGATGGGAACCTGGTACCACACAAAGCATGTGAAGCCGGGCGCCTGGGTGGCTCAGTCCAGTAAGCTCAGGTCATGATGTCATGGTTCAGGAGTTCAAGTGCCACGTCAGACTCTGTGCTGACAGCTCAGAGCCTGGAGCCTGCTGTAGATTCTGTGTCTCCCTCTCTCTCTATCCCTCCACCACTCGCACTCTTACTCTCTCCATCTCAAAAATAATATACATTAAAAAATTAAAAACAAAGAAAGCATGTGAAGGGACACTCATTTCAGTGTTGAGTATGATTCAAATTAACTTCAAACCAAGGGAAAATACCAATCCTCCCTCCATTAGAGTACAAAGGGATGAAGAAAAGCAGCCCATGGAAATCCCTGAGAGGAAGGATCCCCTGATGAAATCTAGTACTTTCCTACCAAAAGTCTGCCACCAGGCAAGGGGCAATTTAAACCAAGATATTCATGAATATGTGAATGTCATCCCTAAATAGTCCAATCCAACTGCTGCCATTTTGATTGCTTAAAATTAATGCCACCTTCTACCTATACTCACACAACAGAGAACACTTTAATATCTCAACTTTTTTGAAATTGAAAGGATTTAGAAAGGATAAAATTGAGCCATATCTTTATCAAAATTTTCATTTCATTTGTTACAACTTGGTTCTCAGATTGTTATTTTTAATACCCTACCCTGGTATAGTCCTCTACACTTCATGAAGAGCTTTCCATTGTGACCTTAATTTTTACAACTCTGCATTTTATTTGACAAGCAACAACTGATCATCTGTTTCGTGCCAGTCTCTTTGAGGTACTAGGAATGGCAAAGATGAGTAAGGTAAGAAAGCAGTTGAATATTTAGTCTAAGAAGAGACACAGATGCATGAATGGCTCAAAAATATATCTCACAATAAGGCCTGTGAAAGAGGTATGTGCAAAATAGTATATAAACACAAATGGGGTCAAGTAACTTTCCCAAGGTCATACCGTTGATATGCAGTAGAGGGAGAAATTAACTCCATGGCTGCTATTTGAAATCTGAAATGTTGTGTACCATACCAAACCTACTTTCTTATGTCAACCACACTCCGAGACCGCCATCAAATTTCAATGATTTAAAACTCATGCTTTATAAAATTGATTTGTTCTCTTTTGCACCTGTCCCTCAGACTCCTTTCTCCACTCAAGCCCATACATTGATTTCATTTTTCAGTCTTGGCCACTAAGTCCCTAAGGCCACTCTTGATTTTCCTTGCCCTTTAGGTTGTAACATGATTCACCAGCCTGACCCAACTAGGAAATCCTTTCCTTCTTGCTCATTCTCCATCTTCCCTACACTGTAATCTGTTCTGAATCTACCAAGCGTGACTCTTGAACAAGCACACCACAACGCAGCCATAGTAACACAGATCCTTCAAGGAGATCACCATAAAGGACGTTATACATTTATTCTAATGATGCTATGATTGTCCATAGTTATATCATACTGGGAACTTTTCTTTTGGAACTATATTTGGCATTTGCAATTCCTTTCACTGTAATGGTGGCAAAACATCCTTTTTATGTTTGTTTTGATTTTTGGAAATAGTCAAAAGATCCATGCAGTGAAGGTAATTCCATTTGCATTCAAAACAAGTTATTACTTTAATCTATTGATACTTGTTTTCTACAGTGGTTCATAAATAGACTCAATGAGCAATCCAAATATATTCTGAGCAACATTACTATGGTTGGAATACAAATGTAACTTCCTATGGTGATTTCCTTAAGTAGGTACAAAAGCCTAGTGGAAATAGAAATACTAAGTTATTTTTGTTTCTTGCTTGTTTATATTCTGTTTTAACTATAAAAATGTACTGTAGGAAATGTGTAAATTCTCAAATTTTAAAAGCAGTGCCTATTTAAATGTATAAACACTATCATATTTGCCCAAAAAAATATATAATTATCTTAGAACTGTGCCTTATAAACAATCCTCTGTGACATCTGAGGGACCTCTCAGAGCCAAGAAGGGTAGGGTGGTTACCTATGAAAAAGGAACCCAGATCCGTATCTCACTCTGCCCACCATGAGGCTATCAACATGAGATGCTGTTTTATCTATTTTTCACATTGGCACTCTGGCTATATTTTGTTTGAAGATACAGTTTGCTGCTAAATCAAATTTGAAAGGCAATACTACTTTGAGTACAAATACAGCTCTTTCCACCGCCCACAAATCTCATGTATTCACACATTTTACTTATTTATTTAATTTTATTTTACTTTGCTAAGTTACTTTCCTGGGGCTAACGCTGATTTAAAAGTGATAAGAATGTTCCGAGTTTCAACTGATTAAATATGTAAAGACTCAAACGCAAAAAAATGTTCTGACACTGAGGAATGACAGAAATCCGTTTAGCGACTCTGGAAAGATTAAGAGTTTCAGTAGAAAGCATTCAGGCTACATGGTAAAAAGTATCACAAAACTATTTAAAGATTAAGAGATATTATGCAGGCCCAAACACCAACTAGACTAGCAGTGAGTTCCTAAAAACCTTCTGGATACCACGCACACCTATAAAAATGTCCAAAATCCGGGACACTGGCGACACTATATATTGGCAAGGACATGGAACAACAGGAACTCTCATCCACCGCTGGTAGGAATGCAGAATGGCACTTTGCCACTTTGGAAGACACTTGTTTCTTTCAAAACTAGACAAGCTCTTACCATATGATCCAGTAATTTCACTTCTTGGTATTTACCCGAAGGAGAGAAAAACATATGTCCACATAAAAACCTTTACAGAGATGTTTACAGCAGTTTTACTCATAATTGCCCAAACTTGGAGTCAACTAAAATGTCCTTTGGTAGGTGAATGGATTAATAAACTGTGGTACATCCAGGCAGTGGAATAGCCTTCCACACTGAAAAGGAAATGAGCTCGCAAGCCAGAAGAAGACTTCGAGGACACTTAAGTGCATATCATTAAGTAAAAGAAGCCAATGTGAAAAGGCTACATACTGTATGATTCCAAGTATATGCCATTCTGGATAATGCAAAAGCATGGAAATAGTAAAAAAAAAAAAAAAAAAAAAAAAAAAAATCAGCTGTTGCCAGGAGTTGAGGAGCAGGGGAGCAATGAATGTGTGGGGCACAGAGGATTTGCAGGGCAATGAAAATACTCTATATAATGCCATAATGATAGATATATATCATTATAGATTTGCCCAAACCTATGGAATCTACACCAAAATGAAACTATGTACTTGGAGTGATTTTGTGGCACGAGTGTAGGTCCATCTTGTCATCAGCGGTACCACCCTTGTTGGGGATGTTGATAATGGGGAGGCTATGCATGTGTGGGAGTAGAGAATACGTAAGAAACCTTCATTATACCCTCCCTCCAAATTTGCTACAAACCTAAAATTTCTCTAAGAAGATAGAGCTAATAAAAATATCCTATTAACATCTCCATCTCTGGAAAAATACAAAATATGCGATAAAATTCAACACCTCTTCCTTGGGGCTGGGGATGGGGGAAAAGGAAACATTTAGACCATCAGGAATAGGAAGAAACATCCTTATTCCGGTAAATTGAATCTCCTTAAACTCGACAGCAAACCTAATGATAATACATCAGAATCACTCCTTTTAAAAAAGCGTATTTCTGGGGTGCCTGGGTGGCTCAGTTGGTTAAGCGTCTAACTTCGGCTTCAGGTCATGAAATCATGGTTCATGGGTTCGAGCCCCATATCAGACTCTGTGCTGACAGCTCAGAGCCTGGAGCCTGCTTTAGATTCTGTGTTTCCCCATCTCTCTGCCTCTCCCCAACTTGCACTCTGTCTCTCTCTGTCTCTCAAAAGGGAATAAACATTAAAAGAAATAAAATAAAAAATAAAAAAGTATATTTCTATTCAACATCATATGGAAGACACTAGCTGCTCAATGAGGTAACAAAAAGAAAGGAGTAACAACTGAAAGAAAACAGAGCAGTCATCATTCACTGATCAAGTTCATTAATTATACTGTTCAGATCCTAGATATCCTTTCTTAAGGATTAAAAATCATCATCTCCTGTTTAATCTCAGTGGCAGGTACACAGGAGTCCATTATATGATTTTCTGTATTTTTTTGTTTTGAATAATCTGTAATTTAAAATTTAATATTAACTTAAATAAGGTTTAAAAAATACTTGCACCTTGTTAACATAAAAATATCCTCTGGAGTATATCTTTAACATAGTCAGATCAACTAAGGGAGAGAAGTAATTTTCAATCTTTAATTCTTTAAGTGAATATTTAGTAATGGTGGCAAAACATCCTTTTGTTGTTTGAACAAAACAACATGTTGTTTTATGTTGAAATAAAGATAAATTAAAGTGATATGTACCAAAAATTAAAAGAATGCCTAAGAAAACAATCCCAGGAAAAAGATTAATGTCATCCTTGGTGAATTGTTCCTTTGGCCTACGGCTTAAGACATGAAAGTCTTGGGGTGTCTGGGTGGCTCAGTCAGTTGAGTGTCCTACTTCGGCTGGGGTCATGATCTCACAGTCCACGAGTTCGAGCCCCGCATCGGGCTTTGTGCTGACAGCTCAGAGCCTGGAGCCGGCTTCAGATTCTGTGTCCTCCTCTCTCTGTGCTCCTCCCCTGCTCAGGCTCTGTCTCTCTCTCAAAAATAAACAAAAACATTAAAAGATATGAAAGTCTGTAACAGATGTGTCCACATTTGAAAACGTGCCCTCAGCTCACTTTAAGATCTGAAAAGCAAGACTTGGGAGGTCAAAAACAAATTTTCATTTATTTAGGGACACTATAAAATGCAAACAAGGCTAAATCTCTTATGAAGCACTTAGTAATCAGAATTAAGATATAAAGAAAATGATAGTTTATGACTTGGTTAATTGTTTTTACTCATTAGCAGTCTTAGATAAAGTCATATATAAATATATATATAATAGAGAAAGCCTTCACTCATGTAGAAAATGCCTTACAAATATATCACAATCTCATAAGTTTCTAGAGCTGTGGTTCTCAGCCTGAACTGGAGTGGCTTTTCCAGAATGTATGGCAGATCCGTGAGAGGAGGCTGGACACTGCCTAGTTCCATATAGCCAGTTGTGGCTTTTGTCGCTGAAAGGAGCATTACCTAAATGACAGAATCCTGAGAGAAGGGGAACATTAACTTCCAGTTTGAGGAGTGGTTGGACCTTCATATTTGAAAGATTATCTAGGTTATCAAATTATTACTGGAAGAAATCTAGCCTTCTATTGCTTTAAACCATAGATGATTAGAACGGGGTAGACATCTGAGTAAATGATACTATAACCACGTTTTACACAACTTGGTTTGCTGCCAGCGCTTGCAGTAGTCAAATTTAATTTTAGTGACACTGTGAAATGTAGTGTGCTGCACATAAAATATTAATGTAGCACATAATTGGGCAGTCCAAAATAACTGAGTTCATATACACTGATAAATGCTTGGTGAAATGCTCTGTCATTTATAGACCCCTCAAAAAAGTGCATTATAATATCCATTCTAATTCAACTTGCTCATACTTCCTCTGATAGTTCTCTCCTGTGGATGTACATTAGAAGGACCCAACCGGGAGGCTCCTGAGTGACTCAGTCGGTTAAGTGTCCAACTCTTGATTTCGGCTCCAGTCATGATCTCGCCATTGGTGGGATCAAGCCTCATGCTGGGCTCACACTGAGAGCTGAGGGATTCTCCCTCTCCCTCCGTCTGCCCCTCCCTGCTCATGCTCTCTCTCAAAATAAAAAACTTAAAAAAAAAGAACCCAACCCGTTTATAAGAATGATTCTTGTTCTTTGGGAAAATAATAGAGAAGATCTTACAGAATAAGACAAATTAATACACCCTATAAGGAAACAGCAAAAAAGCTTTCCCCAGTTTCTTCATACATAGGTCTGCTAGCTAAGGGATGCTACTCTCATCAGCTGAGCTGTGTGGATTCACCACTGACCTGTGAGTTTATACTGGACTTTTTCAAATTTTCTAATAAATAACTACTTTATGGAGCCAGAAGAAAGAGATGGGCCATAAATAACAGGGTGGTAGCAAGAAACTTTCAACAAGGAAGTAAATTTTTCAACCCATTTCTCACTCTCTGGTCTGAGAACTGTAGAGCATAGAACAGTGATTTTCATGACCCTAAAATCTCCAAAGAAAGCATGATATTGTGGGAGGGCCTTGACAATTGCTGAGATTTTTCATTCGAAATGTCGTTCTTATAGGGAGAAAATTTTCTCATTTATCCCTGGTTTGATTCTTTATGATTTATCTTTGTTGTTTTTGTTTTTTCCTGCTATCCTCTTTACTTAGAGCAATGCCTTAGTAGGCTATTCACTTGGGGGTGGCAAAGTACACGTTAAAATGTTTCCCCATCTAGTCTGTTATCATCATAACACAAAGTGATATACGGAAGTCTCTATGTATACAGTACTTTTTAAAAAAAATTAACATTTATTCATCTTTAAGAGATAGAGTGTGAGTGGGGGAGGGGCAGAGAGAGAGAGGGAGACACAGAATCCAAAGCAGGCTCCAGGCTCCGAGCTGTCAGCACAGAGCCTGTCCTGGGGCTTGAACTCACAGACTACGAGATCATGACCTGAGCAGAAGTCAGAAGCTTAACCAACTGAGCCACCCAGGTGCCCCTTCTCTGTATAGTACTTTTTACACAAGACTCTATCAGTGCTTCACAAATGGCATGTAAGAAAAACTAGAACAAAGGGCCAAATCCTAAGAAATAGGTATGTCTTTGGTCCCTTGGAACTAGTTAGTTCCATGTAACATGTAAACATAAAACTACATAAGTTCTCAATGCCAGCATGGCATAATGGACAAAATAGTGGTTCTAAACTTATGGAGATGAGAATTCCAATACCAGATTTGCCACATATGAGCTAAAGACCTGCCAAAAACATGTGATTTTCCTTGTGAGTTTTCCAAAGAGGGGTTTTCAATCTTCTCCACATCTTTGAAGCTTCCAAACACCGAAACCAACAAACAAAAAACCTTTCCTCTTAGCAAAGACCCTGCCTCAAACTTCTTAGATCAAATAGAACTCTTGGCTTCCTACCCAACCCCTTATCTACTAAAATACTAAAATAAGTACTTCTCCTGCTTCCTACTTCCCTGTCTCAACAGAAGAAGCTGTAAACTTTCTCCTGACCTTGGTAAGTATGTAACCTTGGCCCTGGAACCAATTTCTGTCCACTTCTTCTGAGAACTTCCTCCATCAACTGCACACCTTTTATGAAACTTCAGTACATTCTCTCAAGTATTTTCCCAACATAAAAGTATCATCCAGTCTCTCCCTTCTTCATTAAGACACATCACACCTATCCCCATCTATTTCATTTCTCCCCTTCACAATCATATTTCTCAAAAGAGATGTCAATACTCCCACTCAACCATACTCCTGAGTTTACTACAAACAGGTTTTACTCCCCATCATCCCTTAACAATGTGTCATCCAAAACCATTAGCAAAAACTGATGGACACAGTATTAGATACCATTAATTTTGTCTTTTCCTTGGTCTATTCTTTTGTCTTCCATGGCAACACTTCTTCTGGTTCCTTCATACTTCTTTGGAATCCTCTTAAGCTCTCTTCATGGAAACCACTTCTTCTGCCTGTACCTTGGGTATCACGGTCCCCTGGGGTGCCATTCCCAATCCTCTGCTCTTCTCTCTCTTCCTGGAAGATTTCTCCCACTCCCCTACTTTCAATTCCACTTTGGATATGTCAACGATGATCAAATCTTTTTGGCTAGCCTTGACTGCTCCCCTGAGTACCTAAATTTACTATGTCAAACTTCCCACTGAAATGTTCACCTGAATGTTGACACATATTTTATCCTCAATTTATCGAAATAGAACTTTTCTTCCCACCTCACTCTCCCAACCAGCCCTGTTTTCTTCTTAAAAGATTTTTTTAAACATTTATTTATTTGAGAGAGAGAGAGAGAGAGAGAGAGAGAGAGAGAGAGAGAGAGAATGAGTGGGGGAAGGGGAGAGAGAGATGGAGACACAGAATCTGAAGCAAGCTCCAGGCTCCAAATTCCAAGCTGTCAGCACAGAGTCCAATGTGGAGCTCAAACCCATGAGCCGTGAGATCATGACCTGAGCCACAGTCAGACGCCTAACTGACTGAGCCATCCAGGTGCCCCTAACCAGCTCTGTTTTCAGGTGAAGCACAATTATCTATACCAAGACCTATACCAGTCCTCTAAGAATCATTTTTACCTCTCTTTCCATGAACAGATCAAATCGATCTTTAAGTCCTGGTGAAACCATTTCCTTACAGTTCATAAATCTGCCTACTCCTTTCTACTTGCATTATCCCTTTCAGACCTTGGTTGCATTACTGTAACAACTTCCTATCTCCTGATTTTCACTTGTTTCTAAACCAGGGTTCTGCAAAGAACAGCCTACTGGCCAAATCTGATCCCCTGTCTGGTTTTGGAAATAAAGTTTTACTGGAATATAGCCATATACATTCATTTACACATTGAATGTGCTGTCCATTGCTGCTTTGGGGCGATGCTAATGAACAAGAGGGAGATTAGGACCCACAAAGGTGAAATTATCTACTATTTGGTCCTTTACAGAAACGCTTTACCATGCCCTGCTCTAAAACATTCTCTGCCCTTTCATTTTGGAAATTAATCATTCATCTACCCAAGAGCCCAAAATGGCTCCCCAATTCTTACAGGGCAAACTTCAACTTTCTTAGCACATCAATTAAGGTAATTAAATAAAGGAAATTACTGTTCCAGCCTCATCTCTCACCATCCCCATGAAGACCCATTTGTAACCTCACTGATAATGTCATGGCTCACAAAATGCCACGGAAACTTATAATGGGATCCTTCTCCTCTGAAGTCTTAGCTAATCCCCCTAGACTAAACTTAGACCTACCTAAGTGTAGATTTACCTGAACAGCTCTTACTTTCTTGTTAGGATTCAAATCAGATGCAGCCTCCTTAAGGAAACCCTCCCTAATTACCACATTTTAGTCAGGGGTCTCTCTTTCTTGCTCCCATATTCCCCTGGGCTTCCCTCTCAATCTCACTCTATCATAACTGCTTCTTCTTTGTCTCTGTCCTTTATCTATAAAGTTTTGTAGAGAGGAACCATAGCTTGTACACCACTGTATCTGTAGAAACTATCAGAGTGTCTAACAGGTTGGCTGTGCTTCAGAAACATTTGCTAACTGAATAAATGAATCAGTGGTTAATTATCATCTCTGAACTTTTTCTCAACTATGCTATAAAATGAAGATCATAAAATCTAACCTATAGGTTATTTGATGACTATGTATCATTTATACACCCCTAGAATATGCCTATTACTTACCATTACTCAACTAACACTCAGAAAATGCAAGGATACTGCCTCTACCTCCCATGAGTGGACCAGATTTCTATTCACTTAGCTTAAAAGAACAAATATATAAAGATATACAGCCTCTGCATTCAAAAAATTTAAAAATTGATAGGTGGTAGGAAAAGAAGTCACCACAAGTCAAAGTGCAGAAAGAATGATACTCTGAGACATCCAAATAAAAGGACTGTATTGCCAGATGGCTTATTTTAAATATAAGTTATAACTGGGTGGTTTATTTGAAATAATAAGTTATAACTGGTTCATCATTTAAAAAATTTTTTTAATGTTTATTCATTTTTGAGAGACAGAGAGAGACCAAGCATGAGCAGGGGAGGGGCAGAGAGAGAGGGAGACACAGAATCTGAAGCAGGCTCCAAGCTCTCAGCTGTCAGCACAGAGCCTGATGCTGGCTTGGACTCACAAACCATGAGATCAAGACCTGAGCGGAAGTCAGATGCTTAACTGAGTGAGCCACTCAGGCGCTCCCATCGTTTTTGTTTGTTTGTTTGTTTTTTTAGTATATGTCAGATTAATACTGAAATCCAACCTTGTGGAGTTATATTAACAAAAATAATAAAAACCAATGGTGAGGTTAATTTACAAATAAAAGTGGCAGCCTTAAAAATAAGTACAAGAACTCTGTCAGAAGCTTTTCACAAATGTATCTAAAATTATAGAAAACAAAAGATATATTGAGCTTAAACTGTGCCTTTCTGCAGGATGTAAACAGTGAGTTCACCAAAAATGAAAGACCAGTGACCTATAAGCAAAAAAAAAAAAAAAATTCAAGCTTATGAGTGTAGATTCTGGACTCAGAACCAAGATGGAGTCTGTCTTACTAATTTGGGCAATTGCTGAACCTCAATTTTGTCATCTGTAGAAATGACATTTGTATTAGTCAGGATGCTTGTAGCCTCAAGAAACAGAAACACTAACTTGAAATAGATCAAACAATAAATGACATGACATCATACTCAGCTATGTCTAAAAGAAAAGAAAGAAAAAGCCTCTTCTTGGGTTTCTTTGCTTATGATGATGGAATCATTTCCAGAAATGCCCGGTCAACTCTCTGTGTCTTGCTGTCCAGGACTGAGTAACTGATTGGCTCCTGCTTGGAATCACTCCTGTATCAGAGGTGGGATAGGTTACAAAGGAGAAGAATGTATTATTGGGGGGAAAAAAAACTGCAGTTCTGTTTGGGGAAGCAAGATGAAGACTTACTAAATGACCAGAAATATCTACCGTGAATATTAATCTTTTGGGTTTGAAAAAAAGATTAAATAAAAAGATGTACTTAAAGGGTTTTGCATAAGGCTTGGTATATGGGTATGATAAATTCTCAATAAATAAAGCAACTTAAAATATTTCATTATTCAAAGACTTAGGCTCTGTATTAATCATGAATTATATTTCCCTCATACCCCTATGTCTTAGCAAAAACAATAAATGTTAGCTATGTTTGTAATAGTAATAATACACATGCACAGAGAAAGTGTAAAAGTATATACACCAAAATATTAAAAATAGCTTTCTCTAAGAGGTTGGATCATAAATGGTTGAAATGCAAAATTTCATTTTTGCTTATCTTGATTTTAAGCATTCTACACTAAAAGTATGTTATGTGTGGAATCAAAAAGTGTTTGTTTTTTCTTAATTTTTTTATGTTTTTATTTATTATTGAGACAGAGAGAAACAGAGCATGAGCGGGGGAGGGCCAGAAAGAGAGGGAGAAAGAATCTGAAGCAGGCTCCAGGCTCTGAGCTGTCAGCACAGAGCCTGATACAGGGCTCAAACTCATGAACTGTAAGATCATGACCTGAGCTGAAGTCGGCAGTTTAACCGACTGAGCCACCCAGGTGCCCCTCAAAGTGTTTTTAAAACTTTATCTTTTTCCTTCATAGATTATAAAGTTGTGTGTGTTACAAACTGGTCAATATAATTTATCCAAATGTTAATTTATGTTTGTCTCCCCATGTTTGTCCTTTCTTATTTCTTAAGCAGATAGCCAGGCATTTAGTATTTCCTTGATCTGGGGATTTTGTTCCATGTAAAGGTTAAGCTACTTGAAGACAAAAGCTCTTCCTATCTTTTGCAAAATATAAAATTAGTTTCAAGACTGTCTTCTGGATAAACCTCTGGATAGAGTGGGGAGAAATAAGAATATCTTTGAGGAATACTAGAAAAATGAATTTTATTCTCTTAGTTTGTCGAAAAAGGCAAAAGTCTAAGTAGAGCCGCACTTTAGGAGCTTCTGGAAAGTGGCCAGGGAAATGGCTTCATTACCCAAGAGGGAAGAAGGAGTTTAGACATAAGCTCTTAGCCTCAGCACAGAGATCTATGCCTTCAGCACAATACAGGAGTAGCGCGCCCTGAAACCACAGGCCATCAGGCCAGCAGGCACAGTGGCGTCCCAGGGCTGACCAGTGCGGTCATGTAACTGATGGCCTGAGGGTTGGCTGATGTTCTGGCACTGAGTAAGGCATTAAAATATCAATCAAATCTCTGCGGAGGAAGCATTAATAATGTCTCAGATTGAATTCTACCTTGGCCAAATAAAGGCTCAGAGTCACATGTAAGTTGATTTAAATAAAATAATAAAATCATTTCTTATGTATCTGATTCTGTGAGCTAAAAGGAATTCCTTTTCCTGAAAATAGAAGCTTTTAACATGGTTATATTACTGTAGGGGTAGTATTAAAACTGAGAGATAATTTGCTTTAACCCACTTGCTTTAAGGATGAAGATTCTGATTCGGGAGAGGGTAATGTCTTATCCAAGCACACACAGTTTATGAGTAGGACAGCTAGGGCTGGAGTTCAGGTCTCCTGATTCCTATTCCAGGGTTCTTTGCATTACACCCATAATGCCTCATCTTTTGCAAAGATAAATTGTAAGAGTAAATGTGTTTTTTGCAAAAGGATTGCTCACTACTCAAAATGCTCAGTAGACCTATAATTGTCCTACACTTTTGATGACAGAAGCAATTTCTCATTGCATTACATAACTAATGTGGATTTGGAGACATCAGAAGATCTCATCACAAAGATGTCATGGGAGGGAAAGGGTATCAATGAAACCTTTCCATTCTGTCGCCAGGTCATTTTCCTCACCCAGCATCAAATGACCTCTTAGGAGACGTGGTGTGCTCACAGGAGCCAGACACCATCACCTTCTATTCTGGGAGGTGACGACGCACAGAGTACCTCACTGGCCTTGGTCAGTCCCTTCATTTTGCTGCCTTGTTCACCTTGGACTGCAAGGAAGTACTGGCTGCACAAGGATGGTGGGTGAAAAGAGGCATTAAAGGCACTCAGGGAGGATCACACACAACCTCCCTTTTGTTCATTAGATAAATACATTCTGTGGTGTTTTAATTAGAAATATCAGAAAGGGTATTTGTCCCATTTTCTGGTTTGTGGATAATCGACTTATATGTACGACAGGGGTCAGAGACTCTGGTACTGAAAGGCTTTGTACCCTACAACAGCCACTCAGACTGTTCCACTTTACGTCAGACCATGTGTCTGAATCATATGTTAATTCTACGCAATCTGTTTGTGGAAAACAGTGCCAACTTATATCTGCTGTTCCAGAGAGCAGAGATAAGAGGAAGAGTTTCAAGTTGTTAGAATTTCTTCAATGTAAAGAAGAGATGCTTAATATTTATATCAACATTTGTTTCCCAAAACACTAGTCCCTTAAGTCTTCCTTGGAAAACAACTGTATAACATAGCACTTTTTTTTGAGAAAATCACAATTTTTCATGAAAATAAGAAAGGCTCTAAAAAGTTGTGTATAATAAAGAAACCTATATTAATTTGTTGAACCCAGAACCTTGCAAACTTCTTCGACCACAGAACACATTTTTTTCCTGGGGCTTAAATTAACCATATCAGTGAACTGGTCCTCTGAAAATACAATTCTGGATTGAAAAGTACTGGCTCAGAGAGAGAGGAATTTTTGTCACTAGAATTTCAAGCATAATCATATCACCAACTGCCAGGAAGTTTCTGGGGATTTCTGCATTGGATGGGATAATGTATTAAGAGACTCCAAAGATCTCTTTAAATTCCCAAGATGTAATGATTCCATTCTACCCCAAATCAGTAACATTATTTGGTATCTTTTGTGGCTTCTATTAGACGCAAATGCCACAATTTGTCACAGAAAAGCCCCTTCGATTCCTTATCTCATTACATCTGTGTAGTAACCCTAAAAGGAAAGTATTCTAACCCCCAATTTGTAGAGGAAAAAGAAACTGAGTGTCAAAGAGCTTAAACGAATTTCCCAAGTGGCAGAGTAAGGACAGGAACTGAGGGCCATGCACTTTCTCTTCTGCAATATCACTTCCCTAAATCACACTAGTCTCAAAGGAGACCACGCCCCACCGGATCTGGAACACTGACGACTCAAAGGTACGCAATGTCTCTTTTGGTGTTAGCCTCTGCAGTCATTAGTAAGAGCCAAGGGATAATGCACTGCTTCTTTGGGCTCCTAGCATCAACCACCTTTTACTCCCACTTTTCTTATCTCTGAATATTAGCAAAGAATAGACAGTTACTTATTTCTGATTCGTGGCCTTTGTCCTTACTGTTACTTGCTTCTGGAATGCTTTTCACAGGGCTGGCTCCTGTTCATGCATCATGTAAACTCTCCTGATGTCACCCCAGGCCAGATTTTCCTGCTCCCCTGTGGTGCTGCTTCTCTGGGCACAAGGTAGGACGGTCCTTCCTGGGCTCCTTGGGATTGGGTGCAGCTGTGGCCCAGCGCTTGCCACGCGGTTGTACATAAAAGTGATACATGTCACTTCCTGACTGGAGCGTCTGATTACAAGACACATATACACATGTGCGTGTGTGCACACCCAAGAGCTTTCTCATGTTCCTCGTGACAGCTCATAACGATGTTTGAGATGGGCAACTCCTGCAAGCCTGAGCCCCTGAAAGGCTGGGAGAAGCACAGCTCCATGCCGACCCACATTGGGCATGCAACCGGAAACCGCTTTGGGGTCTGGGTGTTGGCGATCACTGCAGACCCTTGCCCAACATGTCTCAAAATTTACATGCAGAAACATCACCTGGAGTGTCCTTCTCCAGAGATAATTATTCAGTAGATCGTGTATCTTTAGATAAAATTTCTAGTAGATACTTGGAATCTGGATTTCTAAAAAGTTTCCAGATAGTGCTGGGACTCCCAGACCACAGTGTGGGTAACGCTGACTCTGCCACTCCTGACTGATGGAGCCTCTGATCTGAAGGAGCTACCCTCTGCTCTCCAATCAAGTGCCACCTGAGCACCTCCTTCATTTGCTCCAGATCACTCAATACAACTATCGCTATTTATTTGTGTACCTATTGTCTATTTCTTCCATGATGGCACAAATTCCATGAAGATTGAGACTTGGTCTTTTTTTACTGCAGTATCCCCCAAAGTGCTGTACAAGGTCTAGAATCACAAAGTGAATAAAGGAATGAACGAATCATCAAGAAGTGTGTTTTGAATGCCTACGACATGTCTTAACTTCTGCCCAAGCCCTCAAAATCTCCCACATACCTTCTCTGAATAGTGAGACACTGAGAGGAATAACCCGTAAATACATCTAGCTAAATGAAAGCTCAGCCTCCCTTTTAGGAGTGCAGACTCATTTGATGTGGCCAAGAGTCAAGGTTGTTGAAACCCTGAGTGTAAAATGCCTTTATCCTCTACCCTGACTGCAGAGCTTTGAGGTCAAGTGGAGCCACAGAAGCCAGGTCTGCAGGACAACGTTGAATTTTTCTTTTCATATTTTCCTTCCTCACATCTCAATGGGAGAGGCAAGCCTTTAAGGACACAATGCCTAGACTCAGCATGAAAGTGTTTCTCAGTGAACCATGTCCCTGACAGCCCAATCTGTATTTAAATTACATGAAAAATTCATGAGTTTCAGAGAAACAACTCCAACCCATTATCATCACATACTCCTTTGTCTGGGAAAGAGATCCCTACTGGGCACCAGGGAAGATGGCAGAGAAGAGGCCAGTGTTAGGAAGAGTAGCCAGCACATGGCCAGGCCATCAGTCACTACCACTGATGGGTCCTCCCACTTCACAAATGGGACTTCTACTGCCATCTGGGGGGAGAGAGGAACAGCCCCAAAGAGCCCATAGCATCCTCATTGCATCTGTAGGTCCCTCAATCATTTCTTAGAATGGGAAAAGCAATAACTTGCATGTCTACTACATATAAAAACAATTTGGAAAAATTGGAATTGGTTTAGAGATACTTAAAAGGAGACAGATTTACACCCAATAATATGTTTGGCATTGGCTTTATATTCCCCTTTAACACCTCTCTGCCCCGAAGAAAAAAGCACCCAGGGAGCAACTGAGATAGAAGAAGCAGGATGGGCCATGAGTTATTAATTGTTGAAGTGAAGTGGATACATGAGGGTTAATTATAAAATTCTCTCTACACTTGTGTAGGTTCAAGCATTTTCCGAACGAAAAGTTTTTTTAAAAAAATGAGATTTGCAGCCAGTGTGTCATAAAGAAAAAAAATCCCAGTGCAACGTGCAAGGTAAGAAAACAAGCAGATTCTACATGGCAAAGGCAGCCTCATGTGGTTCCTGGGATGGAGGCACACGGGTATACTTAACATCATTTACACTAACTATGATAACACAGTGTAATGGAGCAAAGTATATTCTCGACGACTGTCAGTGTGGGAAGAAATGCATTTGTAAAGATTTATTGTCACTGTTGTTTTTTAATGCTTGATGTTTTGGAGTTATTCTTAGAGTAAAAAAAAGGTGTTTCCTGTGCTGAAGCTATTTTACATGCTTTTCTTGTTAAGCAAGATTTTCTTTTTTTCCTTCTCCTCTAAGTTTGGTGGGGAAAGTTATACTCAAATTTTGGAGAGATGCGTGGAAAGTGTGTTGCCCCTGGAGTCTCACTTAGAATAATGAATAATGTAAGCATTATTTCAAAACTTTAATATCACTGCAACGTATACCAGAACTAACTTAAACCTAGACGGTGAACTTATATTTTTAATTAAAAAACAGTTTCAGGGAGACTTGGTAACTCAGTCGGTTAAGCATTTGACTCTTGATTTCGGCTGAGATCATGATCTCATGGTTTGTGGGATGGAGCCCTGTGTCAGGCTCTGTGCTGACAGCATGGAGCCTGCTTGGGATTCTCTCTCTCCTCTCTCTGCCACCTTCCCTGATGGCGCTCTCTCTCTCTCTCTCTCCCTCTCTCTCTCTCTCTCCCTCTCAAAAATCAATAAATAAACTTAAAAAGTTTCAGCTGAAAAAAAGAAAAATAAACAGTTCAGAGAAAAAAACATAAATAGATGTTGCAAACCTTCATGATACTGAATGTTTGCTCAATGCATGCCCTCAAATTGTCCAGCCTATACCCGTGGTAGAAGGAGAGGGTTACAGTAAAGAGAGCCAGAATGGGAAGGAATGAGGCTGTTCTTAGGAGTCAGACAGATCCAGGTTGAAATTCTAGCTCTTTCCCTTTCAAACTGTGTGACCTTGAATGGCTTACTTTACCTCCCTAAATCTCATCTATAAAACAGGGAACGGTATTAGCTCTTCATATCACTGAATCACAGGAAAGTATCGATCAGAGGAGAACCTATGGTTTGGGAGGAGAGGAGATTATTCATGAGAAACTTTGCAGGGCAGCATGTCCTTGGGGGTAGGGATGGCAGCGGGGAGGGTCAGGGAAGAAGACAAAATAAGGAGAGAAAACAGGAAAGCATAGGGATAGGTTGTGTTCTTCTACCTCCAGAGGGAGAGTAACCAAGAGTAAAAACAGATGAGACCCAGTCAAGTTCATGTTCTTGGTTTAATCTGTACTGAGCACACTCCAATACTCAGGTGTCCTGGCAAGATGCCGCTGATGTATGATAATTGCATTATAATGAGGCACCACATGAAATAAAATAAGCCATAATTAGGGGTGGCACCAGAGTTTACTTAGCTCCACCTGGGAAAGAATCTAGGAAGAAATCTGTGAATTTTATAGAAGAAATCTGTGAATTTTATAAAAGGGAAGAAAATGAGGTATCTATAAAGAAGTTAACTTGAGCACATACATCCAGGAGAGAGCTTTATATGCCATTTACCTGTAACTACTTCAAGTGACAGTGTTTAGTCAGTGCTGGGTAATAAATTTATGTTCTATGTCAGGCCTGTGCCACTGTCATTGGTTAGAATGAAATGCCAACAGTAAGCAATCAAGAGCTCAGCAAAGAGGATTCTCTTTCTCCTGGGGCTCTGTGAAGGTTTCAGAACAATCCACAGGCCTGGGTGAAGACGGGGATAAAACAGGGAGCCAAAAGTTGCAGAGTTGTCGTGAAAATTAAATTAATAGGATAATGCATGTGAGGTACCACAATAGAGTAGACTTTCAATAAATAACTCCTACAACTAGCTCCGTCATCACCTTTGTTGTTGGGGTTGTGGCTTGTACTGCCACTAGCCTCCCAGTCCACATGGGCTTCTTCCTGCTTACAGACTCTACTTTGGCCTTTGACCTTAATGTCAATCATAGCACCCTCTCCCAGGATGCAAAAGTAACCCATATGCAGCCACAGCATTCAGGAACAATGGAGAATTACCAAAGACATGGCAAATGAAAGGCTTTACATCACATTACCGAGAATGAAGTCTAGAAAATCCATTCGGCCACATGGGAAATTGGTCTGGTTTCTCCTGGCCATTCACCTCTTTTTCTGCCTTCTGTGGAGCCTGGTCCAGCCCCACTCTCTTCCCATTCCCCAGACCCCTTTGGTATTTCCTTGCCCTTCCATTCTCTTAGAAACTTCAAGGGCTTCCTCTCTCTCTTATGCAGAGCAAGTTCTCAGCTGCCCAACCTTTTGATCTCTAACATATGTATCTCATCCAGGAGCAAAGAACAGGTCTTCAACTACAAGGCACTCTTTCCAAAGAAAGTAATATACAACAGTGCCTTTAGTGGCATCACAACCACCATCATCAGAGGATCTAGTTCTAATCTCACTTCACTAATCACTCAATCTCACAGTGATCCTTTGTCTGTTTTATCCTCTCCTCAAAACTACTTATTAGCAAACTTTTGCTCCCCAGTCCAATTCCAAGCACGGCTCTAGACCTGTTACAGCATTTGCATGCTGTCCGTGTCAGCCTTCAATCATCAATCCTGTAGATCAACTTCCCCTTCCGTTAATCCCCAAGATGTCAGTAACTTAATCTGGAAATTCAATCTGTGCTTAGTTGCTGTGGGAAGAGGAAAGACAAGGCAAGAAAATTTGGTCAAGGAATTAAGATTCTGCCGAACTTAAAACCAGACACCAAGTAAACACCTATCATTTTTTCAGTTTCTAGGTGATGCTAAGTCCCAAGGTGATCTGCAACTACATGTTTATATGCCAGTGCATTCATGCATTTGAATGTGCAAAACAAAAAGGCCATCCTGAGGGCCAAAGTTGCCCTCAAGGTGTGAAAGTTTTAGAAGGGCTGGCTCATCTGAATAAGTAAGTACTAGCCTAGAACATATTATTTTCCAGTCGATGCTCACTCAGCATTTGTTAGTGTATTAAGATTCCTCAAACACGATATTCTTTCTCATGGAGTCTCTGCGTCTTCTTCCCTTTCCCACAAAAGAAGATTTAATTCTAAACACAAGAAGAAGAAAAGGAAAAATGAGAGCAGATATAACCCAGTCAAAAAACTTGGATTTATGGAGTTCAACCTTGAAAATATTTTTTTTAAAACATCAAGCATGTGAATTAAAGCTCCCACCAGGCAGCTATAATTTATACAGCAAGCACTTGGCAGGTAATCCGAGCACACTGTGATATGGGTAGCAAGGGGATCGTCTTCACTGAAAACCAGGCCCTCTTGGTGACAGGCCAGGGGGTGAGTAAGAAGCACACTCACTTTGCAGCCGTAAAAGGGAGTTTCCTACTTAATGGACCTTTGAGAATCAAAAGAACAAGAAAATACCTAAGAAGAAGAAAGAGTGATTCCCAATCAGAATGTAAGCATGAGCCCATGGAAAGCAAAAGTCAATGAAACAAAGGGAGGTGGTTCCCACATCACGATTGCAACATCTCAGGCAAACCAAGTACAAGATAATGAAACCACAATTCATTATATACCAGTTATACACCAAGACAATAAAAGGCTCTTGATATCCTTCAAGTTAATGATTTCATTCATTTAGATATTTTCCAAACAATTCATTTTTATTTTTACGGAGTAAATATACTATCTCCAAAATAATATTTTTGATTTCTTGTTTGTTTCCAGACAGTATGGCTTCATACTTCTATTTTTGAAGACTTATACTATATTTCACAGCTAGTCTGAGTCAAACCACACTGTCCTAAAAAAAAAAAAAATCTACTTCACATCTGGGTCTAGGAAAAAAACTGAAGATATGCCAGATTTGCTCATAACACAGCAAAAAATATAGGGCCCTCTCTGACCCTACTCCTTAACACCTAACGATAGACACCTCAGACAGGAGGTGATTCCCCTGATTCTCAGGAGAGAATCCCCAAGATTGAGGAGAGGGGAGGGGGACCCAAATGATACCAAGTGATATCATGCAAATGAATAATAATTATAAGCAGCATTCCCTGAACCTATTTTCTGGTTCTACAATTAACTGGCTTGATAATGAATTCTTCGTTGAGTGGCATTCATCCTATTTGTAAACATGATCCCCAAAAGAATGAAGTTACTCACTCTTCTGTTCTGATCAGTTGTTCCCTCACCGAGGAGCTCTTTGGAAGAGTATCACATTATTTCCTACTTTGGGTTTGTGCTTTTCAATTCCCTTCTACTTGATGCTCTTCTCTAAGGAAGAGCCAGCTGGACTTTCTTTTTATTTTTTAAGTTTATTTATTTTTGATAGAGACAGAGCACTAGCGGGGGAGGGGCAGAGAGAGACAGAGAGAAAGAGACACACAGAATCTGAAGCAGGCTCCAGGCTCTGAGCTGTCAGCACAGAGCCTGACATGGGGTTCGAACTCACGAGCTGTGAGATCATGACCTGAGCTGAAGTCAGACACTTAACCGACTGAACCACCCAAGTGCCCCTGAAATTTCTATACAATCAACGGGCAAGAATTAACCAAGCTGACGAGAAAGGAGCACCAAACAGGAGTCAAAGCCCTGGATCCTGGGCTATCCTGTGGCACGGATGCAACTGCAATGTGCAATGTGCGTCACCGAAGGGCTGAAGGCTCTTTGCCTTTAAAGAACAATAGCAACAACCACAGTGAAGTTATTATCACAAATCGGCTGTCATAAACCAGCAGCCCTGGTACCCTTCCTGCTCTGTTGCATTTGGCCAACAAATATGCTAATTTCTTTAATCAGGAGATTTCAAGTAACAATGCAGATTTACAGATTCTCTTGAAAATTTGTCAGATCTTATGACATAAACCTCCATTTATGCTTGTCGAGAATTGTTGCTTGTCAAGAGAGCATGGGCTCTCCAATTTGCTGTGTTCTCATCACTCACAGTGATTCATACACACTTATCCCAACTCCCTTCCCTCTGGTAGGTTACCTGACTGGAAGGTGAATTAAGGCACTTTTGCCTTTGCCGTACTCTAGTTAAGAAGAGGCAAAGGTAGGGAAGACGGGACTGTAAGGTAACAAAGAGCAAAGAGAAGCCACAGACACACATCACAAATAGAGGCTTGAACATGTAGGCACATTTACAAACGGATCACAGCCTCCCATTAGTTAGGCAGTCTCCCCCTTCACTGCTGGATATACAATAGATAAATAAATAGCAAGAATACATGTGATATATATTTAGATTGCACATTAGACTTTAAAATCTGTGCCTAACTGAATGCATTAGTCCGTGTTTTCTGTTTATGTCTCCACAATGCCATGGAAACACAGTGCGGCATCCTAATGGGTCTCTCCTGGCAATAAATAAACAAAGTCTTTGTCTATTCATGTTTCTATTTCTTTTTTTTATGTAATTTACAATTTCAAAAAAGAAAACAGATCGGTGGCTTGTTTTTTTCCCCTCCCTGCCCCTTCCCAGTTTCCTCTCTTGCAAAGTGCATCTGCAAGAAATGCAAAATGCACCTTCTAGTGGTAACTGAAATTCAAACCAGCACCATCAGCACTCAGAGGGCAGGATTTTCTCAGCCAGACTCCTCTTTCTCCTTTTACGAAATGCCATGATAATTAAACACGATAATGAGGTTCTTCAAGCATTTCAGTCTAACCCAAAGAGCACTTAATACAGTTGTTTAAGGTTGAAAGCTGATATAAAACAGACATAAAATCTGGTGGGTTCCGTTCCCCTCCTTCAGTCTAAGAGGCAATATCCAGTCCATTTTTACAGAGATAGCGACAACAGTCACAGCCCTTAAATGACTCTGTGACACCAGCAACATGCTCTCACCTCCCCGGCTCCAGAGCAGGTGGAAGCAGACAAGCTGCTCACCACACTGTCGCCCTAATGTGCAGGGGGCAAGGTGAAACCCAAAGCTCAAAGTGCTGGGGGTACAATGTCTCACAGGGCAGCTCGCTTCTGTCTGGCACCTGCTGTCCCTCTGCCGCACGGTAACCCAAAACGTCGAGCGGCTGATGATTATCTAATATGGAGGAGGAGTAGGCAGATTTAACCAGGTTGCTCACACCCCAAGAGTCTCCTGAACCCAAGTGCAGTGACCTCAGTCACAGGGGGGGAAGGAGAGGTGGGCAAGCCGGACACTTCTCTGGCAAGCTGGCCCAGGGCATTCCGGCAGGGCCCTGCCTGACAGCCTCCCCTCTTCACAGGCCCTGACGGTCCAGCTGCACCCCAACCACAGACCACGTGTGGTAAACCTCGGGGCCAGAATCTTGCGCGCGACATCTATTTTCATTAGCCATCACCAAATTTCAAAGCATTCAGAAAAGAGATCTCTCCTAGCATCTGCCCAGGGAGTGACATTGTTTTCATAGGTAACTGTCAAGTGCTGGACCTTTCGTCAGAAATCAACGTGTCCACCAAAATGCTTTCCTTGGATCATAAATCCAATGTTAATGTCCTTTACTTTCCTAAAATGGTATATAATAATCTATACATCTCAGCTACATTTCCACAGCTTTTGTAAAATAATAATATTAAAATATAACATCATTAGATACTTACTGTGTGCTTCTGAGATAGTTGCTTTTATTAGCCCCCTGTCACCAATGAAACCAAGTTTAAAGAGGTAAATAACATGTTCAAGGTCAGAACGCTAACAAGTAGACGAGCTTGTTATCACCTTGGATGAAAACCAGGTTATCTGACTGCAGAGTCTGTATTTCTTCCACCCACATTTTGTGAGCACTTGCTCTGAGCCCCACACAGCGCGGAAATATTTTCTTCAAATGGGTCTCAACTTGGGAATTTCTGTGATCCATTTCATCCCAAAATGAAAACGCCATTAAGATGCATTTTTCCTTTCTATCTTGGGTGCCAGGAAGAGTCAAAGCAGTGCCCAGTTTTATTTATCAGTACATCTTCCTTTGGGGACAATTTTTTGTCATTGTCTTATATTCGTTGTTTAAAACATTTCTACACTCTGCTCCCATCAGATGACTGCTCCTGTTTTAAGCTCTGTTTTTTGCTTTACATCATGTTTCTTTTAGAAGCGACTCCAAGTCTTTTACAAATAGGCAAGGTATAAATACAGGTGTTTCTGCTTTATGGTCACAAATGGGTCCTGGAGAAAGCTCACATGGAACATAATCATGCACTGAAAATAATAGGGTTTATGGGGCAAACGGGAGTGAGGCAGACAGCTCGAAAGCTGTGAAGCATTATAACGAGTGCCCTATCCCAAACAACAGTGCTATTAATACAATTCTAGCCCAGTTAACTGTTCTCAGGAACCCTTGGGCATGGACACTTAGAATTTCATTTTTCCTTTATATCCTGAGCTTCTGTTTTCTCCTTTGAGACATCGGTCTAGGTAACACTGTATTTAACAGACACCGATTTGACCAAAATCCAAAATATGATCAAGGGGTAACCATCTTCATCAGTCTTTTTTTTTTGTTTTGAAGGGGGCTGGAACAGTGGGAGGCTGCTGACCCAGGTGGGATTGTTTTCAGCTTTTTTTCATCTGCATCTACAGTCTCCGCAGGCCACTTAACTTGGGAAAACATAATGGGTTGTGGATGACACAAAACCAGCCACTTTTGCATTAAAGGAAGGTGTGTCTATTTTTTTATTGTTTCTTCTTCACGCATTCCTAAAGCTGTCCCTTTTATTGTGAAAAGACCCTCTTCCCTTTGATTGTGAAAATGTCAATATGTTAACATGCTGAGAAACATCCCATGTGAGGCACCCAGACTTTCAAGTCATTCCAATAATTGGGGACATGTCCCTGTTTAGCAGGACTTGAAGCTTTGCAGCTTTTGAAGTCCTTCTTTACGAAAAAGAATGCAAAATGGCAAATGTAAAATTTGGTTGAAAAGTGTTCATTTAGAATAGCAGGCAAATAAAATACAACTTGACAAATTTTTTTAAACTAGTGGTAACCAGTTTTTTTAAATTTTTAATGTTTTTTATTTATTTATTTTTTGAGAGACAGAGAGAGACAGCGTGAGCAGGGGAGGGTCAGAGAGAGAGAGGGAGACACAGAATCTGAAGACAGGCTGCAGGCTCTGAGCTAGCTGTCAGCACAGAGCCCGACGTGGGGCTCGAACCCACGAACCGTGAGATCATGACCTGAGCCGAAGCCGGACGCTTAACCGACTGAGCCACCCAGGTGCCCCTTTAAACACTGATAATTGTTAAGAACTTCAGGAGATCCAGAAAAATTATTTATTCTTATTAAATTAACTGGCCCGCCTCCATAATACTTTGCTATTTTTGTTTCTATCCACTTTGTCTCTTTGTAGGACAACAAAATTGTAATATTTTCTTTTTCTTTAATTTTTTTAATGTTTATTTATTTTTGGGAGAGAGAGAAAGAGAGACAGAGCATGAGCGGGAGAGGGGCAGAGAGAGAGGGAGACACAGAATCCAAAGCAGGCTCCAGTCTCTGAGCTGTCAGCATAGAACCCGCCAACGCAGGGCTCGAACTCACGAACTGTGAGATCATGACCTGAGCCGAAGCCGGGTTGGACACTCAACCAACTGACCCACCCAGGTGCCCCACAAAATTGTAATATTTTCTAGAGAGAAAAGAAAATTCAGTCCCTTCTCCAGCAAAGGTAACCAAAATGTGGAGCGTTTTTTTTGTTGATAGTTTACAAAGGTTTCTTTCAGCTCCACCATTTGTTATTGTAACATCTTAAACTGTGATCAGAATTGTTGCCACTTTGGGAGAAACTATCAAGTGGCTTTCATATATGGTTTGTAGGAATGCAAGGTGCTTCAAGATTCCCTCTGCAGTGACTGGTCTTAAATATTCTTGGACTTTTTGACAGCCGCTAACAAATTAGCTGTCTTTGGTCTGGTGGCATATTATGGGTTTCATGTTATCTTTTACAATGACCCTCTTTTGTGTCCAATCAGCAAGAAATGTAAAGAATTTTCCAATGTATCCATATTATTCCTTCCTTTCATTCGCTGGTTTATCAAACAACTCAAGAGCCTGGTCATTAATTCTTTCCGAAATGCATCTCTAGCTCTCAAGGAATTGCTACTAACAGTCTCTTCTGGGTACTATCCACAAGCTCCGAGATCACCCGGTTGCTCATTACAAAAACACCAACTCCCTGACCTCAGTTATTGAATATCCTGCAGAGAAGTTTTACAGGAGGGCGGAAGTGGAGAGAAAGAACTTAATTTATGGAGGTTAAAGTACCTTATTCTAGTAAATTTTGCAAAGACTCACCATCATGTGAATACAATGCACTTTTGGCTTTAGGGTAAATCTGTCTCTGCTGCCATAATCTGCATTCAAGAAACCCAAGTGCTAGCAGAACAGACTACACCAAATAAATGAACTAATAAGAGATACACGGCACACAGCCACCGTTGCGTCCTTTGCTAATACCAACATTAGACATTCAAAAATACTGTGCGTACTGACTGCTTTACCAGCCAGCTCATTAACAAGAACAATATAAAAGAAATTTTGGTTGATTAGTCAAGCAGCCTGACAGAATTACTTTGGCAATTTTGGTTCTTTTTCTCTTTTTCTTTTAATTGTATTAGCCCTTTAAGTGAATTGTTAAAACTTGTGTGGGTTTAATAATCTAAATGAGAACAGGGGAGAAATTTGACTAAAGCCTGAATAGATAGCTGTGTTGGTCGTACAGTCAGACACATTTTGGGAAAAGCCTTCCCTCGTGACCCTGCCTGGACTGAATTTGCTGCTTTATTCTCTCTCTTTTTTTTTTTTTTTTACATGTCAACGCAACCCGTAGACATGTTAAAATGTTAAAGCAATTTGGAAAAGGCTAAAATGTCAACGTATTTATATATCTATCTATCAATAGACAGATAAATAGATACTTTAAGTTTATTTATTTATTTTGAGAGACAATAAGAACATGCAGGGGAGGGGCAGAGAAAGGGAGAGAGAGCACAGAGCCCAATGCAGGGCTCAGACTCACAAACCGTGAGATCATGACCTGAGCCGAGATCAAGAGTCAGATGCTCAACCGACTGAGCCACCCAGGCGCTCCAAGAAAATATTTATATTTAAGCTTTGATTATTTTATCAGAAAAAATCACCAGTACAGTATTCTAAGGAAAAGAAATTTATGAGGGGCAAGCTTCAAATGGGGATGGTGACTCCAGCTCTGTAGAAAGACTATTTTGAGAGGAAGCCTCTCCCCTGAGATTAGGAGAGGCCCAGGATAGTCATGAATTCAGGAGGCTATCTTGAATCTCTGGACAAGGCGGAGATGGAATCCACTTATTCTAGTAGTTAAGAGAGCCACTGAATGGTAACAACTGTTTCAGTTTTGTTTTCCAGAAGTCCTTTATTATTCCAAGCATGTTTCTGCCTGGAGTAAAATAGGCCCAACAGAAGCAATGAAATCTTGCAACACAGGCTTCTTCCAGTTTACTGAGAATCTGCCGTTCAAACCGTGGTCCACAACCAGCAGCAATGGCCATGCCTGGGAGCTTGTGAGAAATGCAGAGTGCCAGGTCCCACCTTAGATGTGCTGAACCCTATGCTAATCAAAGGTGACAAAGCACTGGTCTTTGTCCAATAGCAATGCCAATATAACTTCCAAATAAATGATGTGATAATTTAGCTGGAAGTGTTTTTTATCAGCTTCTGAAAATAATGTATGCTTACTGTAAAAACAATAAAAACATAGGGAAGCGTGAGTGTCTCAATCCATTAAGCGGCTAACTTTGGTTCAGGTCATGATCTCGCAGTCCGTGAGTTTGAGCCCCTCATGGGGCTCTGTGCTGACGGCTCGGAACCTGGAGCCTGCTTCAGATTCTGTGTCTCCCTCCCTCTCTGCCCCTCCCCTGCTCACACTCTGTCTCTATTTCTCTCTCTCTCTCAAAAATAAACATTAAAAAAACGAAAACAGACATAAAGACATTATAAAATGTTATAAAATTACAAAGTGAAAAGTGAAAATCATCTAGTGATGATTCACCAGAGATGAATACAGCTAACATTGGATGTAGATCTTTCCAGCCTCTTTCTATATATATTAAAAATATTCAGGGGCGCCTGGGTGGCTCAGTTGGTTGGGCATCTGACTTCGGCTCAGGTCATGATCTCACGGTTCGTGGGTTCGAGCCCCGCGTCGGGCTCTGTGCCAGAAGCTCAGAGCCTGGAGCCTGTCTTCAGATTCTGTGTCTCCCTCTCTCTCTGACCCTCCCCTGCTCACGCTGTCTCTCTCTCTCTCAAAAATAAATTAAAAAAATTAAAAAAAATATACATAACTTACATAGGTTGTTTATAATCTGCTTTTAAACAGTAGCAATGAGGATATCCTTACATGTCAATAAATGTATTTCACCATTTTTTTCAATGGAATATTCTGTTGTACAATGAAACATAATTCATTTAGGTAATCTTCTCTTATTAGACAAAGAAATATAGTATTTCTTTAAAATAAATTCATGAAAGTAGGGGCACCTAGATAACTCAGTCAGTTAAGCAACCTACTCTTGGTTTCAGCTCAGGTCATGACCTCATGGTTCATGAGTTTGAGCCCCACATCAGGTTCTGTGCTGGTAGTGTGGACCTGCTTGGGATTCTCTCTCTCTCCCCACCCCTCTCTCTGCTCCTCCCCCCCCCCACACTCTCTCGCTCAAAAAAATAAATAAATTTTTAAAACTAAACTAAACTAAACTAAAATAAAACAAAATCCTGAAGGTAGAATTTCAGGGTCAAAGATAGGCACATTTAAATATTCATGTACTTTGCAAGATGCCATTCCAAAAATAGATAATGGTATTAATTGTTGCCAATGCCTTTATAGCATATCTTAAATTTAAATATTTAAAAATTTATTTATTTATTTATTTTAAAAATTAAATATTTAAATATTTTAAAAATTAATATTTATAGAAGTATAAATTTATAGAAAATTTATAATAGTGTTTTTGTGTGTGTGTGTTTGATATTAATTAAATAAAAGTGTTCGATAATTCATGCCTCTTATGGATATTCATATTGATAATCCACTCTATTCAGGAAACCAGTAACCTAGAAGGTAAAACCATAGGATGCAGTTCAGTCCACATTCTTTGAAAAGTTTGATTAAGGTCTAATATCACTCTTGGTGCTCTCATTCTCTGTACATACTGTTTGAGTTTTCCCTGTGAGCCCGTCTTTCCGCGCCCACTTGCGACTCTGCCCCCCAGAGGTGCCCACTCAACTCTCCGGCCCTCACTTTGTTTTAGGCACCCTCCTGGGTCACTGCAGCAGCTACAAGCTGATGGTGAGTGCATCTCTCTCTAGCCCAGGTCGGGGCAGTTTCCCTTGACTGTGCAGGGTTATTACTCTTGGCTAGCAACAATCTTCTCTATTATTTTAACACTGTGCAGACGTTTTTCATGATTGAGCTCAACTATCCCATCTTATGAGAAGGTCTGAACGTTTGGCGGCAGTAAGGCTCTCTCTTCTTTGACTCCACTGGTGCCCCACCTCGGTGTATGACTGTGTATCAGTGTGCCCTTGTTCGGCCACATGACCTCTTCTTATGCACAGAGCTTATTCTCATACTGCTTTCTTAAGCACGAACACTGAACCTGGCATAACATAGAACGACTGCACACATCAAACTAGAAACTACTTACTAGTCCCCTTCACCAAAAACTGAGACCAAACAAATTAAATACAAACAAAAGAGAAAGAAAACAAGAACTCTAGGTAAAAAACATTTTAGAGGGCTATATTATCTACTAACTTAATATATTTCCTTAAGAAAGGTCTTAATTTCCAAAAAAGAAAATAAATGAAGACTATGTTTTCAGAGAGTAGAAGAAAAAAAAATTTCTGCTTAGAGTAACCGATAGCTAATGCAGACTGAAAATCCTGCATTTTTCTTTTCTTGTTTTTTTCGCTGTTCACCCACCATTATTTAAAATTCTGTGCCCATCACTCAAAGAAACAGAGACAGTTGTTCATTCTGAGTTAGGCTTTTGCTTATCTGACCAGCAGGGTCAGGATAATAAATCACTCAACCCCCAGGGAATAACGAAATGCTTAATGGATTTGTGCAGTTACCAGGAAAAAAAAAATAAAGAGAAAAACTTTCAGGATTCAATTCATTTTCAAATACTGCATAGTACTTAAGACTGCATGAAGATCATATATAGCTGAAGCAGACGGAAGGGGAAAAAAATAGAGAGGTGGCATTTCCATTGGAGAAAAAGACACAGTCACAAAGCTTTGCTCCAAAGGGCCCTTTTAAATACAAGGAGAAAAAAAAAAGCCAAAAGAAAAAACCTCAAGGTGACGCTCCTGAATCATTTACAGTTCCTTATTTGAGGGGTAAGGACTGTTTTACTGAATATTCATCACAGACAACAATCTATATCATAATACTGCTTAAAAGTCAGATATAAAGTGTCCCTGAAATTTACACAAACAGTACGTGAAACTTACAAAAACAGCTGACCCTTCCATGAAAGCTTCTATCCTGAGAGTAAAATAATTTCCTTGCCCTACTCTGGTCTGGCTGTGCTATTTTATGCAAAACACTTAACAATTCTGTGCCTCAGGTAGCCTGTCTGAGGAAACTTGCTTTCATCTCTGCTTCACCCTAAGAAATAGTGAAAGTATCTGACTCCAATATACTCTCGTCTTTAAAAGTGGTTACAAGATACAAATTTATACTATAGCTAGGAAACACATGTGAATCTCCTAGCATTGTGCCTGGCACATCAGTTATTTAACAAGCGTTATTTACAACCCCCTTCTTCTCCCGATAAAATTAAACATTGCTTTTGTGTTCACTTAAGATAAAATAAGTCTGAATAAAATTGAATTTTTTTAATTTTTCCAAAGACATGATATCATTCTTCCCATTGTTTGTGCCCTTTCATAATATACACCTGTACACAGAGTTTTTATGTAACACTCAGTGCTATAAAGTATTAATATGTGTACACACGTCTGGAGATTAGCAGCCTAATACAGAGTAGATTTTGAAATGATGTGAGAAATTCTGTCACCTCTGAGCAGCAACTTCTGATGGAAGCCCTCGAATTGCCATACTTGGTAAGATTTTGGTCTACGTACACTGCAGTTTGGCTTCCACTGATCTGACATCCAAGCATATGACAACATTTTTGCTTCTTTTACAAGATTTCCTGGAGTTTGCACTCGCTTCATGATCTTGGCAGAGATTTTGCTGCTGAAATAACATACAGAGTCCTCACCAAAACGGGGTGCTGCCGAAATGCCAGAAAAGTGCTAGCGTGGGCAAAATCTGCGAGTGACAGTCACCACCTCCTACCTGGCCAACCTTGCCTTCCCATAGTTCCTTAAGGTTTTCATGGAGGAGGTGTTATTTTCCTCCCTAAAATAAAAAGTTCTAATATTCCCTGATTCTTTCTTAAATTCTATCTGTGGGCAAGCTCTGTAACTGACCTTGCTCAAATATGGACAAAAAATCCTTAGAGGGTATTTCATACAAATTAAAAACCCTGAATGTAACTTACTTTCCTATCTTCAATGTTAAAATTAAAACGTCCCCCATATTAATTTTAACTAAGTGCTTTTATTCTTTAAAATCCATGATCAAAAGATTTTCCTATTTGGCCAACATCAACTTCTTTATAGAGCAGAGGTTGAGCTTTTTACTTTTTACTATCATCAGTCAGCATTTGAGTCCCTGACTCACACTTAAAATACTCGAGACTTAACAAGGCCATATTCTTTCCAAAAACATTGAACTCATGCTTTCACCAGTGGATATTTAATAATATCTTTCTATGTGCTTTCTATGTGCCAAAATGCTCTTCTTAATGCTAGACATCCAGCCATGGAAAGGACAGTGCCAACTTTTCAGAGCACTTCCCTTCTAGTGAGTGGAAGGAGATAATAAATGCATAAGTATGTAACATGGTGGATGGTGGACGCCAAGAACAAGGGCAAGTTCAAAGCACAGGACAGGGAGCAGTGGAGAAGTAGTTATTCCAGATGGGGTCAAGGAAAGTGGTACAGGAGCAGATTCCCAAAGGGAATAAGGAAGCAAAACTTGCAGATACCTGGAAGAGAGCATTCCAAGGAGAGATTCTGCAGCAGAAACATACTTAGTGTACTTACAGAAAGGAAGGAGGCCAGGTGGCTAATGTACAGCAACAAGGGAGCAAGTGACAGGGAATGAGATGGGAGCTGAGGCTAGGACATGTAGGGCCAGTTAGGCCATGACGGTGACTGTGCAAGGACTCGGGAGTTGAGAAGGCAAACAGAAGGCTTGAGGAAGAAGAGTCATATGATGTGATTTATATATTAAAGGCTAACCAACCTGGTACATGGACAGAATAGATCTCAGAACTAAGAGTGAAATTTAAAAAAAAAAAAAGAGTAGCTAAGGAATGCTTCTTAGGGGGCCTGCAGGGGAGGAGATGAGAAATGGTTAAATTAAGGATGTACTTCGGGGCACCTGGGTGTCTCACTAGGTTAAGCATCTAACTTAGGCTCAGGTCATGATCTCACAGTTTGTGAGTTCAAGCCCTGCATCGGGCTCTGTGCTGACAGTGTGGAGCCTAGAGCCCAGAGCCTGCTGTGAGTTTTGTGTTTCCCTCTCTCTCAAAAATGAACACTAAAAAAAATTTTTAAAAAAGGGATGTACTTCAATATATTTCACATCCCACCAGATGTGGGATATGAAAAAAAAAAAAAAAGAACTCAAAGATGTCTCCAAAGGCCTTGGTCTGAGTAACGGATAGAAGAAAGCAGCCACTTACCAACACGTGCAGTAGGCTGTGGTTGGGGAGGAGAATCAAGAGCTCAGGTTTGGATACAGTTACATTGAGTTGCCCATTGTGACTGCCCTTAAGTTCAAACGTCAAATAGGTAGTGGAATTCCTGAGAATGGCACGCAGAAGAGGTTTCTAGGCTGGGAAGGTAAATTGAATGCCATTAGGTGACTATGGAATGTATCATAATCCAACTGTGCTGGCCAGCTCTTTCTGCAAGGACACTGTATAAAAACAACAACAACAACAACAACAACAACAAAAAACCCCTCAAAATCAAATGGCGTCCAATCAGCAGTCACTTTTCCAGCTTGTAGGTGGGACGCCTCTACCTCAGGCTGCAGTGTGGCTGGCTTGACTCTAAGCCTTGGGTCAGGTCTACCACTCTCTGATCTGTCTCATTCCAGGACCCATGTTGATAGTTGATGGCATGACCTTACCAAGATGGTCACACCAGGGAGCCACAAGAAATACACAATGCCTTTTCTGCTCATATTCTACTGGCCAAGTGATTTGGTGAAACCCAGTACCAATGCAGCCGAGTAAGATACTTGACATATAGTCACAGGAAATGCAAAATCACATGGCAAAGGACACATATATTTCTGACACAGGGAAGGCCTGAAGAATTGGAACAGTAATCTAGTCTATCTTTCCACTCACAAGGTAGCCTTAGCTACAGCTCACAACAAAAGACTTCTCTCAGATCCTATAATCTTTTAACCCAATGAGTTTCTTCAAATATCTATTTTTCGAATCCATTTACAAATGTATTTGAGGTAATTATGCTTGGATTTCTTTCACTACAGGAAAAATAGGTTGGCATTTTCTAATAACATGGCACACATCATACATTACCTGCCATTTCTTTAAAAAACTGTCTTGATCAGTACTTCTCAAACTATTTGTGGGGGAGGGACAATTTTTTATTTCAACAAGGCATAGACCTATAATTTTATAAAACACACTAAAATTAATTGCTAAGACCGCCTTTAAAAAAAGCAAAGATATAAAATTCAAGTCCAAGTTTTTAGGAAAGTACTTGATCACACTGCTATAAAAGTTTCTAAATATTCTCAATGTCTGTACTTGTCTTGCCAAAGATGACAGTTCATAGATGGCATCAGCCCGTGGACCACACTTCGAAAAGTACTGCCCTAAATGATTCTACCACAACCAGATCCCTTTGCCCCAAAATCTTAGTGGCACTGAATAATAGCAGTTGGAACACAAAACTTAGTTGCCAAGGATTTAAAAATGAATTCACTTATACCCAAGTTTACTAAACTGTTAATTCAATTTGCCAGGCTCTTTTGGTCCCCAGGATTCCATGCTTCAGTTATTAGGTAAAAAGGAACAAAAGGTGGGGGGGGGGGCAGACTCTGTCAAATAGCCATATCCTGCTTTATGATTTTTACTATGTTTTTCTTGATTCTTATGGCAATGCCTTTCAGATTTTCCACCCATGCTGTACACACACAAATTACTAAAATCTCCTGGCCACATCCTGAGGCTACCTTAATTGACTGTTATCAAGCTGTGCTTTTTAAATGTTCCAGCATTTGATCTTTTTAAAATGCTTCTGAGACTTAACTGATGTCAAACTGGCTGGTCTAATTTCCTGCTATGTCTTTAGATCCTTTTTTAAAAAATAATTGGGTGTTGAATTAGGTTTTTTTTCTTCCTTCTCAAGGGATCACTACTAAATTTAGTTAAGCTCTGACCAACAAAAAAAATTCCATTCTGTCCTATTAATTTCCTATACTTGGACTTACTGTCTCTCAAGTCATAGCTACCCCGAAGTCCCCCCAAAAAATAAGCCATGTTTACTCAGCCCTAGTGAAAAGGGTCTTTATGGACATGGAAGTATCTAGATGATCTAAATACCACATTTGAGAATGGGGCATGCTGAACCTTGTCTGGACCAAAAGCAGCACCCAGGAGCCCTTTGTGTGGTGAAAGAGGAAGACCAAAAAATGATGACATTGATTCTAATACTGAAACAATGACTTATTTCTAGAAATATCCTCAGTATAACATATACCATGCCTGTCCAAGATTCACAACTAGCAACCAAGCCTTCTGGAGGGTTTCACAGTTGTGAATAGTGAGGGGGCACTCCGAAGTATTCAAGAGTGGAGGCATACCTTCCAATTGCTCCTAAGCTTCTTTGTTTTCATTATCATAGTTCCTGATTTAAAGCAAAATCAATCATCAATACTGAATCGTTCTATTCTCTTTTGGAAACTCTTTCTTTCTAAAGGGTAAGAACAGCCTACACTCAACTTCTCCAGAGCAAGAAATTTATTTGGGGCCATATCTATGCAATGCCAACAAATCAACTGAGTATTCAATCAAAACTACTGAAGAGCAAATAAAATCAGTGTGCAGTTCGGCTGAATTGTTCAGTTGATTCAGACAAAAGAGCTGATCTTAGGGACAATGGAGACACAATTTTTAAGACAACTTTGAATTCACATTTTATCTCCCAGAGAACCTTGCATGAAGAAGAACTCGAGTAATTGCTAAAAAAAAATTATTAAAATCATTTTTATGTTTCTAAAAGGGTCTTTAAAAAATTGATCCAAATAGTGTACTCATAGGTGCAATTTACGGTAAGAAAATATTTAAATGTTTTGTAGAATCCAAATGCTAGGTAGCTGCGTTTCGTCCTCAGCTTTATTTAGAATGATACTTGGAAATCCAACTCCTCCATCTTAGCTTAGTCAGATTTGCCCCAGAGAGACCCTAGGGAATTCTACCTTCCCTCCTCATCCACCCTTGTTCACATTTTGTAGCAACTACTCCACGGAAGACAGGCTGAGCCATATGGGCCCCTAACACTGCAGATGAACCAAGAAACTCGAGTTTATAAACTCTACTCAATGGAAGCTTTGCACCAAATACCACCAAGAAACCCAGAAGAACTGACAGACCATATTTTATTTAAAGTATAATTTGGGGGCTCCTGGGTGGCTCAGTCGGGTAGGCATCTGACTCTGGATTTTGGCTCAGGTCACGATTCCAGAGTCATGGGATTGAGCCCCATGTCAGGCTCCATGCTGAGTGTGGAGCCTATTTAAGATATTCTCTCTCTCTCTCTCTCTCTCTTTCCCTTTTTGTCTCCCTCTGTCCCTCTCCTCCACTCCTGCTCTCTCTCAAAACAATAATTAATAATAATAAAGTATAATTTTATATCTAAAGATTTTATGTAAAGGGCAGACTACAAAATATAAAATAGAAATAATAGTCAAAATTTGTTGGGATGAGGGGCAGCTGGGTGGCTCAGTTAGTCAAGTGTCTGACTTCAGCTCAGGTCATGATCTCACAGTTGGTGAGTTTGAGCCCCATGTTGGGCTCTGTGCTGACAGCTCAGAGCCTGGAGCCTGCTTCAGATTCTGTGTCTCCCTCTCTCTCCGCCCCTTTGCTGCTTGCACTCTCTCTCTCTCTCTCTCTCTCTCTCTCTCAAAAATAAACAAACATTAAAAAAATTTTTAATAAAAAAATTTGTTGGGATGGTACTATATATTTATACATATATATTTATATAAATTGAGATTTCTGTTACTAGAATATATTAATAGAAGCAACAATAGCTCTCAAGAAAAGATGCCAATAAATCTAAGGATGTTGCCATATTCATCTGTCTGAGCTGCCCTAACGCAGTACCACAGACTGGGTGGTTTCTACATCCCAAGTTTATTTTCTCACAGTCCTAGGGTGTAGAAATCCAAAATCAAAATACAGTCAGGGTTGGTTTCTATTGAGCCCCGTTTCTAGCTTATAGATGGCCCCCTTCTCTCTGCATCGCCACTTGGCCTCTTCTCTATACAGCAAAAGAAAGATCTGTGGTGTTTCTTCTTATTTTAAGGATACCAATCCTATCAGATGAGGGCCCCAACCTGATCTTATTTAACGTTAATTACCTCCCTACAGACTTTATCTCCATAAACAGTCATATTGGGAGTCAGGGCATCAATATTCAGAGGGGCACCCTGGAATTGTTGCACAATTCAGTCGATGACATTTATAAATCATAAAATAAGGACATAAAAACAATGGGAACCTTTCTTTAATAAATGATATTCAGAAAACTATGCTTTACTCCACACCAAATTCTAATCAGATTAAAATTAAATCACAAGGGAAAGTATTTATCATAACAAAAGGATTAAAATAAAAGGATAAATTACAAATGAAAAGACCAAAATGAATAAGATTAAGAAAAGTAAAACACCTGTATACAAAAAAAATCTAACAATATTTAAATAAAAATGAAAGCAAGAGCTAATGGAAAAGACACAGGTAAGAAAAGAGATAATAAGAGAGATATACATTTTTATATATTATATACTTATATATAATAAACATAAGGTACCTATAAAATGTTTGAGTACTGCTAAGAGTTCATTAGAGAGATGCATAAGAAAGGAAATACAAATATGAGACAAACAATATAAAAATTTACCCTATTTATCAAACAGTGAAAATTAAAGAAATAGTAAGTAATACTTTACACCCAATAACCTCCAGAGATATTTTTAAAAAATCCCTAACACTAAAGCTAATGCAGGAAACATTCTAAAGCACCACTAGAGACTGTGTAAATTATAGAAGTAGTTTAAGAAAGTATTTGGAAAATGCCTATCAAAAATGTTAAAAATATTTCCCATCCACTGAACCCAATAAGCCATTATTTGAAACATATTGCTATTAAACACCCCAAAAAAGCTATATAATGATACTCCTTACTTCTGAAGCAGACACTGTTGGCTGCCTACCTATCCACCTGTGATGGTTAATGTTATGTATCAACTTGACTGGGCCATGGGGTGCCCATATCTTGGGTCAAACACTATTCTGGGAGTTTCTGTGAGTTTTTGGATAATATTAACATTTAAGGGGCTCCTGGTTGGCTCAGTCGTTTAAGTGTCTGACTTTGGCTCAGGTCATAGTGTTACAGTTCATGAGTTTGAGTCCCTTATTGGGTTCTGTGTTGACAGCTCAGAGCCTGGAGCCTGCTTTGGATTCTGTGTCTCCCTCTCTCTCTGCCTCTCTTCCACTCATGCTCTGTCTCTCTCAAAAATGAATAAACATTTTTAAAAGTTTAATTAAAAAACATTTAAACTGGTAGATTAAGTAGATTGCCCTCCGTAATGTGGGTGGGCCTTGTCTAATTAGTCAAACGCCTGAATAAGACAGAAAGGCTGACCCTGAACCTAGCAAGAGAGAATTCTCCTGCCTGATGGCCTTCACACTAGGACATGAGCTTTTTTCCTTGCCTGCAGACTTGAACTGAAAAATCAGCTCTTCCTGGGTTAGAAGCCCGCCTGTCTCCAGAAGGTATGACACCACTGTCCCTCCTGGTTCTTAGGCCTTTGGAGTCAGAACTAAACCCTCAGCTCTCCTGAGTCTCCAGCTTGCTAACTCACCCTGCAGACCTTGGGACTTGTCCACAACCATAATCAAGTGAGCCAGTTCTTTATACTAAATTATACAGCTGGAGAGTACATAGGTATATAGATATCTATCTCCCATTGGCTCTGTTCTTCTGGAGAACTGTGACTAATTAACACCACCATTTCCACTCCCTGTTTGCCAGGTGATATCTACTGTGGTATGGGGGGTGATATGCCCAGTCCTAGGAGAGAATCATGTCTGCCCAAGTCATTCCTGATAATCCTGTCATGTTTTGCAGGGCTGAGTCATGTTTGGACAGATACCCTGATTCTGGCTACACTGGAAGCTTTTAGGGAGAGATGGAAAAGAGAACCCCAAAGAAAAGGCCCTTTCTTCCCCCACCGTGTTCCATTGGGCCTGGAGGCTGCCCTGTGATGATGTGATGTTTGAAGCAGTGGTAGTTACCTTGTAAGCATGAGGCACAAGAATCGCAAAGAAAGCTGATCCTGATCGCCAACATTGCTGTGTAGCCATTAACAGGCCCTGGTTTATGTAAACAGCAAATAACCCTTGTGGCTTAAGCCATGGTTAATGAGGCTTTCTCTTAATTTCAGATTCAAATACCCTAAATTGTATCATTTACTTACTTGTTTCCTTACTCATTTATAATGGCCAAAAATATATGGTAATTACCTACATCACATGAGAACAGTAAAGCAAACTCTGATATGTCACCTCAGCGGGAGCTTACCCAGGCATAAAGGATAAACACGGCAACCATGGAACAACATGGCAAAGCCCTGTCTCAAGTGAAGGATAATGTTTACAAAATAAGGCTGAATCTTGCTTCATAAAAATAAAATAAATTGCGGATACATATGCAAGCATCATGTCAAATGTAAAAACACTATTGCAGAGTGTTACAGATTGTAAAATACCACTTAAATACATTTTGTTCAAGCACATATATGTATTGAATAGAGATTTCCTAAACAATAAAAGCATAATAGTATGATTTGGAAGCACACCAAACTCCTATTAGGATTGTCTCTAGGTAGAGTTCAAAGGGACTGGATCAGAGAGTCAGAAGCAGAAAATTATCTATTGTTTATTTCTCTCAAAATAAGCACATTTTAAGCAAACATCATGAGCACTCACATTTATTCATTTTAAATAGTAGATACATGTGTTATTTATATTTTGTCATTTTTCTCTATTAAATTTTGCATAAACTAAATATAATGCATACAGATATAGATAAGCAGTTTTTCGTAGTATTACAATGGAAAAATTATTTCATTTCCTAATATTAAAAAAAATTAACTACAAGCTATTTGTAAAGTGTTATTCAAAACTTGTACAAGCCCCATAGTTTAAAAGGCACAAGGCTGATTGAGAAGGGACTTATTTTCTAGATCTTATTCTGCCCTTAACTTGTGTGACTGTAGTCATTATACCCCTTTTGGAAAGAACAGGAGATAATTCAACCTTAAGAGAAAAGGAATCCACCACAAAGGAAGGGCTATGGCTGAACAAAGTGCAAAGAGGGACTTAAAGCACTTTCAGAGCTCTCTCTTCCCCCTCCTACCCTCTCCCTTCCACCCCTCCCCCAACTTCCTCCCTGCTCTATCTTCTGCACATAGTTCCACACTCAAACTTGTGTGTTTGTGCTGTTCTTTTCTGTCTCCAGACAGGCTTCCGTTGCTTCTTTGATCCAAGTGGCATGAAGACATTATTACTTATAGCTTAAACAGGAGGGAGGTTGGGGAGGAAAGTTTCCAAAATGAGGGTAAGAAATTGGTATTCCCTTAAAAAGAAAACATCAGTCCAACTCGATCCCTAATAATCATGTTAAAATAATCCCAAGATGTAATATTGTTGGAAATCCTGATTCTATTTCTTCCGGGGGAGGGGGTGCAGGGGAGGGTGAGTCACAGGTCTTCGTAAAGGTACTGAAAAGAACTCCAAAAAAAGAAACAGAGATTTGGTTTAAAAAAACATCCCAAATGTATCTGACGCTGGCCTGATTTTTGGAGGAACACCTACTACCTGAAGATACTTGAGAAACCACTGCACTTTCTATTTGTATAAGCCTACACTTCACAAGCACTACGCGTCTGTGGGAAAATAGAATCCTTAAGAAAACAATAACTGTGCCATAAATAATTTATGTTAATAATTGCTCTCTGTCATATACTGAGGTCTCTGAAAAACCAAATTGCCCAAATAACTGCTCTTCTGAATCTGGGGGCATTTAGGACAAACTTTTATTGGTATAAAGCTCCCCATATCTTTGCTACCTTTTTCTAATAACACTGCTCTCTTATTGTTGGTAAAATTATAAAGAACCCGAGATGGATTTCCATCCACTGTACCAATAAAGAGGTCTCAGACACGAACTAAATGCAGGAACCAGAAGCAGGCAGCAGCTTCTCAGTGGGGTTGATGCAAAATTTAGACTTTGGAGCACCTACTGATATTAACTGCAGATTCTGCGGTTAAATAACAATGTCCTTTTAGATCTTTCATTTACTGTCAGGTTTATATTTAAAACTTACATAGAGCATCCACATCTTGCACGTGATGAATCAATGTAGACTTTAGCTTTGCCTTGCACGAGTGACCAACCAATACATTTCGCTCTTTATTCCTAGGGGGAGTCTCCAGTCGCTAACTTTATTACAACACTTTATTGAAAATGTGTAATTTCAGCTCCAAGTTTCAAATTGTGTTTTATTAGTAAGAATTATTTGCTGTTCCCTAGAAAGTGATTTGAAGCCTGAGATAATTATAGAATCACAGAACTATAAAGCACATCCAGAGGTCACCTAGCCCATATTCTACTCTCAGAGCAGACCTATGCCTTAGCTAAGCCAAGCATTTCTCTAGACACTGTGCCCCAAAGAAAATGATTATATATTTCCCAGATGTAGTTTAAGCCCATGGTTAAAAATCCTGGCCAATAATTATGGTCCACTTTCATAATGGGAAGCGTGAAAAAAAAACAAACCCTGCAATGGAATGTAAGATCCTCTTACTTTACCCCAGTTTCTCTTTCCTACCAATCTAAGGGCTTGAGAGCCCATATTACTGATTCAGCACTTGGATTGTCTGGGATTTTCTTTCGTGAGTCAAATTCGCTCATCTAAAACTTATTTTCATTTACTTGCCACTCAAGCTCTCTCTTCCTATAGCTGTCTCTGGTTTGTCAATAAGGTTACCATTCTTGATCACCCAAGCTTAAACTTTCAAGTCATACTGGATTCCTTCCTTTCCCTCCAGCCACACATCCAATCGGTAATGGTCTAATGATGTCTATCCCCAGTGTGTGTCTCCTGGTTACATTCGTTTCCATTTCTGCTGATGCTGACCCTACCACAGTCCCGTTCCCCCAGCTTCTCATCTGCTCCTCATCTTGTAAAACTTCCTAGTGGTGCTTACATCAGTTGCAGATTGAATTCAGCTATACAGAAACAAACCTTTGCTGTATATTCAGCATCTCAGGGGGGAAAAAACAGGAAATTATTCTTCTCTCATGTAACAAAACGCCGACAGTAGGCAGTGTGGGAAAACCCAAGATAACTGCTGGCTCTCCATACCTATATTCTGCCTTCAGCAGTTCTAGTGCCTAAAGCTACCTCCTACTCAAAAGAGCATTCTTGGAAGACACAACCCTATGACTTCAACTTCTATTTCACTGCCCAAAACTAAACAATGCCACCCTTTATTTCAAAGTAATATGTGGCAAATATGGCTGCATTTAAAAATTTTTTTTCTTTTCATGAGCATCACCATTCCCCAAAAACCAGAGTCCTGTAACAAAGAAGGGGGATGACTATTGTGTAGTAGAACAGAAGACCTTGCAAGTATCCTAGACTTCATATTCGCCAGAGGCAACCTGAACTCAATTGTGAGATCAATCTTTCCAAAGCACAGCTCTATGTCAAAGCTTGTCGAAACCATTCAATGCCTCTTCACATAGCAGCCAAGATAAAGTCCAAGTTTCCTGGACTACCAATCAAAAGCTGCAATCATCGGGTCCCAGACTATTTTCCCATGACTCCATTCCAGGAAGCTTATACTGAAATTAAACTGAGCCACTTGCCATTACTGGCTCCATCACTTCAGTGCATCTGGAATGCCCTCTCTGCTGCCATTTTCACATCTACAATGGTCAGCTAAAATCTCGCCTGTTCTGAGTTCCTGATCACTCCTCTTCCCCTTGCCTCTGATGAACTTCTAATCATAATACCGCAGAGGAGTTTTACTTCACACATCTCTCCCCTAAATTCTTTATGTCTGTTACCTTATTTAATACTAACATTTCCTGGAAAGTAAGTTTTATTATCCCCATTTTGCAGAGGAGACATCGGAGGCTCACCTAAGAAACTTGCTCAAGTTCACACTGCTAGTAAATAATAGCAGTCAAATTTAGAGCCAGGTGGGAGGCCAATCTTGTGTTCTTCCCATTCCATCAGGCTAACACCCTCTACCAAGTTTGTGGTCTGACATTCTCTACAGTTCCTTTTATTACAAGGAGCATATTAAATTGATCTTCTTAGTCTCTATACCTAGAAAAGGGAGGATCCCCATCATAAACTGAATGTGCTCTTAAAAATAAAGGGCAGGGGTACCTGGGTGGCTCAGTCCCTTAAGCATCTGACTCTTGATCTGGGCTTAGATCATGATCTCATGGTTCGTGAGTTCGAGCCCCACATCAGGTTCTGCATCATCAGTGCAGAGCCTGCTTGGGATTCCGTCTCTTCTCTTTGCCCCTCCACTGCTTATACTAGTGTGCTCTTGCTCTCGCTCTCTCTCCCTCTAAATAAACATAAAAAATTTTTAATAAAAATAAAAATAAATAAAAATTAAAAACAAATAAAAGGCAAATATCTCCAAGTATTTATTGGAGTATCTGCCATTCTGCTTTGAGGACACCTTCATCCTTATATCAACCTTTGTTTAATCTACTTCAATTAGTCTGTATTTTATGCATTATGAATTCTCTTCTCAGAAAATATTATAAATACACTCTTTGTTTTTTAAAGGAATAGTACCATGAAGATTTTTTTTTATTGAGAAAATTTACAAACTTACATAAAAGTAGACCATATTATGAATCCTACAAGCTCAATGCCAACATTTAACCATTTTTAACATTCTGCAATATTTGCTTCATGTATTGTTTTGCTGCTTATTATTTTGCTCTTTATTGTTATTTTTTAAAGTAAGTAAAAGATATGATGACAGTACTTCCTTATGTACTTCAGTATGTGGTCCTTAGAAAGAATAGTAAGAATACTTCTCTATAATCACAAAACCATTATCACATCTATCAAAACTCCCAAGAATTTCCTAATAAAAACGAATACCTAAAGTGCATTAAATCCCCACAGTTATTCAAAAGCAGTGGTTTGATCAAACCAGAGTCCAAAGAAGTGCCATGTTTTTTTTCTGTTTCTTTGTTTTGTTTTGTTTTTTGGATTTATTCTTCTCCTCATTTTTCTCATGACAATGACTTATTGAAGAGATCAGGCCAATTTTCCTTTAGAATGTCCCACTTCCTACACACATCTGATTGCTTCCTCTTTTAAACTGTGTGTCTGTCCTATAGACCAAAATGTAGGTCTAAAGTCTTCATTCAACTCAGGTTACACATCTGTGGCAAGAATGCATGAATTCAGTCTTTATTAGAAAATGGGCCGAGAAAACCACAGATCTGCCGCAAGCAAGGTAATATATTGAACAAAATTTCGTTATGTTAGTTCTTCTTCAAGAATCTATGAAGATAATAGTAGGGAACAAGTGGGAATGATGGAAAATGCTTTAATTCAATTAGGGCACTGCCTTTATCTTTTTGCTGTGTGAACAGAATTTCTGAGAATGCATGTATATTTTCCAAGCATTGCACCATACTATAGATCTCAATCTTATCTGCTCTCCTCTCTAACAAGTTGCCTCAAAGAAAAATAAAAGGGGAAAAAAAAGGGAAAGAAAACAAAATTCCCATCAAGTATTATCTTCCCATGTGATCATTTATGACAGCTTGAGAATGAAATTGAGCCTAAACTGCCAACAGCTATATTTTCATAAGTGAAGGCCCCACACTGATTGCCAGTGGTAAAACAGTACAATAAAAAAAAAAAAAAAAAAAAGGAAAACAACATGAACTGCTCACATAACACCTAACACCAAGCAGCTTTTCCAGTTTGCTTTGTTTAGTCTCCCTTTCAGTGTTGTGGAAACAACACTTCAGCTCTAGTTGAGAGCTCTAGTTCTTTTATTACAACACAATGCAATTTTTTTCATAGTCACTTGTGCATAAATAGCAGTCTGCAATCTTTTAAAGATATATTACCCATACTCCAGATACAGCATTAATAATATGTGAGTGAGAAACAAGAGAATGGCTTAACACATAAAAGTCTGACTTGGGACCAGAAGGTGGCTGACCATCATGGGCTGCAACAGGGTTCAGAGTACAGAAGACCTTCTATTTCATAGAAGGAATGTTGCTTTGGATATTGTGACCTAACATGTTATTCGATGTTCTGTTACATACCAATTACTTGGGATATCAATACAACCAATGAATTATAATCGCTAACATTGATCTAGAGGTACTATGTGCTGGACTATCTACCAAGTACTTTGTAAGCATTAATCACACCACAGTCCTCAAAAGAATCTCCAGGTAATTATGCTGTAGATAGTATCACTGCACTCTTTTCACTGATGAAGAAACTGGGATTTGTGAACTCATAGAAACAGAGAGTGGAATGGTGGTTGCCAGGAATGAGAAGTTGGGGAAATGGAAACATGTTGGCCAAAGAGTACAAATTTCCAGTCACAACAGGAATAAGTTCTAAGGACCTCATGTACACCATAGTGACTACATTTAAAAGTATACTGATTGTATACTTGAAATTTGCTTAGAGACTAGATCTTAAGTATTCTCACACACACAAAAAATGTGAATGGATGATGAGGTGTTAATTTGATTATGGTAAATATTTTACAATGTGTATTGAATCATCAGACTGTATACTTTAAATATATACAATATTATCTGTCAATTATATCTCAATAAAGCTGGGGGTAAAAAAAGAAACTAGGACTTAAAAAAGTTAATAGTCAAGCCCATATGATCCCAAAGATTATGCTGGTAAAACTCCTCACAGTTTCTCCCGTAAGTGGTATCATAGAGAGAGGAGAATATGAATACTGCTTCGGGTCTAAAAAGGTGTCCGCTATGGAGTTTCATGAGACTGAAAAGAAAATGAGCCATTGTCTCCTTCCCATACTTACTTAGTTGACCTTCATCAATGGATCATCACCTCTGGGGTTAGATTCTAAAAATGGACAAAGTGAATATATACAACAAAGGTAGAGTAACTGGGGTATTTTTCATCAGGAAATATAACTGGAATATATCCTAAACCAGGATAACCCAAAGTGAGCAAATTCTCTTGACACAATCACCACAATGCTTACTTGACTATTCCCATTCACTTATCACCTAAATTTAGGAATCGCAAAAGAGGAAGGGAAAGTTGGGGGATACAAACAGATGGTAGAGTATACCCAAGCAAAAAGGTAACTTGTTTCCAATAATAGGATAATTGAACTTACCAAATAGTTGACTGCTATGGAAAAACCTTAAGCTTATAGATAAAATACAGTATCTTTTTAAGTACACACTTGAATTTACTCACCTACATACACACACATGAAATATGTAAGAAAAATCTGCAGAAAAAACACATAAAGAGCACTAATCACCAGAGCCTAAATCTGTGGATGTTTGGGGATGGGAGAGAAGATCAGATGTCAGCTTTAGTAAACAGGCTGAATTTTAGAAGCTACACAGAAATAGGATATAAGACGTTGGGACATCAAAAAGTACTTGGTTATAGCTGAGAACTTCATCTAAAGCTAGTAGCTCAGAACTCGCAGAGTATAGACTATACACTTTCACTTAAAAGATGAGCTTGGGGTGCCTGGGTGCCTTAGTCAGTTAAGCATCCGACTTCGGCTCAGGGCATGGTCCTGTTCGTGAGTTCGTGAGTTTGAGCCCCCATCGGACTCTGTGCTGACAGCTCAGAGCCTGGAGCTTGCTTCAGATTCTGTGTCTTCCTCTCTCTCTTTGCCCTTCTCCCCACTCATGCTCTGTCTCTCTCCCTCAAAAATAAATAAGAACATTAAAATTTTTAAAAAAAAAGATGAGCTTAGCAAAAGACTGAACAATGAAGGAAAAAGTATCAGTAAACTTGAAGACAGACTATTATAAATTATTTAAACTGAATCATAGAGAAAAAAGATTGAACAACTGAAGAGAGCATCAGTGAACTCTGAGAAGGATAGTAACAAGGTATCTAGTATACATTTAAGTAGAGTTCCGGAGAAAAAGGAGAAAAAGAATAGAGCAGAAAAATTATTTGAAGAAATTATGCAAATTTTCAAAAGATGATAAAAAACAATAACCTACAGATTCAAGAAGCTAAATTATTCCCAAACAGAATACAGTAAAACTTGGATTGTAACTTGTTCTGCCAGTGTTCACAAGATGAGCAAACATTTCTAAAAAATTTTAACTAATAAACAAGTGATGTCTTTCAATACAAGTAGTACATGATGCCAAATACCACATGATCACAACTGAGTCAATGGTTCTTTTCTCTCTCTCTCTCTCTCTCACTCTCTCACTCTCTGTCTCTGTGGGATTGTGGGTGATCGTCTTCCATGCTTAGATGCTTGGTCTCAGGCCACGGTGTTTGGTAGAAATCAGTGATTTTCGGAACATTGGAAGGTGCTCGCAACTGGCACTAATGTATTTTTATCACTTCAAAGTACCTATGGATAGCCCTTTGCTTTTCCATACAATAATAAGCTTAGAATGCTTTGCTTCATTCTAGGTCCTCTACTCCCTTATTGCCAGTTACATTAAAAACAGTATATTACGAGTTTCTTAATACTGTATTGATGTCAACATCCGTCCAAATGTATACAATGGCCCCCATGTAAACAAATATTCCATTGAGCCAATAGATAGCAGTGTTTCCATTAGTGATAGTGAAAATTATCCTACACAATAACCTTCCTCTCTCTTGTCTCCCTCACACCAGCCACGAAGGTTTTCAAAGGCAAGTACAGGTTAATTTGTTTATTTTTCTTTATATTTTTTATTTTATTTATCATTTTATATTATAGTATTATAATCATTTTCATATGAATATTTTGGGGTTGTGGAACAAATCAGCTGAGCTTCCATTATTTCTTAAGCGGAAATTTGCTTTGATATACAAGTGCTTTGGATTACAAGCATGTTTTCAGAACGAATTATGCTCGCAAACCAAGGTTTTACTGCACATACATTTAGAAAAACAACATTGAGCCTATCAGAGCCAAGCTACAGGAAACCAATACTAAAAAGAAAAACACTCAGAAATAAAAAAGGCATCTTACATACAGGGGCATAATTATAAGAAGGACAGCTTACTACACATCAGAAACCATTCAAACCAGAAAATGAGTAGAACATCATATTTTAAAATCTACAAAAATGAATGCTAGCAATTTCCAGCAAAAATATCCTTTGAAAAACAAAGATGAATTAAAGAAAATTTCAGGTAAACAAGAGGTGATAGGATTTGTTGTCAGCAGACTTGCAATAAAAGAAATGCAAAAGTTAATGCTTCCGGCAGAAGAGAAACTATGCCAGATGTGAAAATGGATCTGCAGAAAGGAATGAAGAATGCTAAAAATGGCAAATATGTAGATAAATATTTCTAAAATATATTTTATTTCTTATTTTTTAAAATTATCTTTGAAGCAAAAATAAGGGGTGCCTAGGTGGCTCAGTTGGTTAAGCATCCGACTTTGGCTCAGCTCATGGTCTCATAGTTCATGAGTTCAAGCCCCGCGTTGGGCTCTGTGCTGACAGCTCAGAGTTTGGAGCCTGCTTCAGATTCTGTCTCCCTCTCTCTCTGCCCCTCCTCCACTAACGCTCTCTCTTTCTCTCAAAAACAAATAAACTTAAAAAAATTTTTTTAATAAATAAAATAAATAAAAACTGTATTGTGGAGTTTATAAACATGTGGAAATATGTATATCAACAACTGCACAAAGTACTAGAGAGGGTGAAAGGAAATACATTGTTATAAGATTTTTACATTGCACAGGAAATGGTATAATATTAATTTACGACAGACTGTGGTAGGTTAAGGATGCATATTGTAAATCCTAGAGCCACCACCAGAACACTGTTTTAAACCAATAAATACTGAAAGAAAATACAGAAAATAAAATGGAAATCTACATAAAATTTAATCCAAAGAGAATGGAGGAACAAAAAGCAGATGAGAGAAAATAGTAAAACAGCAGACATAAACATGGTCCTGTTAATAATTACCTTAAAAATAAATGGAATAAAAAATTTAATTAAAGGCAAAAATTACAGACTGGATGGATAATTACTAGAAATTAAAGGCAAAACTTACCAGCATGGATAAAAAGTAGCAAGAAATAACTATTGGTAAATAATAGTTGTGTTGATGAATGGAACAGTACAGAGAATACAAAAATAGACCCACGTATATATGATCAATTGATTTTTGACAAAGATACCAAAATAACTGCATGACAACAGATATACCTTTGCAACAAAGATGCTGGAACATATACACATATATAAAAAATAATAATAATAATAAACCTTAGCCCTTAACTCACACTGGATCTTAATGAAAGCCAAAAAGTACAGGTAACAACATATTTTTAAAAAATAAATGTTAATTATCTCTACTGAAAATACCCTTTGAAAACTGAAGGTGAGTTGAAGATAATTTCAGATACACAAAAATGAATTTGAGAGGGATTGAAGGCCTAAACACAGAAGCTAAAATTATAAATGCTTTAGAAGAAATAAAGGAGAATATCATCTTTATGACCTAAAGTTACAGAAAAGTTTCTTAGAACACGCAAAAGCAGGGGCGCCTGAGTGGCTCAGTCGGTTAAATGTCCGCCTTCAGCTCAGGTCATGATCTCACAGTTTGTGGGTTCGAGCCCCACGTCAGGCTCTGTGCTGACAGCTCAGAGCATGGAGCCTGCTTCAGGTTCTGTGTCTCTTCCTCTGCCCCTCCCCGCTCATGCTCTGTCTCTTAAAAATAAATAAACATTAGGGGCACCTGAGTGGCTCAGTCGGTTAAGTTTCTGACTTCGGCTCAGGTCATGATCTCACCGTTTGTGAGTTTGAGCCCCGCGTCCGGCTCTGTGCTGACTGCTCGGAGCCTGGAGCCTGCTTCAGATTCTGTGTCTCCCTCTCTCTCTGCCCCTCTGTTGCTCGTGCTCTGTCTCAGTCTCTCTCTCTCAAAAATAAATAAACATTAAATATAATTCTATAAATGTTAAAAAAAGACACAAAACCAAAACCTTAAAGAAAAGAAGTAATATACTGGACTTCATCAAAGCTAACATTTCTATTCATCCAAATATTTAAAATAAGTTATGACAACAACCTAAGTGTCCAGTAATAGATGAATGGATAAAGAAGATGTGGTATAAGGACACCAGGGTGGCTCAGTCGGTTGAAAAGTCACAGACTAGGTGAGGGAAAATATATATACGGACAGAGAAAGGGTAGTGGCTGGGGGACAGAGATCTAGAATATAAAAAGGATTCTTCAAAATTATAGATAAAAAGAAAAGGCAACAAAAAATTTTTAATGGGTAGAAGCATGGATATGCACATCAGTAAGCACACAAAGATACTCAAAATAATTAGCCATCAAAGAAACTAAAATTAAAACCATAGTATATGGTGTAAATTAACTCCTGTACTTTAGTGGTGGGAATTTAAAATGGTACAACCACTGAAGAAAATTGAGTTTCACTTAAGTTAAAACATAAGTTACCATATAGCCTGACAATTCCACTCCTACATGTTATCCCAAAAGAAATAAACACATACGGCCAAATATTTGTACACATATGTTCATATAAGCGTTACTCATAATATGCAAACACTGGTAATGATCCCAATGTCCACGAACAGGTGACTGGATAAACAAATTGTGGCAGAAATGATATCATCAAAATGGAAACATAAGTTGTCCTCCACTTCAGCCCCCCCCCCCCAACAAGACCAATTAGCCACTATCCATAGACAAGACACCAGTATAAAAATCCTAGAACCCAACGGTGAGGCCAAAGTTTCTCTCTGGACCACAGAGACAGAGAAGGACTGCATTAAAAGGGGAAGGAAGAGGAATGGTTTCACTTTGACCACATGGCCCCTCCCCCAGGCCAGCACCGCATCATACTGACTCCTGGGCCTACAGTTTTCTTCAGTGGATTTAAGAGAACCCAAGGGGGACCTACCCAGCATTGCAGGACACTTCCCTGGACACCTACTCAGGCCTCACCTCATAGCAGTCACTGGAAGAAGCTCTGGAGCTCAACCACTGGGCATCAGATAGGGGAAAAAGGGGGCAGGGCTTACAGCAACCAGCACTCAGTGGCACCCAAGCTGACACAACTGACAGTTCTGCAGATGTCTGCAGATCTAGCCAGGGAGCTCAACTGGCAGACACATTCTGTGCCTCCCTGTCACTGCCCCTTGCCCATTCTGCCTCGCTGTCTCTCTCAAAAGTAAATAAACATTAAAAAAAAATTTAAGGGTTACAACAAGATACATAATAACACTCTCAAAAGTCAAAAACAAAGAGAGAATTTTGAAGGTGGCAAAAAGTAATTCACTACCTAGAAGGAAGTCTCCCCTCCCTCCATTAGACAATGAAACTTTCCAAACCTGGAAAGTGTGGGATGATATATTCAAAACACTAAAATTTAAAAACCTCAACAACTATACCTGGCAAAGCTCCCCTTTATAAACAAAGGAAAGATAAAGACTTCCCAAATATGAGGAAGCTCATCAACACTAGACCTCCCTCACAAGAAATGGGAAAGAATATTCTACAAGCTGAAATGAAAGGATGCTAACCAATACTGTAAAAATGTATGACTGTGTAAAACTCACCAATAAAGGTAAATATATAGTCAAAATATATAGTCAAAATCAGATTCCCCAATATTGCAATGGCAAGGTGCAAATCACTTACAACTCTAGTTTAAAAGGCTTTAAAAATATTAAAATAAATGTAACTATAATAATGTTTATTATATACACAATAAAAATGTGCTAATTATAACATAAATAACCTAAAATGTAGAGGATGTGGATAGAGAAGTAAAAGTACAGAGTTTCTATGTGCTGTTCAAGTTATCAGCTTAAACTATGATGTTATAACTATAAAGTATTTTATGTAAGCCTCGTGGTAACCACAAAGAAAAAACCTGTACTAAATACACAAAAGGTTATGATAAAGGAGACAAAGCATACCACCACAGAAGTCAAAAAATACAAAGGAAGAGAGCAAAAGAGGAAGCAAGGAACAATAAATCTATAAAACAATTAGAAAATAATTAACAAAATAGGAATAGTAAGTCCTTATCTATCAATAATTGTTTTAAACATACATGGATTAAATTCTCAACCAAAAGTCACAGAATGGCTGAATAGACTTAAAGAAGAAAGATCCAAGAATATGCTGCCTGTAAGAGACTCAACTTAGCTTTAAGGGCACATGTAAGATGGTACTGAAGGGATAAAAAAAGATATTCCAAGCAAATGGTAACATAAGGAAGCAGGGATCACTATACTTATATCAGACAAAAGGACTTTAAGCTAGAAATGCTCATAAGAGACAAAAAATGCCATTTTATATTGATAAAAAAAGTCAATTCATCAAAAAGATGTATCAGTCATAAATATTTATATACCCAATATTAGAATACCTAAATATAACTAAGCAAGTATTAACAGAACTAAGAGAAGAAATAAACAGCAACAGCATTTAAGACAAATGAAAATGGAAACACAAAATAGCAAAACTTACAGGATGCATAAAAAGCAATTCTAAGAGGAAAGTTAATAACTATGAACGCATACGTTAATAAAAAGAAAGATCTCAAATAAGCACCTTACATTATACCTCAAGGAACTAGAAAAAGAAAAACTAAATATCAGAAGGAAAAAACATAATAAAGATTAGTGCAAAAATAAATGAAATAGAAACAGAAAAACAACAGAAAAGACTAACAAATCTAAGAGTTCCTTGAAAAGATAAACAAAATTGATAAAACTTTAACTAGGCAAATAAAGAAAAAAAGAGACCCCAAGTAAATAAAATCAGAAATGAAAGGGAGACATTACAACAGATAAAACAGAAATACTAAGGATCATAGGGGCACTTGCCTGGTTCAGTCAGTATAACACATGACTCTTAATCTCAGGGTCATAAACTGAAGCCTCATGTTGGGCATAGAGCCTACTTAAAAAACAAAACAAAACAAAAAACTAAGACTCACAAAAGTCTACTATGCACAATTATACACCAACAATCTGAATAATACCTTCCTTGCAAATACAAAGTTACATTAGTAAATATGAATTATTTATCTCTTCAGTTGACTTCGTCCATACAACTTATTCAGGTCAAATTTTTGTTTAATTATTATTTTGAAAGCTTTATTTGTTTCTAGAAAATTTTAATATAGTATTTCAGAGAATACAAAAATACCCATGTGTCCATGTATAATTAATAAATGCTAACATCGATACACTTTTTAATATTTTTACAATTTATGCAAAATTACAGACTTGGTTAAGCCAGCCCTTGTACATCTCCCCTATTCCATCACCTCCACCTGCTTGCCCCAAAGAACTCACTATTCTGATTTTGCATACATGTTTGTCAATCTTCATACTTTCCTCCCCGATATGGGGCCATTACCAATATACAGTATTTCTGTGTATCTTTAAGTTTTATGTAAATGCTGTTTTACTATAATTTTTTTCTCACTCAGCCTATTGCTTAGAGTTCTTCCAGATTGCCATGTAGATTTTCTTTCATTCCTTTTACATGCTACACATTATTTAACTGCATCACTATATCACAAATCCATTCTCATACTGATAATTAGATTGTTTTAATATTTCCCCAGTATAGAAAGACTGAAATTAAGATCTTTGTCATGACTACTTGTAGACCCATATTAAGAGTTTTCTTGGGGGAAAGGAACTATAGGTTGAAATCTATTGAATGAACATCTAATTTATTAATAATGAAAAACTGCTTTTTAAATAGAGGAATTTACACTTCTGCCAGTAAATTCTGAAATTTTGTATTTTCATGCATTTATTCATACTTATTGCCAAACTCTTCATTTATTACCAGTTTGACAGATTATAAATTGTTCTTTAATAATTTTTAAAACTTTTCCTCAATATGACAAATTTCTTATGTTTGTCATTTGGGTTTCCTTGTCAATGAACTGCCTGTTAATATCTTTTTTTTATGGAATTGGGATTTTTCCCATTTTTTCTATAGTAAATCTATTTATGTTCTCAATATTAATACTTATTTTGTTATATGCACTGCAGAGATATCTTTTCCCCAATCTGTGACTTATCTTTTAATTCTGTATCCAGAGGCTTTAAAAATCAGATTTTAAAAATATTTTGCCATTTTTATATTTATGAATATTTCTCTTTAGGGTTTGTACTTTTTGCATCTTGTTAAATAAATCCTTCATTACTGAGAGCCATTAAAAAGACATAAAAGAAGAAACAAATTAAAATCTTCACACACTAGAAAAGAACAAGAAACTAGGAAGGAAGACAAGGCAGGTTTGAGAAGAACTGACTAGGGTCATGCGGGTAGCTCAGTTGGTTAAGTGTCCAACTCTTGGTTTTGGCTCTGGTCATGATCTCATGGTTTTGTGGGTTCAAACTCTACATTGGGCTCTGTGATGACAGTGCAGAACTTGCTTGGGATTCTCTCTCTCACCTTCCTCACTCTCTGCCCCTCCCCAACTCATGCTGTCTCTGTTCCTCTTAAAATAAATAAACTTTAAGAAAACAATGAAAAGAACTGAAAAAAGATTCTACAAGTAAAAAAATATTTTCCTGAAATTAAAATGTCAATACATTGAACAACCTTTTAGACACAACTGAATAGGGAATGAGTGAACTGGGGAGAATATTAAAATTAATATTTCAATACAGAGATATAAACAGATAGAAAGAAAGGTTAAAAGAGAAGGAGAACAGAATGAGAAGGTCCAATACACGTCTAATTAGTATCTAAAACTAAAACAGAGAGCTAAGTGGGTTGCATACATTATGTCATTTCATTGACATAACACAACTGAAGTTGGTATTATTTTTCCCACTTTATGCAGAGAGAGACACTGAGGTTTAGTTCAATAATATGTCTAATTTACACATATGTTGGCTCATGATGATTAATTTTATGTATTAATTTGACTGAGCTGTGGAGTGCCCAGACATTTGGTCAAACATTAGTCTGTGTTTCCATGAATGTGTTTCTGGGTGAGGGTAACATTTACGTGGGTAGACTGAGCAAAAATTGCCCTCCATAATATAGGTGGGCCCCATCTAATCAGTTGAGGGCCTAACTAAAACAAAAAAGCTGACCCTCCTGCAAGAGGAGGAAAATTCCTCCTGTTGGCCTGCCTTGAGCTGAGACGTTTGGTTTTTCCTACCTTTGGACTGGAACTACAGCACTGGCCCTCCTGGATTTCCAGCTTGCCAACTGCAGATGGTAAGACTTGTCAGCTTTCATAATCGCATGAGCCAATTCCTTATAATAAATCTCTTATATAGGATATATATTCTATTTCTCTGGAGAACACTGACTAATACAAGCACCGTTGCTTTTATGGTTAAAGCGGATGAGTAACTATAGCTAGAGGTCTGAAATCAAAAAAGAGGAGGAGAAGACAAAGAAGTCCACGTAATTTCATGTAAACATACAGCTTATATTCAAAGAACCAATCCCCACAAAGTGGGGAAACTACCTACGGCACTCAATTCATGGAAAATCCTGCTTTAATATAAAAACGCAGAGGTCAAACGAGATGCGCACAGAGGACGGAGCAGCATGTTGCAGCTCTGTGGAGCTCTATTAAATATTGTTCCATCCAGGCTTCCATAAGAAAGGAACACGTGCATTTCAGAGAGGGATAAACACAGAAGGTTAGATTAGGAGAGCCTTTCCCATCCATATTTAACATAAAGTAATAAGAAGATAGGCTTTCCAAGAACAGAGAGCTGGTGAGCATCCAATTCACCAGCCTCCCAGCAGCACTGGCTGCTGCCCAGTTCTGAGTGGGAAGCACACAAATGGGGGAGAGAAGGAGGATTTACCTGGACCCTCAGGAAGAGATAGCCCACACTGACCACTACCCTAACAGCTACAAAATCAAGTGATAAGCAATGAATGTGTGAAAGGTCTAATAGGATTGCAATCTGGAGCAAATCCTGTAGCATTTGGGATGTTTAGCAGAACAAATGGGTGACATTTAATCTGTGTCTATATTAAAAGTCTTAACTTCAAAAAAAAAGTATTTGACTTTTAACTTAATGCTGCATTTAAGCAGTGCATGCACACGGAAAGCTTGGGGGCTGCGGTTTTTGTCTGAACATTGTGTTTGTTTCTGTTGCGATTTGGTGAAAATAAACGGCAGTCTGACAATTACCACCTATTTCTGAATATGACTTTCCTGAAAGAGGCATTTTTCCCAGACTGGAAAGCCATACATGTATGGCATGGAGAACTATATAAAACAGTGTACTTGAGAGAACTGGATTTGTATCCCTCCTTTGCCCCCTCCTATTTGTATAATCATAGCCAACAATATACTAAAAAAAGGTAGCATTCATTGGGAACTTAACTATGGACAGCAGTCGGCTAAGTACCGTACATTTATTATCGCATTTAATTCTTATGACAACTGCACTGGTTGGATATTATTATGATTTCCATTTTTTAGATGAGGAAACTGGTGTTCAAAAAGTTTGTTAAATGCATTTCCCAAGGTCCCTTAGCCTTTCAGACCTTAGATTTCTTATCCATAAATTTTGGGAATTAGACTATGATACTTCAAAAAATTCTGCTTTAGGGGCGCCTGGGTGGCTCAGTCGGTTAAGCATCCAACTTCGGCTCAGCTCATGATCTCACGGTTCAGGAGTTTGAGCCCCAAATCGGGCTCTGTGCTGACAGCTCACAGCCTGGAACCTGCTTCAGATTCTGTGTCTCCCTCTGTCTCTGCCCCTCCCCTACTTGCACTCTGTCTCCCCGTCCCTCTCAAAAAGAAATAAACATTTAAAGAATTTTTTAATTCAGCTTTAACATCTAAGATTCTCTTTAAGAAGCTCTGAAAAAAAGGACTCTATTATGATAACATCCCCCATGATGTTCGACACAATGTATACACTGCAATCGCTAGTAGATTTTTGTTAAAAATTAGCTAGTTTCATTTTCTAAAAAGTCAACCCATAAGTTTCAGTCTTTATTAAATCAACAGATCATGAGTGATCACAGTCACAGACTTTAAACAACATGCCCTGTAAAGTAAAAGAAATCTTGGCAGTAAACCAAGGAAGATCCAGGCGTAATAATGACTTTACAACATTCGCACTTTGAGTTACAGTGGTGACCCCGGTGGGGGATCCACTTAGGATGAGAGTAGAGGAGTGTTGTCTAAATCTAATTTTTTTTAAAGTTTTGCTTTGTGTGTTCAGCAGACAGAATAAATGGCTTTGTTAATATATGTTTTTTTTCTTGGTAGGGTTTAGGGACCTTCATTAGGACAGCTTTGGCCATGATTCATTTGTTGTGATCGTCATTCTCCACTCCATTTATGTCCACGAGGACCCAACTAACTCAAGAAGCTGGATTTTATTTGGATAAACAGGGGGCACTGAGCAATGACCTAAATGTGATACATAATCCTTGAGGAATGGAGGATAAGCAATAGCGAGCCACTGAGAACCAAAACCAATGTCCACATTCTCTGAAAGGAGTAATAAAAGTGCAAATCCGAAGTTGTCTGGAAAACCAAAAGGTAGAGTTACAAAACCGAGAGAGAAAACAAAATATGTTTCCCAGAACTCTATGCCCACACAATGGAAAGGTAAAAAGCCCAAAACTTCAGAAAGTGATGAGAAATGATAGATACATAAAAAAATAAACCAGAACAAAAAGCAAAGAAAGAGAGAAGCTATAATTTCAGGGGGTGCGAAAGTCCAGGGGAGCCATAATACATTACTTAGTATGTAGCAACAAAAAAGAAGATTTCAAACCAGCATCTCAGTTAGACTTCAGACCTACTCTATATTTTGAGGAGAAATAAAGAAACCATTATTTAATTACTACTCTTGAATTATATTCTTTATGACATACTTGCTTTTTTAGCTTTTAAAAATCTTCTGTAAGAATGTAATTCTAACATTTTATTCACCAATACAACTTCTACAGTCATTCCGACCCACCTCTACCTAGCCTGAATAATGAAGAAAATATTATCACTCATTTTACAAATATACTGAACACCTACTGCTAGGTATCTTGCTAAGCCCTGTGAATGAAAAGGCAAAGTTCATCTTCCTGCTCTCAAGTAACTCACAGTCTAATGGGGAGAGCTGATTGAACAGTTAATTTTAACACAATTTAAAAGGTGCTGTGATAGATGGGAGACGGTGCTGTAACCAAGCCTGGTCCTAAGAGCACAGAAACCTGCATTGTTCAAGGTCAAGAAAATCTGCCAGCAATTTTTTTCATCAGCTTTGGTGAAGGGAGGCTGCCCTTTTGGCAGGTTACTATGGTCAATCAACAATGTCCACTAACTACTTAACACTGCCCCCCACCAGGAGGTAGGGGTCTATGACCCTTCCCTCTGAATCTGGGGAGGCTCAGTGACCCCTTGACCAATAGAACATGGCAGAAGTGACATGTGCCAGTTTCTAGGTCTTAAGAACTGGCAGCTTCCACTTCCTCCTCCTAGAACATTCATGACTTGGATTTTTAAAGTCAAAAAGCAAACGTGTGTCATAAAGAATATATTCAAGACTAGCAAGCCCTAAGATGTCATGAAAAGATCTGACCGCCCTGTTAAAGAGACCATAGGGTGAAGCCTTGAGATTTTTTATGACACTATATGGAAAAAGGGAGGAAATGGCTGAATCCAGCCTTCTGGCTATCCCCTCTGAGGCACCAAGGGAAGCGTTCTTGATCCGTCCAGACCAGCCTTACCTATTGCTGAATACCATTCAATGATCCCAGTTGACACAAAGTGGAGCAGAAGCTGAGCACTATCCATCATTCTACCCTCAAAATCATGGTAGGTAGAAAAGATATTCTTTTAAATGAATGAGATCTGGGGTTGTCTGTTACCCAGCAATAAATAAGCAGAATGGGAGCACCTGGGCGGCCCAGTCAGTTAAGCACCCAACTCCTGATTTCGGCTCAGGTCATGATCTCATGGTTCATGGGAGTGAGCCCTGTGTTAGGCTCTGTGCTGATTCTCTCTCTGTCTCTCTCTCTCTCTCTCTGTCTCACTCTCGCTCTCTTGCTCTCACTCTGCCCCTCCCCTGCTCATGCTCTCTCTCTCTCAAAATAAATAAATAAACAATAAATAAATAAATAAATAAATAAGCAGAACAGATAAACTGACTTGGAAGTGGATATAAGACAGGGCATGGGGGGAAATAAAGAACCCCAAAGAAAAGGTTACTGGGACATGGTGGAACATTCTTCCCACTGGTAGGAGGTGGGAATCCTTGGAATCAGTAAACTATTTAAAGAGAGGAAGAGTAAGAGTTCACCAAAGAAAGCACATCTTGGCATTCTCATGGTTACTTCACTCCCAACATTTACTTCCTGCATATGATTCCTTCCTGTTGCTCTTATGGCTTCAGTAAATTTTGTTAAGGCTCATAGCCTAAATTAGAGTGAGGGAAAGGGCACAGCAGGGCAGGGAAGGGATAAACAAACAGTCATGTCCTAGTTGTTAGGTCAGACTGCCTACATCCAAATCCCAGGTCTACAAGTGACTTGTTTTATCCCCTTGGACAAATTACGTAAACCCTTTGTGACTCAGACACCCCATTTGTAAAACTAGAGATAGCACTGACTCCCTATGCCTTCTATATCCATCATGAAGAAAAAATAGGGAGACTCATAAACCTACCTAAGCCTTCTCCTCAGCATCACAGCCTTACTTCCAACATCTGCTTTGAGTCCAACTTGGCTTCTAGAGGATGGGGTGAAGGGTCTATAAAGCTGGACAGTGACTAAAATGCCTCCAGACAACAAGCATGTCAGGTAGAGAGGGCAAGATGAGAGAATACACAGGAGTATGTGATAGAAGTTTCTTTGGAAACCATATGTAGACCAAAATAACATGACATCTGGTGTGTAGAGTGGAAGGTGTAGGCAGTGGGGACAGACAGAAGGAGTGGAGCCGGACAGGACAGCAAGAGCAGACCATGGAAAGCCTTATTTTCCACACCAAGTAGTCTGGGCTTCCGTAACAGCAAGTCAGTGGGGGAGGGCAATTCCAAAGTCTGAAATTGTAGGCATTTCATAATTACCACATCCTAAAGTTTCATCTTCAGGAGAAATTTTCCAGGCTGGTAGGGAATGCATTGTTTTTCCATTGTCATTGCAGAAGCTGAGATCTAGGGATATAGTCACTAGGACTCACCTGGTTTGTACAGTCTTCTCAGACCCAAGCGACCAAAGGCAGAAAATGAAGGTGGTGGTAGAAGCCCACTCAACACTTACATGTGAAGAAAACGGTTACTTTATAAATCCTTCACTCCACTCTGGAATTTCCCCAGACAGGAAAAGCAATAAATATATCCTAGGCAATCTAGTTCATACACCCAGCTTACTTCCTAAGCTATAGTAATGAAACCAAACAGGAGCTGGTGGTCAGTTATATATGCCAAGCTTTTCCAAATGATTCTTCTCTGCAAAGTTTTTCTGTCTCGTCCTGTAAAGCAACGCGAGACCTTTGTTCAACTAGACAAGATTCCAATTGTCCATATAAAAAATAACAAATGACTTTAACAGCTATATGGCCCATCAGGCTAATGGTGGGAAACCTACATTACTTCCTGTCAATGAGGTAGCACAGATTTGTTTAATGATCAGCTTACCTTGCCCTTTGCCTGCAATGTGAATGAAACTCATATTCTTTCCTGAGCAGAGTGACTTCTAAATCCAAGTCAGCTGGATTAGATCTAAATTTTTATGTTTCCATTCCATTTGTCATGCTTCATTTAAAACCATTAAGGAAGGGTCCCTGGGTGGCTCAGTCAGTTGAGCATCCAACTCTTGGTTTCTACTCAGGTCATGATCTCACGGTTTTGTGAGTTCAAGCCTCACACTGGGCTCTGCACCAGCACCATGGAGCCTGCTTGGGATTCTCATTCTCTCTCTCTCTGCCCCTCCCCACTCACATTGTCTCTATCTATCTCAAAATAAATAAATAAACAAAAAATTAAAAAACAATTTTTAAAAAACCATTAAGGAATAAAAGATAGCCAGTCTCTCCCAATCATTAACCTTTAACATTTCTAATCTAGAGAAAGTTCACTCACAAGACTCAGAATGACTTACTAGTTAGGAATATTGGAATTCTGCAATAAAATGAAACCTGTGTTTTCAACAATACCCCTTTATTTTTCAGTTATTAAACCCTACCAACAACTAGCACGTTTACTAACATGAACAACACAGGAGGGAACAGTAGTCTTCAGAGAGTCCCTCATCTAAAGAAGAAAGAACAAACAAAAGACGTATGCTTCTGTATTCATTGGTGGTCAGAAATTCAGCAGATCAAAGGAAATGGAGTTTCAGACTGTTGCAAACTATCTTTATTCTATGACCTCTTACTTTCGCCATAAGGAAACAAGAAGGAAGAAACAATCCTTATTACTTTCCTGGTCTGTGTCAGGATATGAGTATTTTGTAGCTACTACTTTCCTTTTAGAAAAAGGCGCTATTACGTTTATAGCCATTCCTCACAGACTCTCTGTTCCCTCTCACCAAACCCTCACCATTGCCACTATTGATTCACTTACTAAACCCTTAGAACACTTTTTTTTTTTAAGGATAATGATTTCCCATTTAAAATAAATTAATGTTTATTTTTGAGAGAGAGGGAGAGAGAGAGAGAGAGAGTGAGAGCAAGCATGAGTGGGGGAGGGGCAGAGAACGAGGGAGACACAGAATCTGAAGCAGGCTCCAGGTTCCGAGCTTTCAGCGCAGAGCCCGAAGCAGGGCTCGAACCTACAAACCATGAGATCATAACCTGAGCCAATGTCTGATGCTTAACCGACTGAGCCACCCAAGAGCCCCTAATCCCTTAGAACCCTTCTTAAATCTTCTCAGTATGACCTCACCTCCATCATCATTGCTTTTCTTGCCTCGAACAGCCCAAACCTCTCTTTGATTTCAGTCTCTATTCATTCTCCATTCAAGTAACTAGCGTTGCCTTTCCAAACCATAAGCCTCATTATAAACCTTCTTACCTCAAAATTCTTCTGGACTAATTCTAAAATTCTTCAGGATAAATGTTAAATTCCTTAATCTGGTCCCCTCTCCTCACCCATGACATGGCTGTAATTGTGGCCCCAGGGAAAAGGGTAGACACAGTCTAGAATTGAAAGAACATACTCTTGTCATGTGAAGTCAGCAGTTCGAGCAATTGTTCAGTCTAGACTTTAGTCTTTTATGTTCCAGGCCTTAAGGAAGAGGAAAACCAGGTCTTTCAAAAGGCCTGAGGTCTTGAGTGCAGAATTTGGGGTATCACATAGGGTCACACAAAGTGGACTTTGTGGTTGCCTCCGCAGACTAAGTATTTTCCTACGGGAGAATAGTTCTTCAATTCTCCAATTTCTCCTTTCTCTTGCTGAGAAAAAACTTTGAAGCTTGATTGACCCCAAGAGGCTGTGATTGGCCTAAACCAAGCAAGCAAGGCATGGCAAGGCCATGGCACCTCTCTTGGCACAGTGAATGGCTCAGGGATGGGTACATACACGGGCCCTGATCTGAACAGCTCAGAGCATTCTTGTGGCTCCTAGGATTGCTTCTGAGGCAGGCACATGATCTAAGATGCTCCAATCACAATAAAGCTCTGGACTTGGAGGAATGCGACAAGACACTGTTACTTTCCCTGGCTGTGAAGAAGGAAACTTCCAGCCTATAGCTGCTAGCAACTACCTTTCCACTACCATAAAGTCAGACTTAAGGATAAAACCAACATAAAAGTGGGCAGAGAGTGACACAGAATACTTAGAGAACCACACACACACAAGAATGGGGCTTCATTCCTGAGGACACTGTGGATATTTGGGTTATTGAGTAAATGAGTCAGTAAATTCCCTTTACTGTTGAACATCAGACCTATCACTTAAAGCATCCTAACATATCCTATGCCTTCCTTCCTTTTCCTCTTCAACACTACTCCTTCATCCTTATAAATTCTTTTCTCTCCCCCATTCCACTTATTTTATCTCTGGGTCTCAGGAGAGGCTGTCAGCATGAATGAAAATTCCTTCTTCTGAGCCAGCTGGGACCTAGAAGTGGGTAGGTGCGTCCAGCCCTGTGGACAGAAGAGGTAGGACGCTCCTCTAATGAATTAGATTCAAGGTTAAATACCTTAGAAACAATGAGATCTTTCTTCTCCATGTCTCCAGCACAGTTATTATGTTAAAAATGTTTAGTCTTTTGCCAACTTGAATTCTACTCCCAAAGATCCCCTCTGTTAACCTGACTTTAGTTCACAGCAAGACCTGGGGAAGCCAGGGAGAAAATGAGGGGTGATGGAAGGAGAAACACAAATCACTCCACAGTGCACATGGAATTATTCACGGTCCCCTGAAGAGCATGGCTTTAAACAGTCCTCTGCCTTTCCACATACACTTCCCTCTGCCCAGAATCCCTCAACTCAACTTATGGCCTTACAGATGTTGCCCTACCTTTTAAGACTTTACTGAATAAAGAATAAGGTTATGAAGCCACGGGCACAACTGAGTATTCTCTCCATCATGTCCCCACTACCGTATTCTATCCTAGCTCTTGCCATTCTTTTTCAAACTTACTTGTGTTCAATTCTGACTCCCCTACCAGCCTCAAATGATAAATGTCACTGGAAAGCAAAGCCCCTGTCATATGGTAAAGGCTCAAAACCTTTTGGGTGCCGTCTCTCATCGATAAGCTAAAAATATGAAAAGGATTAGCTTCAGACCTCTCATATAATAGAAGTCTTCAGTGAATATTATAGTCAGTGGAAGGAAGAAAGAGAGCTTTGAAGGTAAGATCTGAACCCTTGTATGAATATAAAAAAGAACTTTGCACTAAAGCCTCAAACACCTAACCCTTGTGTTAAATCCCTGTCAGCAAACAACCACCACAGCATCTACGGCCAAACCCTAGCCAATTAATTACCATTGCTAATTAATCTGGTTAATTGCTTCACCAATCACAGTGCTGCCTCATTTAAATTTAACCTGACAAACCAAATACTTATACCAAACTCTTCATAAACCCTGACTTTCACATTTTTCAAAAGGGTGCATTGCCAGTTTGAGGTTCCTCTTAGCCAGCAAGAAATAAATGCAGCTTTTGTCTTTCAGACTTGAGTCTGGGGTCTTTTTAAGTTGTGATTGCTTTTAATAAATTACAGTTTTACTTATTGATGAGACCTGAAAATACACCCAACCTACAACAAATGACATTTTCCAGGCCAGTGGAATAAAGCATCTACCACCTAATCCACACTTAAGGGGGTAGGTACCACCCCTACCCCCTTAACCTCTCTGAAGACATTTTGTTTTCTGTTTTACCAACTCTATAAATACAATTGATTCCTTTCTTTTCCATTCAAGAAAGCTCAAAGTCACCTGCTTGAAATTATAAGAATTACTTGAAGAGATCTTTAGAGAAACAAGAACTATGTGGATCCAAGATATAAGTAATCCAAAAATTAACGGCTTACTTGCTCAGGTGCCGAACCAAAGTGTCTGAGCTACCTAGGATTTAAATTTCAGTGCAGAGCCTCAAAGAAATCTTCAATATTGATTTCCATCAAAGCAAATTAATACTGTTTTTATTCATTTTAATTCTGGAAGAGATTTTGCTGCTGGTATTTTTAAATATATCCTTCTTTATAATTGCATTCAATCTATTAGTCTAATATAATATCTTTTAATTTAAAAAAACTATCCAATGCAGAACTTCAAACTGTACAAAGAAATGGACTATGAAATTTATCCTCTGTGCTTGGCACTGACATTTCGTTTACAGTGGGTGTAGCAGATGGGAACCGGGCCGGTGTCCGTTTTAGCTAGCTGGTAATAAAGTGGTTTGATCACACGAATATTCCTTTTCATCCTCTTTGCTGGCGGTTAAGATGGCATGAAAACGCTCGAGCACAGAGACGGTCTTACAGGAGCCACTAGACACACACTTCGTTCAAAGATGAAAGTCAGCATAAGAAAAGTAAATATCGTGGTATCTGTTTTGCCAAAACGGCCTAATTCTCTCCCTCCGCAGCACATGGTGGGATTATACTTCCTTCCTTCTTATGTCTGGGTGGGGTGTGCCAGAAAGATATGCAGATATGTAGACCATTTCAGTTACCCTGTGAGGCCCTCCAGAGCCCTCTTTTTCCTTCAGAAATGGAGACCGGCTCTTCTATCAGACCAGATCCGTAAGTGATTATGGTGAACGGAACCTTACGATGATAGTGATGAACATGAAACATGACATAGAGATAAACCTTTGTTGTTTTAAGGCACAGAGAGTGTGGGGTTACGTGTCATTCTAGTAAAACATGGTCTCTCCTGACTGATTCAAGTGTAACATGGTCCATCCAAGGAAACGAAGTCATATGGGCACTAAAAATACATCCCAATAGAGTGATTTCACCTAAACGTAATCTTTTCTGGACACTGATAATATTATGCTATGCACGGATGTCACTTGAAATTCTATGGATTAAGAAACTTCAAGTACAAATAGCATGAAAATGGCTTTAACATTTCACCTAATGTTAAAATCTCAACTGACAAAGTAAACTCTAACGTTGGAGGCTGGGGCGCCTGGGTGGCTCAGTCGGTTCAGTGTCCGACTTCGGCTCAGGTCATGATCTCACGGTTCGTGTGTTGGAGCCCCGCGTTGGGCTCTGTGCTGACAGCTCAGAGCCTGGAACCTGCTTCAGATTCTGTGTCTTCCTCTTTCTCTGCCTCTCTCCAGCTCGCGCTCTATCTCTCTCTCTCTCTCTCTCAAAAAATAAACAAACATTAAAAAAATAAAAAATAAATAAAATCGGAGGCCAAAGTAAAGTGAAATAGCTCAAACTCTTTACCACACACTTCGTGCTCTTGCCCCAGTAGGGGCTGGGGCTGGAAGCGTAATTGAGGTTTGTCCGCTGACTGCTGTTACCCCAGATGCCGTCTCTAATAATTACAGCCAGGCCTTTATCCCCCCTTTCCTAGTTTCCTTCTTAGCATGAGTCAACAAACTTCCTTTTAAGCTCTGTAAGGGGCACTGGTGTTTCTTTTGTTCTTGGCAGAGGGAGGAATATTTTTAGAAAATAACCTTACTATTTTCAGAGGGGGGTCATTATCAGCCACAAAATGAGAATAATGCGTGTGCCCCAGAGGGCTCCTAGTTAGCGAATTCTGAGCTCTTTGACTCCAAACCACAGAAGCTTCACCAGCTTGAATTAACCCTAGTTGCAGAAGCAATTCAGGACACGACAACTCCTCTCCTGCTACCTGGCTGGGCTTTAGTTTCTAGGGGGTGGAGAAAGGGAGTTTGCAGAGTTGTAGAGTCAAAAATAAAATCACATCATCCTTGGGCGTCATAAATCTTCACTACAGGAAACAGGAACGCCCCCACAAACTTCCCAAAGATCAGCTAAGTCCTGGTGACAGAAATGCAGCATAGTCTCTCTGCTGCGGACGGTGTGTGCCTTAAGTCTTGCTGGCTCCTTCCGCTTGTAAAACTCAGTCTGTGCAAATGATCCTGGGCGTCTGGACATCACTCTTGTCTCAAAAAGGAGAACTTGTAAATATCCTCAACACATGTGTAAATGACACTCTTGCAACCCTTCTTTCTCCCCTCCCCATTTCATCTTCCCCCCTCGTGCTCTGGAACCAAACCTTCCTTTATCTGGAGTTCCTTAACATTTTCTCCAAGAACAGTCCCACATAATTCCTAAATTGAGCCTGCCTTCTTTTTACGTTGTGGCAAAGTGCAATTACAGTTTAAAGGGAATATTTATGTACATTAGTTAACGACATCATTGCAACTTACTGCTCACACATCAACACTTAATTAGTGTAAGCATAAGTGACATAATTGCTACAAGGCATGCATTTACTAGTAATGTGAGGTAATTTCATGCACTATGCACATTTTAAATATCTACTTTATACTTTGTCAGGCTGAATTTTTTAAATCAATAAGGGATATTTACATGGATCAGAAGGCAGTCTTCTTCCCTACCATAGACAAATATACTGGTAATGGCCTTCTGACGCATTTAATATCCTGCAGAGTTTTGAAAGCCAGAAAGGTTAAAGATGGGCTGCAGACCCTGCCCTGGGGGATAAAGAGAATCCCCTAATGTATACAATAGCCTCTGCATTAATTACATATGTTGCCTTCTTTCATGCACAACTACACAATAGGCATTTACATCTCTCTCCGGGCATACAGATTCTAGTTTCGAAATAATCCTTTGAAATATGGTGGTTCTGTAAAATGGGGAGTTTCAAAGCCCTCTTCCAAAATCGCAAATACTTCTAAGAAATTATGAAGGGTGGCTTTCTACAATGCTCATTTATTCAAAGCAGCTCCCTTCGGAGACTTCTCCAGTGGCTTTTCCTGTGCTTCATCGTCAAGTTCAAACCCCAGCATGGGACAGCGCCAGCCCCTCCGGATCTGGTGGTTATTCACTTTCAGCCTCCTGAGACTGGGCATTCCAGTCACTCCCAAGGCCGGCTCCTCTCTACACCCTTTCTCATGCTACGCCCCCTTCCTGCTGCAAACCTTCTAGTCTCCGCTCTGTCAGGTATGCTCCTGTCTCCCAGATCACAGCATCAGTCACATAGCATGGTGCTACACACACATCTGTCGCCCGGTTAGATCTCGGACAAGATTCACATGAAGAATTGGATTTCGCTTAGCTGATCCCCACGTACCTGGGTGACTACCATGTCCTACAGAGGCAGAAAAGCGTAGTGAGTGAGAACCTGTGCTTTAAAATAAAAATATCCTCCACTCAGGGTGACTTTAGCCAAAATCCTTCTCCTGTCTCAAGTTCCTCATATGGAGAATGGGAAGAAGTGGCTTGAATATCAACCTTACAGGTTGGCTCGCCCTAGTTAGAGCCCTTGGGCTATATACATGGAGTTTTCTCCCCGGCTGCCTGTCTGTCTGTCTGGTAGCCAAGCCCATTTTTATCCCTGAAACTCATCGACAGGCCTGCCCTACCTTGCTTGCATACCCAGCTCTCCCAGCCCAGGTTAGTAATCAGGCCCCCTACTGCTCTGGAACCAAGTTTTAATGGTCATGTCCACAGCAATGCCGGGATTCTGAATTACTTTTTTTCCCCTAAGGAAGGCAATCAACACTGCTCCTCAAGATAGAAGTGTCCTAGATGAAAGTTCCGGCTCAGCCACTATGTAAGTTATTTAGCGACTATTTAAGTGCCAACCAGGCAATGTGTTGGGTGGTGAGTGACAGCCGCCACCGCGCTGGGCGCCAATGGTTCCACCTGGGTCTGAAGCAGGTCTCAAACTTGTCGGAGGCTGTTTCTTTAATGTGGAGACAATATCTTCCCCCCCACCTCACTGAAAATCTGTGATGAGAATAAAAACAGATGAAAATAAAAACCAAAAAAAAGCATATATGGGAATATATTACAAACTGTAAAGTGCTATGAAAATCAGGACTATCGGATCCGGACCCCTTCCCAATCCTCTTCTAACCCTCAGTCAGTATGAACCTAGCAGGGCATGTCACAGAGCCAAATGCACTTCCCTCTACAGTTTCTATCTGTAGACCATGCTATGCTCCCCATAAGTTCAGATCTTCCTGCTTGACAGGCTAATGTGCCGTTGCCATCCCCCTTGATATTAGTCTAATTCTGATTTGAGGCTATGGAAGTGACAAGTGAAGCTATTTTAGAGGTGCCTGGGGTCGTAAAACATTTTGAAAATTATTTTGCTGTCGCGCTCACGTCAGAATAGATCTGCATGAAGATTCTGTGGTTCCGAAGGGAACATGAGGTCTTCCTGCTTGTGCTCTGGAGACAGCTTGGCGTGATGAGCAGTGGTGCCATCAGTCACTCCGAGGAATGCCAGGGAGGCCCGCTTGGCACCCATGAGCCAGGGCCTTGAGGATTTGCCAGGCAACTCTGAGGAAGTGTTGCCACCAAGAGTGCCTAGAAGGATCCAGGAGCAGGAAACAAAGAGTCTCTTGCCACCAAGATACTTTTTTTGAAGTGTCAGAAATGGATGTCGTTTTTCAACAGGAGAGACCCAGAAAGCATTGAGGGAAAGTATCCATCTTGCACTTTTTAAGAGATAATGGAGAAAAGTTGCAAAAGTCAGAATTGAAATTCTCTAGCCCTTTATTCTTTTCTCTCCATTTGTTCGTTGAGCCTAGCTGCTCCCTTTATTTTATTTTATTTTATTTTATTTTATTGAAGTTTATTTATTTTGAGAGAGAGAGAATGAGAGCACACAAGTAGGGGAGGGGCACAGAGAGAAGGAGAGAGAGAATCCCAAGCAGGCTCCACAGTGTCAGCACGGAGCCTGACGTGGGGCTCAAACTCACAAACTGTGAGATTATGACCTGAGCCGAAATCAAGAGTCATATGCTTAACCCACTGAGCCACCCAGGTGCCCCCTAGCTGCCCCCTTTAAATAATGGTAGTAATGAATCCAATGAGGACAATGGCACAAGATGCATTTGTAATAATAAAGCCTTGAAGTAGGAGTTTTCCAAAAGAGGAAGCCCAGAGGTGTCACGGAGGTATCTTACTTTTTACCACAGATGGGAATGAAAGGCAAGGAGGAATCAAGTATGGAGTGACCAGAGTCTGTACTATGAACACCTGGCCCACAAAGGTAACTTCTTCACTTTTATCTGTGTCTTTCTGAGGCATATAGCAGGGGAATCCATACACACAAACCAAGAGCTCTACTCCCAAAGCATCTGAATACCTCAAAGCACAAAAGTAATGTCTAGATATTTTCTTCTAAACCTAATGAGGCTGTGAGGTCCTTTAGGATGAGAACTATTTGTTATCCATTTCTGTACCCACCATAACGCACAGTGCTTTATGTAGAGAAAGTCTTCCATGGGTGCTTATTGAATGAATGAATGACCAAATAACTACGAAAGAACTAAGAGAAAGAGGAAACAGGCAAAGAGGAGATTGAAAAGAAGAGGAGAAAAAATACACTGTATAGAGAATAATGAGCATATAAAATTAATGGCATCATGGTTGTTTATCCAACCTAAGCTACTTGACTGATTTAAAAAAAAACAAAACACCAGGTGAGTTGAGTGCTTTGTCTAGGGAAGCAGAAAGTCACTGCCCCATGGCTTTCTTCCTGTCCCTTGCCAAAGCTCCTCAACCATAGACCCTATCTCACCACGAAGAACACAGAAAAAATGGTACCTTTCAGATAAAAATCCCTCTTGTGCATGACGAGTTTTTCTCAGCTTCCTGATTCCAACAGCCTTCTATAGATCTATAATTCTAGAATGTGGTAACTGAAATTACTCTTGCCATCCCCTAATTCTATGCACAAAGGTCATCCACACATAGAGCCACCATCATATGTCATACCCTGCTAATGCACTAGAAGGATTCAAAGTGGTGCATCAGATTCAGCAGCTTTCAGACAAAGAATATTATTTTTAATGCACTGTGGCAAAGTAAGCGTCAATGGTGCTTTTGACCTTCATTATTTGTTCTGAAGAGAACCACATGGTTCTCAGAGCTTGCAAGAGCATATTTCCACAAACCTCCATCAAGTAACAATTATCGATGATTCTAATCTCTTTCAATAAATATTTTAGAACATGGCAGAATCATGGTGTCAGTAGGAGACATCCTCAAAATGTCCTCCTGGATAGGAGCTATTATTTTTCTAGTTACACAAAAGAGAGAGCTTTTATCCACCTTCTCAGTAGACTGATTTATTTACGTCACAAATCTCCACATAAAGGTTTTAATAGCGAAGAAACTGTTACTCCTAGGTCGTCTCTCGGACACTTGAACCATTCTTGCGCTCCATTTTTCCTCATTTATGTCAATTCACACCTATATGCACCTTCAGAAGCTCTATCTCTAGGCCCGAGGAAAAGTTGCAACCAAACAAGGATGCATCCAGGCCTGGTACAGACCTGGATAAGCAGAGATGTACTCCAAAATATGTCCAGCCCTTTTTATATAACTCATCTTGCCAGTGTGGTTTACTGCACAGCGGTTCCAAAACCACAATTTACAATGCACAATACTACATGTGTCATGTCACAAACAAAGGCAGACATCCATTTTATAATAATAGCAATGTAAAAACAATAATAACAACACCAACTTCAACTGCAACTTGTGGTTACCTTCTGGCTCCTCAGACACAACAGATTCAAAATATAAACCACTAGTGGAAGATAAAGGTTTGTATCAATTATATTTTACCTCTGAAGTATCTAGAGTCCTTAAAACATAGGCTGGATATTTTATACCCTTCAGTTCAGTTGTGCCACATTTCAGTAAATGGTAGGCACTCATTATTTCCCACTGACCATGACTGCCTGAAGAATGAAAATCTCCAGCTAGGCTTTGCAGAAAAATTGAGAATTGAAGCCAAGCTTCAAAACGAGACCCACTGAGGGGTGCCTGGGGGGCTCAGTTGGTTAAGTGTCCGGCTTCGGCTCAGGTCATGATCTCACGGTTCGTGCGTTCAAGCCCCGCATCAGGCTCTGTGCTGACAGCTCAGATTCTGTGTCTCCCTCTCTCTCTGACCCTCCCTTGCTCACGCTGTCTCTCTCTCTCGCTCTCAAAAATAAATAAAGACATTAAAAATTTTTAAAGGAAAAAAAGGAGACCCACTGAGTCCCGCAGATCCTACCTGCAGATAGCATCTCTCCCAGCTCCCCCATTTCACTCCTCTGGGCCTGATTCACACACCGTTATCTGCAGCCAGCGCATGTGCTCTTGCTTTCAAACAGCTTCCAGAAGCAAAGACCACACTATAGTTCATCTACAAAACAAGTAAGTATATATACGATCAGGCTGGCATCAGACGTCTCATCAGCAACCCTGCATGAGAAAAGTTAAAGACATATTCAAAGTTCTACAGGATTCTGAACCTGAAATTCTATAGCCAAACAAAATACCAAGGAAAAAGGATAACATAAAGGCATGTTTGGATGTGTACAGATACAGGATGCTGATACGCCGAGCACCATTTGTAAGTCTGACATGTGAATATGTCCTACAGACAATGAAGTTGAAACCAAGAGAGAGGAGACATAGGATTCTGAAACAAGAGAAGCTACCCCAAAAGAGTAAGACACATTCAAGGCTTAACAACTGTTGATGCTGTAAGCAAATTAAAAGAGTGACCAGCCCTGGGGGCACCAGGGTGGCTCAGTCGGCTGAGTGTCCAACTTCGGCTCAGGTCATGAACTCACGTTTCGTGAGATCGAGCCCCACGTCAGGTTCTGTGCTGACAGCTCAGAGCCTGGAGCCTGCTTTGGAATCTGTGTCCTTTCTCTCTGCCCCTCCCCTGCTGCTCTCTGTCTCAAAAATAAATAAACATTAAAGAAAAATTTTTTAAACAAAGACCAACCAGCCCAGATACAGCAGGGAGATGACGCCTCTAGAAGGAGAAAGCCAGTATTGTGTGTGGTAAAAATGAGGCTGAGTAATTTTGAGAATATGGTTAAAAACTACTGTTAATTTGACAACTATTAGGCAAAAACAAAAGTGCACTAAATAAAGGATAGATTCATTTATAAAAAGCCAATTTTAAAAAAAAATTAGGAAAAACAAAAGAGCTACTAGAAAAAGCCATTGTTTAAATATGAGTCATGCTAAAAAATGGTAAAAATGTAATAAAAGTGAATCCATTTGACTCTGACACTAGAAATATTCTTTTTCAAATGGGATTTTTGTCTTAACACTGGACATAAAAAGAAGGAAATGCAATCCAACACCTTTATTTGAATTTACAGTGAATAATATATACACGGCCATTAAAACAAATAATATTTATTGGTTTCCAGCCTTCAGTAAAAGCTAAAGACAAAGCCCATAATAATTATGGTTTCAGAAAGGAAGGTAAATGTTTCACTGTGACTATGTAAATTAAAAGTAGAGCTTCCAGAAATTGAGAAGTAGGAGGGCAAGAGAAGGAAGAGAAGAGAGAGCAGGTATATATCTCACGAAACTAATCGCGAGGGGAACTACAAAGAGCAGCGTATGAAAGTGGCTGCTTTCACAGAGTGAAACCAAGGCTGAGGAAGAATAGCAGAAAAACTTGGACTTTTCATTTCAGACCCTCTCTGCTTACAAAAGCCACAGTGAACAACACGTGTACCAAAGCATGCTGTACACCTTCAACATGTACAACTTTTAAGTCAATTATACCTCAAGAAAGCCCGAGAATACATAATTATACCCCGTGTGTTTCTTTTAAAACAGCGTAAATAAAATATATTAACACGGACAAAGGGAGATCTTAAATGAAAAAGCACAGCATCGTCTCAGATGATATGGGTGTACATTGCACAAGAAAAGCCTCCAAGATGGGGCGCCTGGGTGGCTCAGTCGGTTGAGCGTCCGACTTTGGCTCAGGTCATGATCTTGCGGTTCGTGGGTTCGAGCCCCGCATCGGGCTCTGTGCTGACATAGCTCAGAGCCTGGAGCCTGTCTTCGGATTCTGTGTCTCCCTCTCTCTCTGACCCTCTCTCCTGCTCGCGCGCGCGCGCGCTCTCTCTCTCTCAAAAATAAATAAAACATTAAAAAATTTTTTATTAAAAAAAAAAGAAAAGCCTCAAAGGATATAGCCCAGCTCATTCATGTTTTTATATTCAGAAAATGGATTGCTGGTAGTTTTTCACTGCCTTTGTTATATCTTTACATATTATTTCTTTATTTCTTTTTCTTTATTTCTTATATATATATTTTTTACAATTAGCACATCTTAAAAATACAAAAAAAAAGTTCTATTCTTTAAAATCAAATTTTAAAACATGTTCTTAAGGGGTTCCTGAGTGGTTCAGTCAGTTAAGCGTCTGTTAATTTTGGCTGAGGTGATGATCTCATGGTTTGTGAAATCAAGCCCCACATTGGGCTCCATGCTGACAGCACGGAGTCTGCTTGGGATTCTCTCTCTCTCTCCCCCTCTCTCAAAATAAATAAATAAACTTTAACATAGGAAAAAAAAACATGTCCTTAAATCCTACAATTTACAAATTATAAAATATCAATATATGACTTCTAGATTTTTATAACATTTCAAAGTATTTTTAATATTTTAATTTTTTATGTTAAGTGGGATCATGAATATATACATTAATATTTTACATACATAGGATTATAAACAACATAATATAATTTTTTCAAGCTATTCACCATCCATTTATTTACAACATGTTCATCACCTGCTACCCAAACCAGTAAGCATGTCTATTTTTCCAGAGGATAAGATCCTTAAAGCTAAGAACTATGTTTTAATAATTTTGTATCCCCAATTCCTTGCACATAAAAGGCATGCAATGTGACTCTGGATCAATCTGAGAGAAGTTTGATGTGCCGTCCACCTGTGTGCATAGTTACCAAACATTCCCTATTCCCTTGGTAACTACTGTGTTCAGGGATTCAGCAAAAGAAGTAAGATGACTACTTAACAATGCAAAACCCTCATGTTGTTCCATCTTCCCCTCCTGACACTAAATTCCCGGGTCTCTAAAGAGTTAGGGGGGATTTTCTTTCCTCCTTGATCATTCCACCGGAAAAGAGTACCTACCGTTTTCTAAAAGGTAACTTTGCCGTCGTGAGGGCTTTTGCGGGAGCTCTAACGGGCCTCCAGCAGAGGGCGCAGCGGTGCCCAAAAAAAGACCTCACCTGAGGCTGAAACCGGACAAGGTATGTCCCCTTCGCCATCAGATCTCCACCTTTTGAGATTCTGTCTACAATGTTCCTCATCCTCACAGTGAGATGATAGGTTAAGACTCCAACTTTAGTGAGTCATCACTCCTCAAATGACTGCCCTACCGTAGCACCAGGGAGGACACGCAAAGTACTAGGGTCCCATGGGTGACAATTACGTCACTTAGGAGAAGAGACCAAAGGAGGCAGGAGGAGGAGGTGGCAGAAAAACAATTTCAGATTTTATAATGTCTTCTAACGTAATCTGTCAAATGACCTCAAAAACAATGGCAGTCACCATCTTTCCTATTAAAACCACTTACACTTATTTTTTCCTCAAAAACACTTTGGGAGTCTCTTGCTGTAAGTTAAATTAAGACTACATTTCCTATCCGGTATTCAACAATACTCAGCAAAGAGTATGGCACATTTTAGTAATAGATGGAGATTAAGAAGTACAAACCTCCAGGTGTAAGACAAATAAGTTACTGGGATCACAAGTACAGCACAGGGAATATAGTCAATAATATCAAAATAACTTTGTACGGTGACAGATACCACCTACACTTATCATGGTGAGCATTGCACAAGTGTGTAGTTGTTCAATCACTATGCTGTACGCCTGAAACTAATACTGTATGTCAACTATACGTCAATTAAAAAAAAAACTTTTTCAAACTGAAAACCACTGTAACCACCACCCAGATAAGAAAACAAACAGTCACCAGCATTCTAGAAGCCACCTCTTCACGACCCCGCCCAGCCACAGGTAAACAACATGCTGAAATTTTATCACCATGCACTAGTTCTGCTTGGTTTTGAAATTTATATAAATAAAATCATAGAGAAAAGTGCTCTGTAAATAGCAGCTACCACTGCGTTATAGCTATAAAAACTTTTGCTAAATAAAGAATAATAAGAAGTTAAACCCCAAGCCTCAGTAAACCCTAAGCAAACCTTATAAATAACATTCTGAGTCATATTTATCCACCTTGTAGATGGAGAAACTGGACTCAAACAGAAGCTATGTAACTAAGTAAAGATCACACCTTCAGCTCAGTAGCTAAATTGTGGTTTGAACTCGGATGTTCTCACTCGATTTCACGCAGCCAGATGAATAAGTGGGCTATTGCACTTCTACCAGAAAATCATTACCTCACTTAGGACTCATAAGTCTTAGAACATTGAACTGAGCAAACACCTGGCTCCCCTCTATGGAATGCATCATCCATTGGTTGCATCCATTGCATTATAAGGCAAGCTCCTGAATGGCATGCGTGCTAGCTTAAAGACAGGTACATGCCATGTTTACATTACATGTTTACTCCTATTAAGGGAGTTTCAAGTCATTAGGGACTCAACCAAGGAATGGTTTTATTTCATCACTATTTTCAAGTGTAGTACTCTTGAGTTCCCCCTCCCCATTACTTAAGGACATTTTAGGCAAACCCCATAGGTTTTCAGGCACTTTCTAAAAACCCAGTCTCAAAATCAATCAAGCAAGCAAGCAAGCAAGCAATCCCAGTCCAGTTAACATGTCAAGCTTATATCCAATTCAAAAGCTAACCACTTCTTGTATCACAGACTAGATCAGTGGCTCAAATAGCCTAATGTGAAGAGGAAGGCATGATCTGCTCTTATACTCTTCCTTTCCCACTATGCCCTTGAATTACAGAATGGGAGAATATGGTATACTTCTGGATCACTTCTTTGCCCCCCCCCCACTGCTATCTTGATCCTTGCAGTTGAGTCTAAGGAGAAATAAAAGATGCAAAGATACTCCTACATAACTGGTCATCTGTCAGTAATAAGGGGACATCACTGGTCTCCCACTCATTTAGTCTGGTTCTGTGTAATGGTGGTGGCCTATGCTGATATGAAAGCATGTGCCAAAGTTCTGGCCTCCATGTAGACCAGGGTTCTCAACAGTAACTCTACGGACATACTGACCCACATAAGTCTGTGGTGTGTGGGCTGCCCTGTCCATTGTAGGATGTCTAGAAGCACCCCTGGCCTCTACCCACTATACGCAGGAGCACTCTCTTCCTAGTTGTTACAAATAAAATTTCTAAGTATCCCCTAAAGGGCCAATTCACCCTGGATGAGAACCTTTAACAAAGATAATATGTGCATAGTTCTTGAGCAGCCTCAGAGCAATGCTTACTTCAGATTCTTCCCTGGGTGGGATATCCACTTGTTTAGCCTAGATGTCACCTGGGCAGGCCACGGATAACTGACCCATCCTTCAACTTCTCTCGTTCTTAATGTGCAGCCATGCTAACAACTGTGGTTCTCTTTTCAGCTCTCTAAGAATGGTAGAATGTAACCATATTTAGATACAGGGTCTTTAAAAAGGCAATTTAGTTAAAATGAGGGAATTAGTAGGCCTTAATCCAATATGATTGGTATCTTTACAAGAAGAGTACATTTGGACGTAGACAGGCACAATGTGAAGACACAGGAAGAAGACAGCCATCTACAAATCAAGAAGATATCTTATAAGAAACCAATCCTTCCAACACCTTGTTCTGGGACTTGCAGCCTCCAGTACTGTAAGAAGATAAATTTCTGTTGTGCAAACCACCCAATCAATGGTACTTTGTTGGGGTAGCAATAGCAAACTAATACGTATCAGTCTAGTCCTATACTTATCAACTGGGGGTGGGGAGAGAGAGTTGAATAAGAAGGGCAGATTGTGCCTCTTCTTAGTAAGCTCTGGAGAGGTATCTAACCCCAGTTTTTTGGTGTCCCCATTTAAATGAAGGGTACTTGTACACTCTTCAACTCTGAGCCCTTATCACCAATTCTGGAGCAATAGAAGAAAAAATCACACTCACTGTCATAGTATATATGCATCTGCTGGGATTTTAATAGGATCCAAAAAGAAAGCTATATTTTCAGCATTGCAAAGAGAAAATAGAACCTCTATTGTCCACTGCTATCATACATCTCATAAATGCCTTGTAAGGCAATAGCACCTCACGTATATGAACCTGGGTGAAGGTTCTATGATGCAGTGACATGTCTACTTGGTGATTTCATGGACAATATACCATAAAGATGGCCGACTTGTGGAATAATCTCTTCGCATTGCTGGCTGGGAAATTGTTTTCAAACACTGGTCAAGGTCTGGATGGCATCCTTCTAAGCAGACATAAATCACTACCTTGAGTGCTCTGAACAATTCTAGGACAGGAAATGATCTTAGCAGTCACCTAACCTAATCCCTCATGTGCTGTTCAATGACTTCCATCTACCTATGACCATGCTAGCTTACGCATAAAGCAGAATGCTTGAGAAATAAAACCAGGTGAGGAATCTAGATGCATAAGCCCAATCTGGAGGGTGAAATGAAGTTTTATGCATACTCACAGGTAAAACATTTTTAAAGAAGCTGGTCTTTGAGATTCCTCATTGAATAGGAAAACACTGTTTACATTCCTGATCACCTCCCCCTCAGCACTGTGCCATTCTATGCCCCACCATGTGACTGGGATCCATTAGGTGTGAATACCATGTAGAGTCAAGAGAGGACATCACAAGAATTTGGTAGGCTAGTCTTAGCCTACGACAAGTAGTTGGATATTTGACCTTGGGCAAGTCCATTGGCCACTTCTGACTTTTTAGCTCCTTCATCTTAAAACAAGGAGATAAAAATATATAGTCATAAATATTGTTTTCAGTTTTTAAATTCCCCAAATCTCATTTATATATAATTATACATATACATTTTTATAAATATATATATATTATGTAAAATATATTATATATATATAATTTTGCCCATACCCTGGTGATAAGCTTCCCCTATCTGTAATACATAAATCTCTGCATAGATACCTTTCCACTCTGGGTAATGTTATCCTTGTGAAACACCCTTGAAATTGCAGCTAACTTCTGCCAAGTCTGGAAGGAGATGTGAAGGGGGTCAGATAATGTGTTAGTTTCCAATCACAGCCATAACAAATAGCCACAAACAGAGTGACTAAAAACAACACAAATTTAATATCTCATTGTTCTTTAGGTCAGAAGTTTGAACCGGCCCAACAGGTTTCTCTAATACAGATTTCACAAGGCAGAAATCAAGGTGTCAGCCGACTGGGCTCTTACAGAGAGGTTCTGATAAGAATCTGTGTTCCAACTCATTCAAGTTCTTACAGTTTTAGTACTGAGGTCCTGTCCTCTGGGGCTGCTGCCCTCAGCTCTTGGAGGCCTCTCTATAGTTCCAGCACATGGGCCCTGCTCTCAGAGCCAGCAATGGCATGTTCAACCCTTCTGATGCTTAGAAACACTCCAACTTCCAGCCAGAGAAAGTTCTCTGCTTTTAAAGCCTCGGGTAATTAGACTGTGCCCATGGAAATAATCCAGGATCACCCTCTCCTGAAGTCTATACCCGTCATCACAACTGCAAAGTCCGTTTCCTTGTAACATATTTACAAATTCTAGGAATTTCGGAACATTTCAGGGAGTCATTATTCTGCCAACATGGTGAGAGGAAAAAATGAATTAGGGGCACAGAAACAAACTTCTCCATACTATTGATCCAGGAATCTTTTTCCCTCTCTGATTCAATCAGGCACTTAAAATAGCAGCTTACATTTAATGGGCATTACTAGAGGTGCAGTATTTTACTGGTATTTAAATGTACTACCTCATTTAGTTCTCATAAAATCTTATGCAATAAATCCTATTATCCCCATTTTATATCTGAGGCAACTGAGGCTCAGAAGAACAAGGATTTAAACCCAGTTTCTGTTGACTCCAGAATCCCACACCCTCAACACTTTACTAGTGAGAAGGCAGAGGCTCAGAGATCATGTGACTTGCCCAAAAATACACAGATTAACCGTTAATGAGTGTCAGAAACAAAATCAGATCCACACCTGCCTTCGCACACCCTGCTGTACTTGGCTGGCCCTCCACCTCACACGTGCTCGATGCCTTGCATTCCGAGTTGATCCGACCACACGTTTGCCCATACACCATCGAAGCACTAGCTTTTCTTACGCTCTCCTCCACGTCTCTGACAGGACGAGGTCTGTGTCACACTAGCTTTGTGGTCACACTAGCTTTGAAAACAGTGGGGCATTTTTTTAATACTATAAATGCCATACTTTATAATGCTAACAGATAAATTTGATACAACGAGGCTTTGGAGCTGAGACTCCCATAATTACCTTCCAGCACCCTAGGCAGGAAAGAGGAAGTACCTAGACCAACCGGAAATGGAAGGAGGATAATTCACCATCAGAAATTGTGAATGAATGATTACAGTCTATACCATTCACTCTTCTGTTTCATGTGTAAGCACTTGCTCAAGCATGTAAATATGCAGGTGGTCCTAGAACTGTTACAACCCATGGCATAATTGATGACACATAATACTAAAGATTTATTTATGCCCCTAGGGTCAGATAGTCATTCAAACATAATAATAGAGCAATTAAAGAGCCCTTTCCATAATTCACTGACAGGGCATTCTGAAATTTTATTGAAGTTTCTTTCAAGTATGGATGTTGACAACATGGCCATTTCCGTGAAGAGTATTATTTTCAGACACACTCAGCCAGCTCAAGAAGTTACTATCTAAGCCTCACTTAATGTCTTTAAGGAATGGGGTATTTGGCGTAAATTAAGTGTTTATGATTATTCTCATATAGTCCATCAATTAATAATAACAGTTACATATACTTTCTCATTTAATGACCAGAGCAGCCCAAACAAGGTGGGTGTTTTTATGCCCCAAATGCATGTGAGAACACTATGGCTCACAAAGAATAAGTAGCTTATCCAAGATCAGACAGCAAGGAAGAAGCAGAATCCAGAATTCGTAACCATGTTGGTCTGACGCCAGTGCCCATTCCCTCGAGGGCCTTCCCTGCTGCCTAATCAGTATCTTCTTCAAAGGCAAAGTATGTAACCTTTTGGGATTAGCTTTTTTCACTCAGCATAATTCTCTTGGAGAGACATCCACGTTGTGTGTATCAATACTTGGCTCTTTCTTACTGCTGAATAATATTCAATGGTATGGATGTGTATCAGTTTATTTAACCGTTAGCCCACTGAATAAAAGCCAATCTGAAACATTTATTAGAGTGTTTGAATTTGTCACCTCATGGAAGAAGACTTGTCAACAACTCATCTAAAGAAATTTTCCTTGGCCGTGTAAAAGGAAAAATAAATTCACCTTAAGTTCAAAAGAATGGAAGGAGTAAGCCATTGCTAAGGACTTACTTAATGGTTATTATTTAGTTTTCAAAGTAACCCTACACTTGTAATTATATACCCATTGTATAAGTAATAAAAGCAAGGCTCAAAAAGTTTCAATGAAGTCCCACAGCTACCAAATAGCTGATTAAAACCCAAGTCTTTCCCACCTTAAATCCATACCCTCTGCCCTGCACTACACCACGCTGCCTATGAGGTGAAAGAGAGAAACCAATGGGAGACCCTGGATTCAGAAACCGCACCCAGCAGGAAGAGCTGTGAAATCAGCTACCGTGAGCAGGGTGAACAAAAACGTGATTGCCTCCCTACCAGGCTCTCTTGACCACACTGACTTTTTCGTCCCTAGATTCCATCACTTTAACATCTCTGTAACCCAAAACGGTAATCCCCAAGTCCCACTATTCCTAACAAAAAAAAACAAAAAACAAAAAACTCCACCAGAAAAAAATGTGAGTAAAAAAGTTAGAATCAATTGATGGTTCCAATGGTAAATGTGGGGTGGCAAAGGAATCTCTGATAACACGTGCTCCGCTACGGAATGAAGGACCCGAAGATAAAATAGTCTCCCTTCTTTTCTCCCTCCCACATGCTGACATGGTATCGCTCCATAATTTTTTTGTCACAGCTTTCAGATAAATCAGTAGAACCACTACCTCTCTTGTCAAGCTGGTGTCAAATGACACCAGAGCACTGAGCTGGGGTCCCAGGACTGTCCCCCTGCTAGCTTCCTGTGTGTGGCAGCACCCCGCCCACTCCCGGAGAAGACTGCAGCCTGCTTACTAGACAGAGATAAATTCCTCGCCAGCATGCTCATCAGACACTAAGCCAAACTCATCTCTTTCCTCCCCTCCTTTCCTCCCTCACTCCGGTTATTTATAGAGATCACAGGTGAATCGGGGGAAATTATTACAGTGCAGTCACTGCTGAAAGGCTGGGAGCTAAAGAAGATGGATTATCATGGCTCTGACATGATTTGTATGGATTTCCAAAATTAAGCTGTTCGCTTAGAGTGACCACCTTCCTCCCGCCCTGGGCTTCGCAGCTGCCCTGGTGATAACCTTCATCTGCACTTGTGAGCCCAGAAAGCTGAGCACGTTTCCCATTACCTTGCAAGCAAGTATGTCGGGTTCTTCTGGCCCCTCAGTAATAGCAGGGCTGCTGGTGAACAGAGTGATAAACACCGACTGAGAGGGATGTAGCGTGAAAAGATCTCATCACCTGCCATTAGCTCACCGATGAATAATGCAGCATTCTCCGTGGCAGGTGTCAGGGGTGGGAGGACTGCTCCCGTGAATGCTCTGCTCTGCTGAGCACTTCAGCACAGAGTAAGAGGGGAGAGCAACAGATGCATGTGACAAAATTACACAAGCTATTGTGTTTTAAAAGAAAGGGGAACTTTTACTTCGCAAAAACCTGGCAGGGCTCCTTTCTTTCTGTCTCTACCCTTATCGTCAAGGCAGGCTAATGTTGCCTTCTCTGAAACTTTGGCCATTCTAATCTGGACCCCTTGCAAAGGGATACTTTCCCTTTGATTGCACTGTTCAGCTAATAGCACCAATCTCCCTCTGGGTCCAGGTCTTTCTCTGGCTTGTATATCTTGGTCTTAATATATATTCTTCCATGTATATGGACCTTGGTTGTATTTTCATTAAATTTTCTGGGCTTGAGTTAAACAGACATATCAAACAGGAGCAGATGTAGTAATTTCTGTGTGCGTTGGTACCCACACATGTGTACAGTACACGTTAAAGTGGAAATTTCTGGCCACGAGAATGGGTAGCTAATTGGCTTATTACCTTTAAGAATCTGCCTGAAGAGAATAATATCAGTCCAGGAGAATCTGAGACAAAAATGGGATCCATTATTGGTTATTCACAGTGCACAAATTCACCTATCTTGAGAGCCACAAACTGAGCCTCAGGTCCCAACAAGAAGAAAATTTTCCATTAAGTTTAGGTCAACTTTCCTCAAGACCGGCACAACTTCTGTGCACTCAGGAGCTGTTTGTCATTTTTCTGCCAATTGTCCTCTATTTTCCAATATGGCCAGACAGGAGAATTTGAATCTAAGACTAGTGAGTCACCACCCTCACACCTAAACTCCACCTGTCTGAGGTCAAAATGCCAAATTCTCTTGTTGTATAGAGCATTACCATTTAGATGAGAAGGAAAATTCTCAATGACAGAGATAGTCCTCTGGCTAAAATTAGGCTAGAGCATTTTACACATAGCACACACAACCACCACTAAAACAGTCTCTGAAGAGAACATACAGCTTCTCTTGTCCCCCACCCCTTATTTGGGGCCTACCCTTGTCACTAGAGCAAAGGAAGTTCCAACCCTTTCCCCCACATCACGAGGGAGGGAGGGAAAACAGGTGGGCCAGACTGAAGCACCATGGGAAATTAAACAAAGCTTGCCTTTGACACTATACTGATGCCCTTCTTCGTCACTTTGGCCATCATTTTTCAGAATACACACCCTGACAAGGGTGAGTTCCCTTAGACGGTTGACAGGACAGAAATGGAGCTGTCCCAGAGAATTAGGGACATAAGTCAATGTATCATCTCTTTTAGCTCATTATCTTCATGAGACCAGGATCCATATAGTGTCTCCAGCTGCCTAATAATATCTAGTTTAGTCTTGCCCTCCTCCAGAATCTGCCAGCTTCCCTAATTACCACTAATACATTTCTTCCTTGAAACTCTCAACCCCTTGTTAGAAATCTATCAGAATCCATCCATTAATTCAACAATATCTGTTAAGCACAGATGATGTGCCAGGAATACAGTTAAATGCTGGGGCTGATCATGTCCCTGCCCAAAGGAGAACTATATTCCAATCGAGGAAATAGATAATTCATAACCAAATAAACAAACAAGTATTTAGGCACTATAACCACTGCTATAAAGGAAATAAAACAGTGGACTGATATGCTAAATAATAACCAGGAAAGCAGCTACAGTAGTGAAGGCCACGTGCAAGGGGGCATCTGACCAAACAGTAAGGAACACAGAGCCAGCTGCGTTAGTCCAGGTCCCCTAAGAAGCAGATTTCAAGACAGGATTAAAGGTGTAAAGATTTTATTGGAGAAAATTCCTGCGGGGGCACCTGGCTGGCTCAGTCAGTTAGGCATCTGACTTCGGCTCAGGTCATGATCTCACGATTTGTGGGTTCAAGCCCTGCGTCAGGCTCTGTGCTAACAGCTTGGAGCCTGGAGCCTGCTTCAGATTCTGTGTCTCCCTCTCTCTCTCTGCCCCTCCCTGCCTCAAGCTCTGTCTCTCTCTGTCTCAAAACTAAATAAACATTTTTAAAAAAAAAGAAAAAAGAAAATCCCTGTATTGAAGGGAAGGAGAAGTGGAAGCCTGACATTGTCATTAGGCCATCATGTAAGTCTTACCCCAGGTAAAGGAAAGAGGGAGAGAAAGTTGTTTGAAGAGTCCTGTGAAATATAACAAAGATTCAGCAAAGCAGCCATGGACTTCTAGAGTCAACGTCAGCAGACAAAAAAGCCCCATGTCCCCTAGGAATAAGGCTCCTCAAGTATCCTCACAACACCCAGTCTTCACAACACTCAATCCCTGCATCCAGGTGAGCAGCCCTGGGAGGTAAGTCACTGATAGATTTCTAAGCACAACAACCATCAAGAGGCCTTCAGTCAGTCACACTCCTGGTAGAAGAAGATGTGGGAAGCTCATTCTCATGACAAGCACACACGGATGTGAGGACAGAAGGGATCTCTCCTCTTGATCAGACTAGCATTTTTCCATGGGAATTCAAAACATATTGGGCTGAGATTCTGGTGTCCCAACTAAAATGAAAGGACTTATCAAAGTCATGGAGGAAGATAATTCTGAAAGATGACAGACAGACCCAGATACCTGCAAAAGAAAGAAGTGAAAAATCTGATCCATGCTGAATGTTTCCAAACTTTCCAAACTAAGCATAGAACAGAGATATCTCAGAGGCTTAACTATGTGATCAGAGTGGCCACCAAGATCATTTTTCTCTTAGAGGGGCTGGTTTGGAAAGTGGTACTGTGAATCTGGGTCATGATATTATACATCTATTTTAAAATAATTCAAAAACAATCAGTTATTTGTTTTGTATCACTAATAGAGGGTGAAATCAAAATGTACATCTTATCTGTTTGATTATCCCCAGATCTTACTACTGTTGTTTGCCCTCAGCAGGGATCAAAGACCTGTTTCTTAAATTAAGTTTCAATATATTAAATGGCTGAGAACATTGTCCAATGGAAGTATCAATGTTACCCATTAAGCACTGTCTTGGATGGTTTTTCCCTACCCTAGCTACTTTGTGCGTATTTTGGAATTAGTATTGTTGGGTTTTATTAAGCACGATGATTCTTGTTAACTGGTGATAACCTTTTTAAGAGTTCAATGATCAATTATACTGAAGAAAGCCCTGATAAAGTAGAACTTAGATTTTAGTAATGAAATGGGGGACAAAAGAAGTCAAGTGAGTTAAACAGGGTTGCACAGCAGAAACAACTCTAATGGGTTAAACTGTGCCCCCCAAAAGGTATGTTCAAGTCCTAACCCCCAGTACCTGTGAATGTTGACCTTATTTGGAAATAGAGTCTTTGAAGATATAATTAAGATACGTTAAGATGAGGACATACTAGATTAGGATGGCAATAAACTCAATCATTGATGTCTTTAGAAGAAGACAGACACACAGACAGAGGGATATACAGAAAAGTCATGAGATGATGGAGGCAGAGATTGGAGTGATGCAGCTACAAGCCAAGGGATGTGAATTACCAGCCAACACCAGTATGTAGGAGAGAGACATGGAACACGTTCCTTTCTCAGAGACTCCAAAAGGCTCAAACCTGCTGACACCTTGATTTTGGACTTCTAGCTCCAAAACAGTGAAAGAATACATTTCTGTTGTTTTAAGCTACCAAGTTAGTGGAAGGTTGTCATGGCAACAGTAAGAAACTTCTACATCAACCACATTCTTTTTGATCCTGGACCGACGTTACAAAGTGCTTAATGAAAAACACAAAAAATCTAATCTTAAATGATTACATTGAAATAGAATCCATACAGACTAGAGTATGTCACATCACCAGCTCTCCTCTGAAATGAGGCCATACCCACCACCTAGACTCTATGTTGTAATGGGCTTGAAGGCTATCAGAGCAGAAGTACCTATGGAAGGGCCTGGATCTAGGGATCTTGTTTTCCAACCTGCTTAGAGGAGCAATGCACCATTCATAATGCTGGATGAATGCTGCCTTGATGAGTGGTACTCAGGGAGTGTGGAAAACAAAACGAGGCCAGCCCCTCAGCAATTCTGAGGAGCTGTTAGGAAGCCAACAAGACGGGGCCATTTGAACATGCCACACCAAGTTCATCAGCACATGCCAACACCCATTATTATAACGGAAAATCTAAATACATTGCTCTGAGATATCAAATCTATGTAGGATTGTTCCTTTCTTAATATAGAAGATTCATTCCTGTGATATGATATTTTTCCAGTTACTGCAAAAGCAAAACGACTAAAGAACCAGAGGGCTGCCTTCTGCAATATCAGATAAAAGGAAGATGGTATAAAAGAATTATTTAGCATTACATAAAACACTGTCAACTGTGACAGTATTCATCAAACATACACCCAGGGATCTTGCACCTAGGGAAGAGCAGGGCATAGTTTAAAAAACAAAAATGTTGAAAGAGAATGATATGGCTTAGGGCAATAGCTTGAGTATGGGGAAGTAGAGCTTAAGGTTAGCTTTCCAAAAGATTCTTTTATGGATATCAGCATCCTACAGCATGGTAAAAAATATCTTATGTTTCTAAAATCAGGTAATATTTAAGATGACTCCTAGCTGGTCTACATACAAGACATTTTTACATTCTGGAAAACTCATCTTCTACAAAGTAAAGCAATATAGGGACCAGCTTCCACAGAGAATGGGAAGATGTAGCCAACACTTACTGACTTGTCTATCGAAATTCTTCCCCTCAATACATATGATTACAACAGTGGCCTCTCAGTACCCATGTCCTTAAAAATACCCAGCCTGGGTTGGGTCAATTTGTTGGATCTGGTTTGCCTTTCATGCCACTGGGGCAATGAATTTCTTCTCAGGGAAGGAATTAGGTGTACATTATAGACATGGTTTGTTTGGTTTCATGATTGGAGAAGACATAAACTTAGAAACTCTAAGCACTTTTCTGCCATGAATGCATAAATAGATTCAAGTCTTCAGTTAAAGAAAAAAAAGAAGTGTGAAAAGCAACATGAAAAGTAATAGCTGTATGGGGGAAAAATATATAAGTAATTCTTACCTAGGATATAAGTTCCTTGTTCCAGTTTGTTCTTGAGGACTAGCTGCATCCCAGTATTACAAGATGGTCTTTACAATATTATACAATATACTTAGAGAGTATATTATACACTTTAGAGAGTGACAGTAATACATAAACTTGGTAGCAAAATAAGTTAACCGATACAGCTAGAGGAGTTAAAACAAAGAGTTATGTAGTGAGATTTCAATAATCCCCAGTAAAGACATCTAAATTCTTGTCATGCCTCATAATACAAGAAAAACTAGACCTGTGTGCATTATAGTAAAACAGTTTAAAAATAAAGGAAACAACAAGAAGATCTTAAAAGCAGTCAAAAATAAAAGGTACTTTACATTCAAAGAAGCAAGAGTAAGACTGTCAGCTGACTTCTCAACAGAAAAAATACAAGTCAGAAAATAATGGAATGGCATGTTCAAAGTCCTGAGAGAAAGAACTGCCTGCCTGGGATTCAAAACCCATTGAAGATATCCTTCAAAGAGGTAAACATAAAGACATTCTGGTAAGAACAAAACCAAACAAATCTGTCAGCACCATACCAACTCTAAAGTGGGGAAAGGAACAAGAGAGAGAGAAAGAAAGAAGAAGAAAGCAAGGAAAGGAAGGAAGGAGAGCAAGGAGAGATAAAAAGAAGAAAGAAAAAGAAGGAGAGGGGAGGAAAATTTTCAAAATGAGGGAGGGAGAGAAGGAAGTAAAACTCTTCTTTACAGAAAAAGGAAAACAAATGTGGAACGATTTTAGGATTTTCATGATGCTACAGTATGACCTCACAACCACACAGATTACTTATTAAGGATAAAGGATACAAAAAACTGTACCTATATAATGAGACAGCAATCACCATCTCAAGCTCAGCAACCCTAATTTTATATTCCAAACAAACTGACCTCATGTGAGCAATGGGAATACTACATACTACAATATCACCTATAATATTACATCCCTATGAAGTTTTAGGGCGGTTTTTTAATTAAGATACAATTGACATATAACATTTATTAGTTTTGGGTGTACAACATAATGATTTGATATATGTATATATTGCAAAATGAGTACAATAAGTTTAGTTAACATCTATCACCACATGTACTTTATTTTTTCTTGTGATGGGAAGCTTTTTTTAAGTTTTTATTTATTTATTTGGAGAGAAAGAGGGAGCATGAGCAGCAGAGGGACAGAAAGAGGGATAGAAAGAATCCCAAGCAGGCTCCACAATGTCAGCACAGAGCCCAAGGCATGGCTTGAACCCACAAACCATGAGCTCATGACCTGAGCTGAAGTCAAGAGTTGGATGCTTAACCAACTGAGCCACCCGCCTGGGTGAGAACTTTCCCTGTGATGAGAACTTTTAAGATCTACTTCCTCAGAAACTTCCATACACAACACAGTATTGTTAAGTATTGTAACCATGCTATACTTTACATCCCCAAGACTTATGTATCTTATAACTATAAGTTTGTACCTTTGACCGCCTTCAGCTACTTTGCCCCCTACCTCCCACCTCTGGCAAACACCAATATGCTCTCTGTATCTGTGAGTTCAGTTTCTTAAGATTCCAAAGATAAGTGTTATCATATAATATTTCTCTTTTTCTGACTTGAATATTTCACTTAGCACAATGCCCTCAAGGTCCTTACCTATTGTTACAAATGGCAAGATTTCTCCCCTTTTTGGGGGGGGGGGCTGAATAATATTCTCCTATATACATCACAATTTCCTTACCCATTCATCTGTCAATGGACACTTAGGTCATTTCTACATCTTTGCTACTGTAAATATTGTGATGAACATGGGGGTACAGATATCCTTTTGGGATAGTGATTTCATTTCCTTTGGATAAATTCTTAGAAGTCAGATTGATAGATCATATGGTATTCTATTTTCAGTTTTTTGAGAAACTCCCATCCTGTTCTCCATAGTGACTGCACCAATGTACATTCCCATCACCAGTACCCAAGAGTTCCCAGTTTTCCACATCCTTACCAACACTTATTTACCTCTAAGTGTTCTTAAAAAAAAAATAAAATAAAACACTAACTTGGACATAATCAAGTCTCTAGATATAACTTCTGATTTACTAGTAGTTCATGAGGTAAAGTTACACCTTACAACTTACTAGCATTTCATGAGTTAAATAAGATCATATGGAAACAATCAGACAAATTCAACATAAAGGGTGTGTCTTACTACTACTGGCTTGGACTCCTCATAAGGTCAATGTCATTAAATAATAACAAGACAGGAAACAGTTCTAAGGAGATTTAATAACCAAAATCAATGTGTGAATCTTCATTGGAAACTCATTCTGTTACAATCATCTGTAAAAGGTGTACTAGGAAAAAATGGTGAAGTTTAAATGTGGACTGAATATTAGAATAAACCAAATTACAGGTAATTTTCTTAAGTGGGATAATGGTATTGTGTTTATACAGGAGAACTCTTTATTTTTAGGAGATGCATTGAAATATCTAGAATAATGTGTCCTAATGTCTAAAATATACTTTCAGGTGGTACAGCAAAGATAGAGTGAATTGTTAAAATCTGGGTAGAGAACATATGAAAATCAATTTGCTACTATTTCCTCATCTGTATGCTTAAAACTTTCCTTTCTTAGAAAGTGGGGATGGAAATAACTTTTTTTACCCCTGGTCAGAGCAATTTAACCATAATATAAATACTCATCAGTTAGATCTTTACTTGTTCTAAATGACAAAATTCAATACAAAGTGGTTGGGGTGGGGGAGATTTATTCTTTCTCATAAGTAGAATGGTTATAATTTCAGACATGTTTGGATACAGATGCTCAAATGGGGTCACCGCAAATCTTTGTGGCCTGTCTCTTGGCTATGCTTTCTGCTGAGGAAAGCTTACAAGAAACAAGTAAACCATCAGTATCCCTCCATTACATCTTACCTGCTTAACAATCCTAGTAAAAAGAAAATACCTCTTCTAAATAGTACCAGCAAAAGTTCCTCAGATCAGCTTAGGTCACAGTTAGTCAACACAGTTGACTATGACATCTGGCCAGTTTGGAGACAGGTGCTTAACTTTGGAATCATAAGTGGGGTCAACTATACTGACTGAAAGTGATTTAGGATGGTTACACACAGGTTTACAGAAGGAAAATCTTGCTATTGTCACTGAGTATGTGGGAGGTGAAAGAGAGAGAAAGAGAAAGAGAAAGGGAGAGACAGAGAAGTAAACAGAGGGAAAAAAAAAAAAAAAACACGTCCGGGCAAAAAATGATGATGAACTGCAGATTCATCTCTCTTTAATGGAGGTTTGGAAGCGCAGAGATCTGGAGCCTACAGGATATCCGAGCAGGGACTAACATCTTCAGCATGGCAGGCCCAGAGAGAGGAGACTGGCAGGAAATTATTTTAGCAAGGTATCAGGCAGGAAGATTTCAACTATAAGATACAGAGCAGCTGAGTAAAATGTGCTGCAAAAGAAATTCCTAGAGTTGGGACATCTGTGAGGTATCCACAAATGCAATGTCTCCTGAATCAGGACAGGAGCTCATCAGCTCTGAGAAGAGTTCCAGTGTCCCTCCAGATGACCCTTTTGGGAAAAGGGGTCTCAGTAGTTTCTTTCCAGAACAGCTCAGCTCTTTCTTCTCAATGACCCTTTCTGGCCCAGACAAAACACTCCTGTATCACCAGCACCATAAAATCTGTTAGTGCCACACATTTCACAAAGCCACCTTTCCTTGCCTGGGTATTACAGTAACTTGCTAGCCAAAGTCCCTGATCTTTCTCAGGCAAAGGTTAAGTACTTGTTCCTTCTGCTCTATCAACCCCATGAGTAACAATGACAAGATATCTGTGCTCTTTTCAAAACCCTCACTCATCAAGTGAGGGGCAAGTCCCACCATGAGAAAGCAAAATGCCACAGCTCTCCAACAACTTTTTCCAAAAATTACTCTCCCTGCTCACTTCAACCTCAAACCTTTTACACTCAAAATGGGATGCTGGGTGAGGGTTTAAAAAACTGGGTTTTTTGATACCTCCTTTGCAAATAGGGCATCAGTGACCCAACACCACCACCATCGCTCTTTGGAATGACCTATTATTAGGCACCTACTTTTTTTGTTGTTGTTGTTCTTGGGTCATTAGTCACTACTGAAATGCCAAGAAGCCCATATCAACATCCTATTATACTTGACTGGCTATACCTTACCAACCAAACAATAATAAAGTCATTGCTTTCAGGGAGAAAGGCCATTTGGTAAGCAACCAACTGTGTATCACACAGCAGAATTCACATTTTTACCTGGAATAGGACCTATTAACCTTCAAACAGTTGTGGACAAAAGGAAGATATATAAGGAGGTTTTATCTTCATGGGACTAAAATGAAGATTTGACTTAAAAAAAAAAAAAACAGACTTCTAGACTCTAAGTGTCTAAGCCTCCCTCTGTGTATTCTAACTGCCATATTTCCAGGGCCTGGCATGAAGCCCAAGGTCTATAAATACTTATTGATTGGCTGACTACAGACCAGCCACTTCATTATAAAAGACTTTGTTCTCAAAGGATTCATTACTGACAGTATCCTTGCATATGTGATTGCATAGTATAAACATGGACGATACATTGTATATATTTTAACGCCTATTCTTGAAATGTTCCTGCCATGCTGTGTATTTGTCAAGAGTTAAAATTTAAGAGTTTCTGTGTAAATACAATTTAAATCCACAATCCAATTAATGCATTAAAAGCTGACAGAGTTTTGCTAAAAATCACTATTTGTCATGTATTCTGTGCCCTGGTATTATCCCCACAGATATATAAGGCTAAAAAAGGCCACCTATTACTGGAGAGATGTATCTAAAAAATCTCTCAGGCTGCCTGTAATAATCTCCATTATGTATAATGACCATTTTGATAATAGTCTTTAGAAGAGGTAATGGCCCTGCTGAACGGTTATTACCTGTCTGTTCATGCTGGAAGCAAGATGCAGAAGCCAGAGGGGACAGTCAAATGGTCCTTGTGGTGTATTCTGAGGAAATAAGAAATATTTAACAGAATGCAAGAAACAGACAAGCGAGCGCCTTTTGCGGCAGAACTGGCCGCCTCTCTGCCACAAACCTTCCTGAATTTCATAATTTAAAGCAAATGCTCCCAATAATGGACCTGCTCTCAGCCTTCAGACCAATTTCATCTGAAGCATCACTAGCTGGTCTATTAAGAGCAAGAGGAAAAGACAACTGAACGTTATCATACTCCTTCCTGTATTATTGTTGGTGGGATAAGCCCATGACAACAGCAACTCCAGTGGAAGATAGATGATTGCTTCTGTAAGGCCCACAAAAAGGAGGCCTACTTGTGGCTTAGGTCAAACTGGGGACACACCATGGTTCCAGGGACTAAATGTGACCCAGGCTAAGCCACGAGACTAGAAAACATACCATCCCTCCATAAAGGGTCATTTCAGAGTCTCCATGGCTTCATGCCTATGGGGCAAATATCATGCCCCATCTCCTCAGGACAGATTTTGTAACACTTAGAGAAAGCTACCCTTTATGCTTACTGAAGTCACCCTTATGCTTCCACAAAACAGAAGAGGGAACAAGTCTGGCGAAACACGTAACTCAAGCTTTTGATGGGGAAAATGGTCTGACGGAGACTTTTTCCAAAAGAGTTATGCAGAATGAGGTCACAAGTTGTTCATAAGAATTACTGCTGGAGGAGGGAGAGAGTGGATTCCATGATCACCTGAGAGCAGACAGTTCTGGGTTAAACCAATATAAACAGATTGTTTTTGAAGTAAGATTTCTTTTAGAGCCTTTAATACATTTGCGTGCATGGTGAATCTGCAAAAGGGGGAATAATGTAATACAGGTAGTGGTTCCCAAAAGTATTTATCCAAGGGCATTTTTATGTTTTCATAGAAAAGTGTATGACAAGAGCTGTCATTGGTCTATACCCACAATGACCAGTACAGCAGCCACTAACCACATAGGGCTATTTACATTTTAATTAAAGTCAAATAAAACTTACAACTCAGTTTCTCAGTCACATAAGCCATACTGCAAGTGCTCAACTAGCCACAAATCGCTAGTGGCTACTGTATTGGACAGATAGATATAGAACATTTCCATCACAATGGAAAGTTTTACTGGGCAGCCCTACTCTAAATAATGGGTGGCCTTTCACACTGAATTTGAAATGTCATTTTACCCACCAACTAATAATTGTTCTACAACAATTCACCAAATGAGTATTCCCTCCACAGGAAATAAAATGGGAAATAGAGCAGAATACCGCATGTCCACACCCACCTTAAATTCACACAAATTACAGCACTCAATGGGGGTAAAGTATGGGTCACTTGGAAAGTGGGAGAAAGCTGGGAGGATTTGAAATCAAAGAAAATTTAAAGACAGCATCAGAGAAAGACTCAAAGGCAAAAAGAGGGGAAAGCAATCTTAAAGGGGAAAGAGTCAACATAGATCCGTTCAAACCAATCAGTGATTCCCAACTGAAGCACTCCTTGTAAAACTCCAAGTTCTGAATACTGGTCTCTTCTAAGGATTGTAATTTAGAAGACATTCTCTTATTGATCTTTGCTGGGTCCAAGGAAGGAGAACTGATTTGAATTACATAATGTTTGACATAGTTCTGTGCACAAAGTAAATATTCAAGATGTCTGAGGTGAAGGACAGAGAAAATTCAATACAACAGGTATTGTGAAGCACATCATGTGCTAAACACTGTGCTAAAAGTAGGATACAAAGATAAATAAGATGTTGCCCCTGCTCTCAAGGAGCTGTTCATGTACAAAAACAAGTGTGCCAACAAGACAAGACTGTATATAAAGACACATAAACAGAGCATGTGGAAACTCAAAGGAGGTTGAGATCACTTTCAGACAGGAAAATGAGGAAGAGTTTAATAGAGAAAGTGATATTTGAAATGGATCTTTAACCATGAGAATTTTGACTGGTTGAGATGAAGAAACAGAGAGGTGTATGTTGTGAGAAAACCCAGAGACATGGCTTATAGAAAATCAACCAGTCTCTATGGTGAAATCCAAGCCTCAACTCCTCCATGAAACCTGCGCTAACTATCCCAGTCCTCACAGACATAACAGAGAAGAAAAAGCACTCTGGTCACCTACCAGGTCTGGAAACAGAAAGTATCTATGCTTCCCAAGATGGGTCTGAGGTTGGATATCCAAAATCTACCTTTATCTATTGAGAACTAAGGATGAGATCTACTAAAAGGGGGTTGCTATAAGTCTCTAATTATAAGAGATGGAATTCTAATCTGCAGGAAACCCTCCCATTCCTCAGATTGACACCTTCTCACATGAAAATAATCTAGAGTTTGCATGACCCCAAATTCTTCTATTCTCTAGAACAATGACTATGTCATTGAAAAACCATAGGAAGACTCACTAAAGTTTGAAAATTAATGTATATGCTGTTCTCAAACCCGAATGGCTATCCTAGCAAAGCCCAGGAATCAATAAATCTCATACAAGTAAAATGAATCATGAACTCCCTGTATGTGGATAGTTCTAATCTAGAACTATTAGCTTGAGTCTATTTAGACCAACTCAAGATTTCCAGAAACCAAACATCAAAGGGATAGATTGCTTTTCAGGCTCAAATGAAAAGCAAACATGAAAAATCAGTACCTGAGATAGAATATGAGTTCAGGAAGATACACGAGGGATGAAAGCAACTAAGACACCAAAGTTGAAGGTCAGCCTTAAACTGAGCAAGGTCAAATACAATTAGGAGAAATGGAAGAAAGGAGGCAGGGGCTCCTGGATGGCTCATTCAGTAGAGCATGAAACTCTTAATCTGGGGGTTGTGAGCTCAAGCCCAAAGTTGTGCACAGAGCTTACTTAAAACTTTTTTAAAAGATTTTTAAAAAGGAAGAAAGGAAAATCAATATTTAATGAACAACTTCTAAGTGCTAAGCATCATCTTAGTCTAGGCAAAAGAATCTTAAGAATTTTTTGTTGGTACTTTCGAGAGGTGCAGTTCTAGGGTAGGAAAAGTGAGGGAAAAGTTTAAAGAGATAGAAAAGGATTGAAAGAGATGCAAGCTATTGCATTATTATGCTAGACACGGCATCATGATGAGCCAGGTATCAACCACACCTCTCTCCAGGTGAGTTTAGTTCAGCCTTATGGGATTTCTTCAGAGAGGATATATGGAGAAACTCAGACATGGTGGTGGAGTTAGCGAGGATTTATCTTTCCATGTTCTCCCCATCTCCTGATGCACACTGATGAAAATAGGTACCATAAAGAATAAACTGCCCCATACTTTCGGGTGGGATCATCCCATATCCCATGCACTCTTATGGGAGTCTCATTTGAGTCCCAAAGTAGCAAAAGAAGTCAAAAATATGGAGCATATTTGGCTGCTCAGTGACAACTGGTCAGTTACAGTCAGCTGAGCAGCATGGATCCAAGCAGAGTCCTCGGCCGTAGAACTGAAGGTCCAGGTGGTGACAGTACCTTAGGGAATCAGGGGAGGCTCATAAGGTGTATTGGTCTCCATGTTAGGAAATGTAATTGTATATGGCAAGTACTATTAATTGCTGCTTTACTCATAATACATGTGGCCTCTAATTCAAAGAAAAAAAATCTTGATCTACGGTCACATTTCAAAGGCAATAAAAATCACCCTAATTCAAGACTGAAAATCTGAATTCTGAAATTCTAACTCTTTTTTCTATTTCATTCTGTATCATCTTAGATACTGAACTTGATGTTCTGCTTACGTAAGATCATAATTCCCAATTTATGCGCTATGTTATTTCACCTATTTATATAATATTCTGAAAATACTAATCTTCAGAGAGGATAAACTTGTTGCACAAACTGTCACAGCTAATAAATGAGAGAATCACACTTGAAACTTTTGCCAATCAGAGTCCAAGGTCTCTCTGTTCTTTATCATTGATCACATTCACCAATGCTTCTCCTTTACTTATCCCTGGCTCACGGATGAACCCCTATAATTATAATCTGTTTCTTCCCTCTCAGGGCTATCGTCAATTTGGGATATCCTCACAAAATATGCTGTTTTATAAAGGATGAAACTGAGGCACAGCAAAGTTAAGGACTTCCAAAACATACACATCAAGTCAATGAGAGCATTAGCCCGAGGTTTAATTTACCCACTGATACTCTAGTCCCGAGACCAGAATTCCAAAGATAATTCAAATTATTCAACATGTATTCAATTCCAGGGTCAGGTAGAAGAAGTACACAGATGATGTCAATTAAACTTTAAAAATACTGAAAGTTGCTGAGCAAGTATCTTAAAAAAGTTCTTATCACAAGAAAATGGCAAATGTTAGCTGGACTTATTGTGGTGTGATTATTTCATAATATACACAAATATTGAATCATGTCATAGACCTGAAGCTAATACATAAATTATACCTCAATTTAAAAAAAAACTCAAAAAATGCAAATTTATAACAATAATTAATTTTTAGATTTCTGAAGCTCACATAGACATAATTTCTGGAAGTGAGGATACTGTTGCAATGTTTGAAATTACAATAAAAATGAATATAATTTTTATCCATCAAATGCTCATGGATTATTTCATTTGTTTGGTTTTATTTTTTAATTGGCATAATTGTAAGGGAACAAGAAAGTCCTCTCGCTACTAAAACAAAAATCCTTATTAGTTAGCTCATTAACTGCTTGAAAATTGCACCTCTGGCATTCATTTCCTTGGTTCAAGATTTCAATTTCTGATAAAATGCAAATATGCTAAGAAGGCTAAAGAGTTTTAGTCATTGTCTGATTTCAACACTGTAAGCTGCTGTGAGGATACAATCCCTTGGTTGAGAACAGGTTTGGGAAGCAAACTTGAGGCAGAAGGAAAAAAGGTTTCTTAATAGATGGCTGGGTCTTCAATAACAAATTATCTTCTCTTCATACTTCTTCCTAGAACCAGCGTGACACATGTCACCATCAGAAAGAAACATGTCTGACAAGACCTTACGATAATGAGGGGCTATTTACAAGATATGCTGCCTCTAAGCACTAAAACCATAACTGCAAGTGGCAGGTGAGATACACCTGTCCACCTGTCCTCCCCTAAGCAATCTCCATTGTAATGTCATTTTCCTGCATCAAAGATTTGAATACCGGTGGCAAAAAAAAAATCTCCATCTGACGTTCTGCCATTTCTCAAAGACTTTAAAGACAGAGCCTCCAACAATGACATTTCTACCACTGGAGCCATCCTTGGTTCTGCTACACACTGCACAGACCTGTGTACATGTTGGAAATGCAGATGTTCGCTCTGCAAAACACCGCTACCGACAGAACTTTCCTGATCTGGCATGTCTGCCACTCACTCTCTCTAACACTACTGTGAGTCTCTTTCCAAGCTTCTCTTGGCTTTTTAATTTGAAGAACAGTGAAGTCTGAGAACAATGAGAAAAAAAAAAATCTTCCCCAATGCTCAGAAGTCATAAAATCTGTCATACTCTCTGAGCCACATTATTGAAACCACCCTTTCTTTCCATTTCCTGGGCTACGTTCTGTATTTAAACAAATTTTCTGGTCATGCCCTCTTTGTGAAGGCCACACTACTAGAAATGAACAGTGGGAATTTTAGTTGACACAAGAAAAGGCAAATGCATTAGCCAAGGACACCACAGCTTATATCCCAAAATTCAGTTGGTCACATTCTCCGCTTTCCCTTTACTGGGTCATGTCCCGTTAGGCAATTTCTTACTCATTTTGGGTGAATGCTCATTTCGTAGGAATTTGGGGGTTGAATATATGTTTGCAAACTCAACCAGTTTGTTTGGATTTTGTCTGTTACTTCTAAGACAGGTGATGTTGAAAATGTCACTCTCTATAAGGATGAGAGCAGTATGATAGGACTATGTGGATACAGAGAGAAGCTCTCTTCAGCCTCAATCATCCCATTTATGAAATGAACTTTGAAGGTCTTCCAACTTTAATATATAATCCTCTAAAGAGAGAATAAGGAGGTATTGGATGCTCATGCTGGTAAAATATAATGAAAAATAGGATAACACAAGAGTTAAAAGCAAGATTTAATGCTGAAGTAGTGTTTAGAGAATACATTAAAATGATATTAAAATTTTAACTTCTGAGGCTATTATTTGAAAGCCATAAATCTGTTTTAAAGATCAGTAGGAACAAAGAATTTATCTTTTTACAAAGATTTTTTTATAACATAAATTATGAAATCCATAGAGATAACTCAATTGTAACACAGTGAATAAATTAAAATGCATTATACATGATGTAAAAAAGTGTGTATTACACATCGTGAAATGGATGTGATTAACATATAAACAAATGAACTAAACATTTTTGTCTAATGTACCTGTGACATTAATTTAAAATAAAACCCAGGTTGTTATTATAAAACTTTACAGAAACAGTAACTTTCATCCTAACATTAATGATTAGGCAATTTGAAAAGATGTCTTTATATCTTTCTTGGGAAATGAGCAGAATGCATTTTTAAAGAATATTTCTCAGCCCAGCCCGTTAGAGTCTATATCATGCTGTCTTCAGTACTAACCTCGGCTGGGAGTTTGTCTGCAGAGCCATGAGAAAGGCGCCATAATAGAAATAAATGTTAAGACAACTAAGAGTAGTGTTTTCACCTTCCCCTGGGACCAGCTGTATCATCACGACCAGGCTCTTGTCCCTTCCAAATCTTGTCAAGCTCTTCAATTACTTGGATTTCAAAAGCATCCGTGAAAGGGAATAAAGATTTGAAAATAAAAGGGGAAAGAGAACCAAGGAGTATATCATCAGTCTGTCTTTACAGAAAGTGCCAACAATAAGAAAAATCAGTAGAAGTTGGCACCCAGAATCTTTCTAGGAATTAATAGATGACTTGAATTGCTGCTCAAAGAAAATATTCATTTCTCATGCCTTAAACTAGTTGTGATCTTATGTTTAACAATGAACGTTAACAATCAGATTACTGCACAAATGTTAAGCAGTATTTTAAGCTGTAGATAGTATTTGATTGGGGCAGAAATAAAAAAATTCTAGAAAAGTCAGAAGGAAAAGAACACTAATGTCAGGATCCAAGTCCAAGTCACTGCAGTTCTGTGATACTAACTCCCATTGTGATATAGATTTAGGTGTGAATACTGAGAATATTTTTTATAAAGAGCAATTTTATAGGGCTGAAAATTTCAGTTTGAAATACCATTAGAATCATCCAATAAGACTAGAGACCCAATGCTTGAATTCTCTTTAGAAGCCAATGAGTTCTAAATACAGAAGGGAGGAGATGGGGAAGAAACACTCTTCTAAACTTCTTTCCACAAGCCCAAGAGGACATGTTCAACAAACACAAAATGAAGAAGCGTCTTCTATATGTCCTCTCAGACTTTAACCATGAAGACAAAGATACTTTTAGGAAGCAGCCAAAATACATGGAAATGAATACACTTATCTTATATTTTTCTTTATTTTTTTTTTTTTTGAGAGAGAGAGAAAGCAGAAGCAGGGAACGGGCAGAGGAAGAGAGAGAGAATCCCAAGCAGACTCCATGCTCAGCTCTGAGTCTGATGTGGAGCTCAGTCCCACAACTGTGAGATCATGAGCTGAGCCAAAATCCAAGGTTGGGTGCTCAACCAAATGAACCATGCAGGCGCCCCAATGTACTTATCTTTAATACTCTGGAACAGACTAGTATAGTCCAGGGAAATAAGGAAACAGTTTTTAAGTATCTACCAAATATTAAGTATGCCGGTGTAGTGAGTTAGCAGAGATCATCATCACCTGACCAAGTGAATGCCCTGTGAGCCGCTAATCATATCATCATGAATCTAATACCAATAACCCTTGAATTCATATCTCTAGCTCTGACCTCACCTCACTAAGTTTCAGACTCAGGCATCTATCCACCTCCTTAGCATCTTCACTTCAAAGTCTGACAAGGATATCAAAGCTAACATAGATAAAAGAGAACTCTTAGTTTTCCCGTCCAATTATTTTCTTCCACCAGCCTCTCCTCACTCCCCAAAACTGAAACATTTGGCTAAGCACAAAATCAAGGGCTCATTCCTGATTTCTCTTGTATCTCATTCCCCATGTCTAATCCATCAGTGAGTTCTCTTGGCTTTATCCCCAGAATCCACAAACTTTTCTCCATCACCACTGTCACCACCACAGTAGAGATCCTATTTTTTTTTTACCTGGACATCTACAATAGCTTTCATTTGGTTTCCCTGCTATTTTTCCTGTCTCAGTCCAATCCATCCCCCACTATAAGCATCCAGAGTGATTTCTTTACAATACAGATGAGATGAAACCCCAACCTTATACCAAGGCCCTATGAATCCTATGATTGTATTTTGCTTGCTATTTACCTCCCTTTCTGACCTTGTCTTGTACTACCCTCCCCTTCATCAACTATATTCATTCCATACAGCATGAAAATTTCCTTGAATATGACAAAATAATTTGGATCCTGTAGGTTATTCTTCTTTGGACAGCCTCCCTTTGATCCAAAGATGACTGCCTCTTCCTCATTCAGGTCTCAATTCAAGTATCACTTCCTAAGAGAAGCCTGCTCTGACTAACCCACCTGACAAACCTATCGCTACCCAAGCTACTGCCAATCATCTTACTCTGTTGTAGCAACTTCACAGCACTTAAAAGCACCTGAAATTACCTTTCATGTCTTTTATTGTTTATTATTTTTCTCTATTCCTCCCCTTCCCAACCCTCAAAAACTTATCTGTGTATCTGCTATGTTTCCCTGACCAAGAACATGGTCACATATCAGATATATTCAATACAACTTTGAGGAATGCAGGAAGGAATAGAGGAATGCAAGAATGCAGGAAGGAAGGAAGGTGCTAAGATGTACCAGACACACCAAGAGAAAATTACATACTCTGCATTCTGAGTACAGAAAGAAGACACAGCTTTTTTTTTTTTTTTTTTTTTTTTTTTTTTGACGCTCAACCCAGCTCAGTGTAAAAGAACCACAGCTAAAAAGACAATGCATTTCAGACTCTCTGAGATGAACTCAACCTAAAAATACAGTCCCAGGGTCAGTTCATGTCAGAAACTCCTCCTTCCCTTCGAGTCAGGAAACCTACCCTCCCTTACTTACTCCTCCCCCAAATCCTTCCTCCACATTGGCACCAGTGTGATCTTCCTGAAACATAAATCTAAGCATGTCACTCCCCTGCCTATAATTCTTTGATTCCCACCCCTTCCCCTAGTGACTTCAAATAGAATTTAAACTCCCTGGCATAAAAGACTTCCATGATCTGACCCAAGACTTTCTCTCCACATTCATCTTTGGCCACGCCCCTTCAACTCTCCCCTCCAGTTCCTATTCTCTATACTACAAACACGCAAAAACACATGCTGTTACTAAAGATCCTCCCATCGTGTGGCTTTGAGCACTTGCACACACTGCTCCTTCCACTTGGGAAATGCCCCCCCCCTTTTTTTTCTGACGAAGCCCCATTCATTCTTCAAGTCTCAGATTAAGAATTACATTCTTGGCTAAACCTTCCCTCTTCCTGTCCCAATTCAACCAGATTTAACTACTCATTTCTTTTTCCCTTCCCATATGTACCATATGAGCTCTTTGATGATTATTCAGATATTTGCAGAAAGCTAGGACATGGTCTTAAACTCCTCTCTCCTCTGGTTACTTCAACCCTTCCTTACATCACTGACAATGTACTCCAGACCAATCTTACTACCAGTTGTGGGCAGACTTTACTTTCTCATCAACTCCCTTAGTGTCATATCCAAGACCAACCACTGTACTTTATACATGGTCTGAACAATAACTGACTGAACATTAGCTCCATGTGGGCATCTGCGGTACCTATTTTATGACTCAGTATCCAACACTTACCTGATTTTATAGATCCTCAAATCATTATTAATTGAATCAATGAATGAGTGAATGAATGGGTATGATGAGGTAAATGAATAGATGAAAAGTACAGTGAAATAATGATATCCCTTCCTCCAGATAGTACAATGTACTCCAAGTAATGTGTCTTTGTGTTATATTTTCTTTGGAGCATCCACATAATACAGATGATGGGGATTTATATCAAGTTTACAATTACCTGAAATCACTCATATTTAGGCTGTTAGGCTACTGGCCCAAGTTTCATGGCTTAACATTTGCACCTAGTAAGTGTGGTCTTATTAGATTCACCCCATCATTCCAGATCTAGATCTTTTAAACTTCTCACTGTTTTGTTTTTTGTTTTTATCTTGGGAGAGGAGTAGAGGCAGAAAGAGAGAGACAGGGAGGGAGAGAGGGAGGGAGAGAATATCTTAAGCGGGCTTCATGCTCAGCACGAAATCTGATGTGAGGCTTGATCCCACAACCCTGGGATCATCACCTGAGCTGAAATCAAAAGTCGGATGCTCAACCAACTGAGCCACCCAGGCATCCCTAACTCTTTCATTGTTAGTGAATATTTTGTGCCAGCCACAAAGTGATGTGTATGCACTTATCTTGACCTTAATATATAGTGGGGAAAATAACAAGTTGCATCTAATTTAGATACCAATGCCCTCTTACAAACATTTGTTCAGCTCTTTTAGGTATAAAGTTCATTCTGTTTGATAGAAATGGGGGGGGGGGATTGGCATTGGGCTGCAGCTTAGCTTTGTATTTCATTTATTAACATAATAATATCCACTACAAGCTGTGCCTCTATTACAGACTTGGTATTTTCTTGCTGTCTTATTTTTTTTTCATGAAAATATAACCTTTTGTTAAATCAAAAATATAAAAATCACCTGCTCAAGAATCCATAACATTTATAAAATTAATTTTATCTTCTAAAATATTCAAGACTTTTTATAGAAATTCAACTACTTAGGCCTAAGTTGTTCTTATTAGAGGTTTTGACAATTTTCACTAACTAAATCATTTTTAATGGCTTTGTGATTTGAATAAAGTTATGTTCTTCCAGAACAGACAGCACAGGCCCTTCATCTGTCCAAAGTATCTTGCCAGCCCCTGTCAACTCTGCCCCCCATCCTCAACTGGAGTTCTTGCTTTGCCAGCTGGTGCAAAGGGGTGTGCTAGAATTGGCATGTTCTAGGAAGTCTGAGCATCTCTTCCCAACTCTACATTCAGTGGCATCACGTGGACAGCCTGAAAAAGGCTCCTTTGGGGGTATTTACCCCATGAAAATTGGCGGAGGTTACAATGACAAACGTGTACCAAAACACACACTGCTATGTTTTGCTATCCCTGATCACCAAGCTCCCAAGAAAATATTCCTTGCCATTGTTTTCCCCCCTGTATCTTCTACTTATTCTTTCTTCTTTATCTGTTAAGATGAAAATAAGAGTGGAAAATGGGCTCGAGTTGGTTGATGTCATTTGTAGAAAATAGAACCCAACAGAACTTGCCCTCTGCAGGAAAGGGAGTCAACCCACTCAACAGTCTACATAATCCTGTTCACATTTTGTTGCTTAAACTTGAAGAAGAAAAGAAAACAGGAATATTTTGAAAGGAAGTGTTTATGAACAGAACAGCAGGAGGGAGGTCCTGCTTGACTTAAGCAAGCTCTGGAGAAATAAAACCAGTAGGCACCCACACAATAGTGGAAACTTATAGAAGAGAAGAACATCATGGAAGAATAGGGCTTTGAAGAAAGTTTAGAGAGGCACCAGAAGCAAATCTTAATTCTTTGCACTTTAACTTTAGAGGAGACCACAGACCAGATCATTCGAAAGAAACCCTGGGCCCACAGCAAGTTCATTCATTTCACCAATACCACATATTTCCAAGAATTAATTTTCCCAGGTATCCCAAAAATCATGTAATTTTCATCTGTTCAGGCCTTTTCCAATTTCTAAACTGCATTTTTCCACCTTGGACTTAGATGCACAATTATCAAGTGTGACTGTGTATCCTGCAAGACTTCCCTACAAAGAAGAGCCCAGCAGAGCTGATCCTGTGCTTGAAAGAGAATTGGTCTACTCAGCACTTTACATGATCCTGTTCACACGATCCTGTTTGGTCGCTTAAAATGGAAAAATATTTTGAAAGGACAATAAACACCTCATGGGTTTGTTTTTGAAAATGAGGTAATGCAGATAAAGGACTACTGCAATGGTGCATTCTCAGTGTTTCTAATCAACATCAGCTACAATTAACGGAGACCAGGCAGTCGCAGTGTTTAAAATCAGTATCTTTCCTATTCTAAACATATTAAGAAGAACATCACAGAACACATACCAAATTAAATAGGAAACATAAGAACATGAAAATGACAATATGTGAAAGCCATAGATAAAAGATCACCATTGGGAGAGTCAGAAAGATACCACCTTTTCATCATCCTCCTTACTGTGTGACTTTGAGGACACAACAGCATCAAAATCAGGAAGCAGAGTTGTTCATTGGGGACTCCATGAGAAACTTAGTTTACAAAATAAAATCATAAGACTTCTAGAGAAGGTCTTCCTGGGATATATTTCATTTTTTAAAAAAAGAAGAAATGATTGTAGCTCTTACCCCTAGCAGCCTGGCAATGAGCTAGAATGTTATTAAGATATCTGTCAAAACCAGTTCAGTTAGCAGGAGTGAGGCTATGGAATGTGTCCTTGGGGGACTTTCAAACCAGTGCCATTAATGCAATATTGCAAAACAGCAAACAAAATAGACAACATACAAACAAAGGGCAAAGACAGAACAAGCCCATTATTAGCTGTGGAGGGAGACCTGGAAATTTCAGACTGCGTCATCCTTCAAGACATGACTAGTGATACCTGAACCACGTAAATGATCTAGGGGGTAGGAATGTGGCCAGGAGAAGAAAAAATTAAAATAAAAAAGCGGAGAGACAAAGGGAGTCTGTTTCTCAGGCATTTAAAAAAATTTTTTTTTCACTTCCAAGGGCAAGCAATGAATATGCGAGAATGGACTCTTCCATTTCAACCATGTCTCAGGTCTCAGCATGGTCCAAAGAGCTTTGGTCTAACAATGTCATTTCCAGCCTGTTGGTTCCCACCATGGCACCGGCTGTTCATGGCAGAAGAGAGGCAGGGCTGTTCAAGGCAGGGCAGGGATCCCAAAAACATAGCAGGAGAAGTACCATGACATTTCAGGAGGCCAAAGCACTCCAATGTGTGACAGCCCTTTAATTTATCCTCCATCTATCTAATAGCACACATTTGGCTTTCTCTCCCCCAGACCACCCCTCGCCGGCTCCCAGCCCAGGCACCTGAGGAGAGACTTTGGCCGGATGCTTCCTTTCATTTTCAGGTCCTCTTTTGCTCCCATTCTTTGGCCTCGAAATGAGTGCATATTGACAAAATGGAATCATTTCTGCTTGGCACAGAGCTTGGCAACCAGATAACACCAGCCAAGCCAGGTCCACATTTACTCTTCCCCACATTCATCGGCATGCAAAGTTCCAAGATGGAAATTTGTTTCTCCTGCAGTTTTATGACACTTCTACTGCCTGATTATCCCACTTTATGGCAATTTGCATCATTACGGGCCTGTGGCAAATGAAACAAATTGCCATAAAATGTTGGGAAAATCCTAAATCATGGCTCTGTCTGGCTTGCTTGAATGATGACACTGAGGTTGAATTCAGATGGCTTGGTTCATTTTGCTACAAACAGTCATGCCGGCCTTAATGGGGGCCACTGGCTCGCACGTCAGGATGCGTGGTGACTACCAAATGAGGCAAACTAATAGAATTTTTTTCCAACGCACTAAGCAAGTCTTCAGTAAAGAAAAACACATTGATTCCGAAGTTGTTTACTACAAACTAAATAGAACCCCTATAGCGTTCCCCATGCAGCTCACATTAGAGCTAAATTAACAGCCCTCATATGTATCCATTCTACTAGCACCAGACAAAAGTGCTTACACCATTAGAAATGTAAGCTGTCTTAGTCTAAATCTTGATACAGAAGATTGTCTTTCTCATTTAACTGCCTCGCTATCCAAAAGTTGTAATATCAGGCATAGGCAAGGCTTTAAAGAAAAACAAAATGCACTGAATGGTCATGAATAACTGCTGCATTTTAATTCAGTGGTGATGTGTTAACTTTCAAGTAAGAGAATCAGAGCCCAATGGTTAGACATAGAAAGAAAAAGAAAGAAAGAAAGAAAGAAAGAAAGAAAGAAAGAAAGAAAGAAAGAGAGAAAGAGAGAAAGAAAGAAGGAAGGAAAGAAAGAAAGGAAAAGAAAAGAAAAGAAAAGAAAAGAAAAGAAAAGAAAAGAAAAGAAAAGAAAAGAAAAAAGAAAAGAAAGAAAAAAGAAAGAAAGAAAACAAATAAAGAAAGCTTCAGGAAGGCTAACAACTTTGAAAATTATTATAACCTTTGTTGATTATAATCCTGGCTCTGTTTTTGCAAACCTCCCCTGTGAGTACATTTATGAGAGGAGAAGCTTCATAGTAAGAAGCCCTCTTGGCACAACTCATGGGATTCACTTGGACCATGAGACTGGAATAAGAGCAGTGAGGTTTTATTTCTCAGAATCTCCTGTATCTCACATCCTCCTAACCTCCAAGCCATCCGGAATGTTCTGACTCCAGACACTTGCAGTGGATGCTCAAGTCTTCTCATAGAGGAGGCAAGCCTTCCAGAATCACCCTGCATGCTCTAAAACCCTCGCCACCCCCCATCAGGGACATTCCCAGGGTCATTTAAAACAGAAGAGAATGGCAGATGTGCAGAGAACCTGACAAAGGAGGTTGAGTCCTGAGTACGGAATTAAAATCATGACAGACAAGCTATATCAAGAACTTAGTATCCAGGCAATCGTAATATTCTTGAAAACAGGACATTTTATGGAGTCTGGCCTTATGCAATTTCAAACACACACACACACACACACACACACACACACACACACACACTTTTCAAGTAATACTTGACTAAAAGGAAGTAATTAAATTCCCCATTATCATGAGCATTTAATATGTGCTAAGCACTATACCAAGAAGTTTAAATGATTATTTGATTTCATCAATCCAACCCTGCCATCAGCCACTTCCAGATGAGTAGCCTAATTCATAGAGAGGCTAATCTACTTCCTCAGGGATGGACAGGCAGCAGACGCAGAGCCAGAATTTGAACCTAACCCAGTGCCACTGAGAATTCCTTGGGCTCTACCACTGTGCCACACAGCTGCAACGTACAAATCTACTTTTCTGCTAAATTAACATTATTATTAGTCCAACAATAAACTCCACAGGATAAAAGATTCTTGCATAATTGTAACAAGTATCACACATTTGGCTTCTCCTGGATGATTTTTATGACTCATTAGCATAGCCTTTTCTTCCTCTCACTCATTTACCCTTTTCTATTTCACTGGCATTTGCTAGACAAAGTGTCATAGTCTCTCACTTCCGAATGAAGTTTCTGACTCTGGATTTCACTCTCTTTCCATCTTGAATTTGTTCATTGCTAAGGGCACCAACGCAACACCTGATAAGCCAAGCCCACAACACTAACCAGCATAAAGATCTCAGGTTATTTGCCATTTACAGCAGTTGGAATTCATGTCATTTGAGTGACAAATTAAAGTGCATATTTCTAGACTATAAATATTTATTCTGATGTTCCCTTAGATTTCACATATGTTCTTTTCATTTTGGTTTCTAAAGCAGGAAGCATAGAAGAATTTCTAGAAATCCACATGGTCTTGAACCAGAGGTCCTAATTTGCAGTTTCTACAGCATCTGCTAAGTTTATGAGTCTATATACTACATATAGATTTTGAAACATCCCTTTGGCATACATTACATACTCAACCTCGTATCTGAAAGGAGAACCACTGAGCTAAAATTCTTTAGTAATAACTAAGTTTGGGACTTGATTTTAAAGCCAATGGCATGGCAGTTTTCAGATTCACTTGCATTTTTCAGGTCTAGTCTCATCATAGATGAACACGCTGGCAATTCCTCAAGAAACATTCACATACCTGTGTGGCATTTCAGTGAGGCCACACATTTTCATTCCTCCTCTCAGTTCACCAAAATGTGTGGTATAGTTACAAATTTCTCGTTTTTATGACAACCCAAATTATTCTGTGGTTCAAATGTCTCCATTTTAAGAAATAAGATGCAAACTCATTTTCTTTTCCATGCTTGAGGCAACATTAATTGACCAACCTACACAAATAATAGCCATATAATGATCAACAATTGATCGTGTGATCAATAATAATTTAAAATCTGCTCTTCTTTTTGAGAATTTATCCCATAGCTTACCATAAACTGTAGGCAATCTCTAATAGGATTTATCTGTGGGAACCCCAGTTGAAATTTTCAAAGAATCCACTCCATCAACCAGTTGTGCTTGAACTTTCCTGTGAGCTGAGAGGAAGTACGTTATGGGGTTAAGAATTTTTCCCTGATGACTTCAAGGCCAACTTCAGGTATAGAAGCAGTAGCCATTCAGAAATTGTATGTCAATCCTCTTTGATAAATCCCGTATTCTTGGCATTTCTAAAGGTCCATTTCTTTGATCAGACCCTGAGTGTTACATGCAGGGTACATATTCTCTGTGGAAAATGCACACAGCTAAGGGTTTTCTAAGATGATCTCATTTAATCCTCATAGCAACTCTGAAGCATGTACTGTTATCCCCATTAGAGATAAAGAAACTGAGCTCACCAAAACCAAGAGACCCCACCATGTGAAAGGTGAACCTGCAACTAAAACCCTAGGAACATGATATGAGTGGATGAGTGTATGAGTGTCCAGAAGGTTAATAGCTATACCTCCACCTTTAGTCATCCTCCTTAAGGCTGGTCTATAAAGTTGAGGAGCTTATTAAGTGCTTTTTCCATCAAGGATTTACTTCAGAAGTCATCTTTGGGCTCATATCTGAGAGAACACTATCGATTGGGGAACAGAATGGAAGAAAAGTTTAAAATCACTGAGCCCAATTATATACAAAAGAAAATAATGTCAGAGAAGACATTGTCCAAGTTAAGCAAAATCCTTTGATTAGGAGCTTCTGCCTAAACACTGTGGCCTCCTGACATGCCACATTCCAAATGTAAGTCAGCTTGAGTTTACGTTCATCAAGCAGTGATATAGGGATCTGGGACATACCACTGAGAATCTTGTGAGCCAGGATTAGGACTTTCGATTTGTTTATGTGTGTGTAACTATCTCTCTGGTGTCCCTTGGTCCAAGGTAAAATAACTCAACTTTGTTATTCGTGAGCTGTAAGGGCCCTTTCCGGTATAATTCAACTTTCTCCCAACACTTCAACTGGAAGTACTATTAGTAAAATCCTTTCCAATAATTCTGCTAATAGTCTCCAGCAAACTTAAACCTGGAGAGACATTTGAATGAATTTATCTGTAGTGGGCTTCTGCAGGAATCTATAAGTCATTCTGATTCATTCTCAGTTTCTAGAGGAAAGTATTTATTTTCTAAGATGAGACAGAATAGAAATGGGAATCATTTGTACAGGGTGAAGCACAGCTTGCTGATTAAGTTACCGTCTTTACCTTTATTACTCCTGAAGGATTAAGCCATGGGAATTTTGGAGCTTAGAGCTACAGATTTCTTCCTAGGATCTTTCAAAAATCTCAGAGAAGCACTAAATATCCCCAAGGGGTTCTAATAATTTGCACCATGTTGAAGTTAGGATTTTGTCTGGTAAAATACTTTGAAAAACCAGCTGGTTGAAAATCAGACCGTGCTTCATCTGCTAGTATATAAATACATGAAGATGTGTCCAAAAAAAGTCAATTCTCTTATATGCTTCAGTGAAAATGAATAACAAAAATACAAGTCATCATGTGAAAAGAAACAAAGGAAGTTATTAACTGGTTACTGGCATGATTTTTCCATAATGAATAATACCTTACAATAGTGAAAGGGTTTACAAAAGTAAAAATTCTTTTGAGGTATTTAGATTAAGAACAAACTCCAAATTATCAGAGGTCTCTGTGAAACCACCACCATTCATTTTTACCTATAGAGACTGCCATGCAACTGGAATGAATTATAATTGTAATTATAGAATTACAGCCTATTATTTTGTATTTCCCACATTAAAAAGTCACACATATTTTTATAAAAGTATTAGCTATTGGGTTTCCTATTCTATGTGTTGCCTGTTCTTATTTTTTTTTTTTGCCTGTTTTTCTAATGAGTTACTTGTAGAAATTCTTTCTACAATCCAGATACTAAATTTTTGTCAGTTATACACACTGCCGGTATCTTTTCGTGGTATGTCTCTTACCTTCTGAATTTGCTTGTGGTTTCTTTTGATTAAAAGACATTTATTTTAATATAGTTAAATTCATATTTTTATAGCTTTTGATTTTTCATCTTAAGAAATCTCTGCTTTCCCTAGAAGTCATAAAGCTATTTCTCTTAAGTTTTATAAGTTTTGCTTTACTTATTTTTGGTCTTGAATCCATCTGGAATTCAATTTTGTGCATGATATGAGGTAGGGATCTATTTTAATGAATTCCATGTGAATAGGTGGCTGACTCAGCCCTATTTATTGAGTAGTTGGACTCAAGGGTTTGTAATGTCTCTTTCACCATATGTACATACATGTGCATGATACCGTTTGAGCTATTATATCCCACTGAATAGTTCTGTGCCAATACCATACACTTTTAACTACTATAGGTTTATAACAGGTCTTAATTTCTCAGGTTAAATATTCCATTCTCTTATTCAAAAATGCCATGGCTCTTCCCTTAATTCTGTCCAGTGAAATTTTAAATCAGCTTTAAGTCTATGGGAGGAAATATACGGAATTTTTATAGTTTTTGCATAGAAGTTATAGATAACAGCTGCTATCACTATGACATCAGGTCATCCGTTCAATAATGGGGCATACATGTCTGTTTATTTGGGTCTCCTTTTATGTTATTTAATAAAGTTTAAAAAGCTTGTCCATAAATGTTTTTGGTATCTTTTTGAACATTTGTTCCCAAGTCTTTAAAATATGTTGCTATTCTTAACGATATTTTGATAGCATTTTCTAATTGTTTTGTTGTTGTTGTTGTTGTTGAAGTTTATTTCTTTATTTTGAGAGAGTGAGCAGGGGAAGGGCAGAGAGAGAGGGAGGAGAGAGAATCCCAAGCAGGCTCTGCAATATCAGCATGGAGTCCAATGTGGGGCTCGAACCCACGACCCTGAGATCATGACCTGACCTGAGATCAAGAGTGAGACACTCAACCAAATGAGCCACCCAGGTACCTCTAACTGTTCCTTTTGTATAGAAATGCTAATGCAGTTTGTACATGGATATTATATCCAGCAACCTTGCTGAATTCCCAGATTAGTTCAAATATGTGCATTGAATTAGTCCAATTCCTGTGGATTTTTCTAGATAGGCACTATTATTGTCTCCAAATAATGATACATGTGCTGTCCTTTTATTCTCATGCTTTGTGGTCTTATCACGCCAAGTATAATCTCCAGTGCTATACTGAAGAGAGCTGGTGACAGTGGAGATCCCTGTCTCCTACCCATCTTTGAAAATATTGCTTTTGCCATGTCGCCATTAAGCATAATACTTTTTACAATTTTTCAATTACCATTTACCAGGTTAAGAAAGTTTACTAAAAAAGGTTGTCATGGGTAAATGCTGAATTTAATTAAATGTGTGTCTTGTATTTATTGTTTGATTATATGATTTTTCTCTAAGTTGGTAATGGGGTAAATTACACTGATTTTCTTTTTTAGTTTTTATATTTATCAGTTATAGCTGAATATATTTTAAAGAGTCAAATGATTCTATTTATCTGTCGTGAAACAGCAGACCCCTGCCCTCACCACATCCTCGTCCACAAAGGCAATGCATTTTATGTCTTTTAATGGATTGTTTCAGTGCTTGTTTCTATATTTCTAAAAAAAAAAAATTAGTGTTTATTTATTTTTGGGAGACAGAGAGACAGAGTGCAAGCAGGGGAGGAGCAGAGAGAGAGGGAGACACAGAATGTGAAGCTGGCTCCAGGCTCCGAGCTGTCAGCACAGAGCTCAACGCAGGTTTCAAACCCACGAAGCGCAGGATCATGACCTGCGATGCGCCAAAGCTGGGGGCTTAACCAACTGAGCCACCCAGGCGCCCCTATTTCTATATTTCTAAATTAACCCTTGCACATTGCTACTTCTTAATTTTTCAGAGCTTGAATCTCCTATCATCTTTCTACTGTCTTTCACTCCCAACCCCTCCCACAGAGATATACTGTCCCTTCCCTCTACCATTCTGATAGAGTTAAATACTTATTTTACTTAGGTAAGTATTCTGTGTTTACATTATTGAAAGTATACAAATACTAGTCACAGCTCAATGTAGTAAGCTATGATTATTTTCCCTTTGCAGATTTTATGTTCTTAGCACATACTATCTTGTTTTCATCTGCTAAGTTTTCTACAAGTTTACAACTAACACCAAACTCTTCACCACCTGTCTAAAACTCCTTTTAAGATGATCAGTTGTATCAGGTATTATCTTCCTGACGAAGTCTCCCCCAGGTCCTTTGACCTACTCCAGCATGGACGGTTCCTCGGCATGCCTGATACAGAGCTATTATCATAGAATCTAGCTTTGCCATCGCCCCAAATATTCCCTTCGCATTTCTCCTGTGAGGGATCTCCAATATCTACTATCCCATGCCTCATTCTTTGGCTTATTCCCCTTTTTATGAAATATATCCTCTGGTAGATTCCAGAGAAAGAATGTACGTAGATAAAAGAGGATGGCTAAACATAGAATTATGGGAAGGAAATGATTTTTCCTCAGAATGTTGAAACACTACTCCATTGTTCATCCTCTTCTAGTGGTGATGTTGAGAAACAAGAAGTCCTTGTGATTTCTGATACTTTGTGACACTGGTTTTTCTGTTTTTGTTTTCTTCTTTCTGGAACCTTGATGATCATCAGTCTGGTCCCAGCAATCCCAAATTTCACAGTGATAGGTGGTGGTGTAGATCTCTTTTTACCTATTGTACTAACTCATCTCTCTTGCACTTTGAAACTCATGTCTTTCAGTTTGGCAACACTGCTAAATCTTTTTGCTGATAATGCTGATCTCCTTTCGGAGCCCCTATTATCTGGATGTTGTAACTGCTCTTCTAACTTTCTTCTCTTTCTTCCATGTGTTCTTAAATATGCACCTGCTTTATTCTTTACTGTAATAAGTTTGCATTACATATTTATCTATTTTTTTAAATTCTATATATGTCCATTGAATTAATCTTTTGTTCTATCCCTTATTAATTTCTATGTGCTTTATCAGTTACAGAGAGCAGTACATTAAGTCTTTTTGTAGGACTTAATATTTTGTCTAACTTCATAAATTCTACCAAATTTTACTTTATATACCGAGACTATGATTTTAAATATTTAGAGAGGATCTGAATCATTACAATTTCCTGACAATTGTTCCCTTTATCATTATGTAATGATTCTCTACTTACTAAGTATGATAAATATAGCTACGCCAGTTTTCTTCTAGTCCATATTAGTCTGACAAATCATTTCCCTTCCTTTACATGCAACCTGTGTCATTATATTTTAGGTGTTTCTCTTTGAAGCAACATATAGGTAGGGTTTGTTCTTTCTCAATCTGAGAGTCTCTAAATGGGCAAAATTCATATATTTATATTTCTGCTCCTTAAGATGTATTTTAATTACTTTGTGCTTTCACTTTATCATACTTTTTCATGTTTTGTCCTTCTGTGCTTTGTGTTGAATAATATTTTATTTGTCTTTCTTCCTTCCACAGTTACTACTAAGTGGAATACATTGTATCAATAATGGTCTCAGATGCTAACCCTTATCACATATGTCATTTGCAAATAACTTCTCCCATTCCATAGGTTGCCTTTAAGTTTTGTTGACTGTTACTTTCACTATGCAGAAGCTTTTTTATTTTGATGTAGTCCGAAGAGTTTATTTTTGCTTTTATTTCCTGGCCTCAGGAATCATATTTAGAAATGTTGTGCAGCCAGATGTTAGACATTTCTGCCTTTGTTCTCTTCCAGGATTTTTATGGTTTCAGATCTCATATCTAGGTCTTTAATCCATTTTGAATTTATTTTTGTATATAGTGTAAGAAAGTGATCCAGTTTCATTTTTTGAATGTGGCTGACCAGTTTTCCCAACAGCAGCATTCATTGAGGAGACAATCTTTTTCCCATTGGATGTTCTTTCCTGGTTTGTTGATGATTAATTGATCATATGAGTGGGGGATTATTTATGGGTTTTCTATTGTGTTCCACTGATCTATGTGCCTATTTTTGTGACAGTACCACATGCTGTTTTAATTCCTATGGCTTTGTAATATAACTTGAAGTCTGGATTGTGATACCTCCAGCTTTGCTTTTTTTTTTTTCCATAATTGCTTTGGCTATTCAGAGTCTTTTGTGATTGCATATATATTTTAGGTTTGTTCTAGTTCTTTGAAAAATGATATTGGTATTTTGATAGGAATTGCATTAAATTTGTAGATTGCTTTGGCTAGTTAAAATAAACTGGTTAAAATAAACATTTTAACAATATTTGTTCTTCCAATCCACAAGCATGGAATGTCTCCATTTCTTTGTGTTAGCTTCAATTTCTTTCATTAGTTTTCACAGTACAGGACTTACACTTCTTTGATTAGGCCTATTCCCAAGTACCTTATTATTTGGGGGCAACTGTAAATAGGATTGTTTTCTTAATTTCTCTTTTGCTGCTTCATTATTGATGTATAGAAATGCAACAGATTTCTGCACATTGATTTCATATCCTATGACTTCACTTAATCATTTATCGGTCCTACTAGTATTTTTTGGTGGAATGTTTTGGGTTTTTTATATACAGTATCAGGTCATCTGCAAATAGGAAAAGTTCCACTACTTCCTTACTGATTCTGCCTTTTATTTCTTTTTGCTGTCTAATTGCTGTGGCTAGGATTTCCTGTACTATGTTGAATAAAAGTGGTGAGAGTGGATATCCTTGTCTTGTTCTTGACCCTGGTGGGAAAGCTTTCAGTTTTCCCCCTTGAGTATGATGTTCACTGTGGGTTTTTCATATATGGCATTTATTATGTTGAGGTATGTTCCCTCTAAACCTACATTGTTGAGGGCTTTTATCATAAATGGATACTGTACTCAGTCAAATGCTTTTTCTGCAACTGCTGAAAAAATAATATGGTTTTTATCCTTTCTCTTATTGATGGGAGGTAACATGTTGATTGACTTGTGAATACTAAACCATACTTGCATCCCAGGAATAAATGCCACTTAATTGTGGTGAATGATTTTCTTAATGTACTGTTGGATTTAGTTTGCCAATATTCTGTTGAGGATTTTTTTCATCTATGTTCATCAGAGATATTGGCCTGTAGTTCCTTTTTTTTTTTTTTTTTTTTTTTTGGTGGCGTCTTTAGCTGGTCTTGGTATCAAGGTGATACTGGCCTCATAGAATGAATTTGGAAGTTTTCCTTCTATTTTTTGGAACAGTTTGAGAAGAATAGGTATTAACTCTTCTTTCAGCATTTGGTAAAATTAGCCTGTGAAGCCATCTGGTCCTGGACTTTTTGTTTGTTGGCACTTTTTTGATTATTGATTTCATCTCCTTGCTGGAAACTAATCTGTTCAAATTTTTTATTTCTTCCTGCTTCAGTTTTGGTAGGTTATATGTTTCTAGGAGTTTTTTCCATTTCTTCTACGTTGTATAATTTGTTGGCACATAGATTTCATAATAAAGTATTCTCTTACAACTGTTTGTATTTCTGTGCTGTTGGTTGTTATTTCTCCTCTTTCATTTATGATTTTGCTTATTGGGTCCTCTTTTTTTATGAGTCTGGCTAGAGGTTTATCAGTTTTGTTGATCTTTTCAAAGAACCAGTTCCTGCTTTCATTGATCTGCTCTATTGGTTTTTTAGTTTCTATATCATTTATTTCTGCTCTCATACTATTTTGCTTAGTATACAAAATAGAGAACTTATACAACTCAATACCCAAAAAACAAATAACCCAATTAAATGTGGGCAGAAGACATGAACAGACATTTCTCCAGAGAAGACATCCAGATGGCGACCAGACACATGAAAAAATGCTCCATATCACTCATCAAGAGGGAAATGGAAATCAAAACCACAATGAGATTATCACCTCACACTTGTCATAATGGCTAAAATCAACAACACAAGAAGCAACAAGTGTTGTCGAGGATGTGGAGAAAAAGGAACCTCTTGCATTGTTGGTGTGAATGCAAAGTGGTGCAGCCACTTCGGAAAACAGTATAGAAATTCCTCAAAACATTAAAAATAGAATTACCCTACAATCCAGTAATTGCACAACTAGGTATATACCTAAAAAATACAAAAACACTAATTCAAAGGGATAGATTCACTCCTACATTTTAGCAGTATTATTTACAATAGCCAAGATATAGAAGCATCCCAAGTATCCATCAATTGATGAATATATAAAAAAGATGTGGTGAATATATACAATGGAATATGATTCAGCCATAAAAAGAATGAAATCTTGCCATCTGCAATGACACGAATGGAGCCAGAGAGTATAATGCCAAACAAAATAAGTCAGTAAAGGAAAGACAAATACCATATGTTTCACTCACATGTGGAAGTTAAGAAACAAAACAAGTGAGCAAAGGCGAGAGAGAGAGAGAGAGATACCAAGAAACAGACTCTTAACCACAGAGAGCAAACTGACGGTTACCAGCGGGGAAGTGGGTAGGAAATGGGTAAAATAGGTGATGCGGATTAAGGAGTGCACCTGTCATGATGAGCACTGGGTGATGTATCGAACTGTTGACTCACTATACTGTACACCTGAAACTAATATGACACTGTATGTTAAACATATTGGAATTAAAAAATTATATTTGTTTAATAAAAAGAGTTGAAAGAACATCACATATTGCCTGGCACATAGTAAGTGCTGAATATACACAACCTTTTATCATTAAAAAAAGAAAAAAAAAGAATGGTCTCAAAAAGAAGCCCTTCAAAGAATGGGCTTTCTATAACTTTCAGTGATGACTAATTCTAATAATCAAAGGAAAGCCTGATTGCCACCACACAATTGGAATCTGGGGTCTACGTCTGTACCCCCAAGGTTCCCTGGGAAGCCTCTCAATACTTCCATGGCCAATAGTAAAAAGTTATTGGATATCTACAGTAACTTAAAAAAATCACTACCACTGAGCAGCTGGCCCTTTGGAAATCAAGTAAAATAAATAGGTAAAATAAAAATTAACCACTTTTTTCTCCAATATAGTATCTTCTCAAATTCATTTATTAAGAGAACATAGCATATGTAATTCTATCCTCATATCTCTCATGTCTCTCAGACTCACTATTTTTCTTATAGCTGTCTTCTAGTTTACAATTTTCTCTTCAGTTGTGTCTAATTGGATATTTAACCTCTGAAATGCATTTTAATTTCAAATTTTCCATTTTTTTCATTTCTAGAAGTTCCATTTTACTTTTTTTTCCCTCAAACCTGCCTTAGCATAATTTAGCTTGTTTTTTCTTATGTTTCCTGGTCTTTTTTCTTTGTTAGCCATCTAAAATATACTAATTATATAGCTTCACAATATTATTTTGTCTCAAAATCTGACCTGCAAAACATTTTTGTCTGCTCACCCTAACTCATGATGGATCGTTCTTAAGAATTTTTAGGGTAAGTTCATCTTAAGTAGATATATTTTTTCCTGTAGCCGGGTTTATGGAAAAATATTACATTTGTTTCTTACTGGCATTCTAGGGATATCATCAGCCTAAGGACTACTTTTAGTTAATTTATTAGTTTGGTTGTATGGAAAAGCATAGGTTTAACCCACGTGTCACACACACACACACACACACACACACACACATGTGGAGTCTAACAGGCTTCTCCACCATTAAGTGAAATGTACTTTAGTTTGGGATGTAGATCAGCTCATCCTAGAGGTCTGATTTCCACTGCCTGTTTCAGTGAGTGACACTCTTGCCAAGTGCCAGAGCAAAGCCCACTCATAGTCTAGCAGATAAGATAAATAAATAAGTACAGTATAATAAAGTCAATATTACTACAGGTTTATCATTTTCAGATAGTTATTTCACCAGGATCAAAGTGGTGGCTAAAAATAGTATGTTAGGCAGAAAGAAGAGCAAATTCAAAGGCACAAAGGAACGCAAGCCTGACATTCTCTGGAAACAGAAGAGGGAAGGACAGTTGGAAGACAAAAGATGTGAGGGATGGGGCAACCTGTAGATTAAGGGTGGAGAGATCAGCTACAGTGATCTTATGAAAGCCTCCTCTTAACACAGTGGAAGAAATTCTCATTAGGTTATATATCTTGTTTTGATATAAAAATTAGTTTCATCCAGTAGAAATATGAAATTATTAAATATTCAATGCTGCTTTCTGATTGACTAAATTATTCCAACATGGGGGACATATATAATTAATAAACTTTTATAGTAAAAATTAATGGGGCGCCTGGGTGGCTCAGTCGGTTAAGCGTCTGACTTTGGCTCAGGTCATGATCTCACGGTCTGTGGGTTCGAGCCCCGCGTTGGGCTCTGTGCTGACAGCTCAGAGCCTGGAGCCTACTTCAGATTCTGTGTCTCCCTCTCTCTCTGCCCCTCCCCCACTCACTCTCTGCCTCTCTCTCTCAAAATAAAGACATAAAAAAATTATAGCAAAAATTGTTTTCTGGTTTAATGCTTGTTCTCTTTTTGGTTCTTGGGGGGGAAAGAAAGAAGCTGAGCCGGATTTTTCTCTTGGCTACTGCCCAAGAAAGGGGCTGAAGAGGAGAAACGGGTTGTTAGAGAGGGCTGGACATAAGCCCAGCGCAGTCAACATTAACACAGAGCATAAGACAAGAGGGAATAAAAACACCTGCTGAGGCATACTGCCAACTATGCTTTTCAGAGGACAGAAGAATTGGTCAAGTCTTGTGCTTTTGAGGAAAGGACACTACACATGTATGCATACTGGAGTTGTAAATTATATGAATTTGATATTTTTTCTAAAGGAAGTCCTGGACTTTAAATATAGTAGGCCTAACAGAAATAGAATAAATAAGATTCTGTGACTATGTGAACCAATGGTTTCTAAATCTGTCTGTAATACCAAAATCATCTAGGGACAGTTTGAAAATCTGCAAATGCCTGCAGCCTACCCTAGACACTAGAATTCCCTTGCCCTATTTTGAAGTTTCCTAACTGATCCTTGGGTAGCTAACCAGTCATCAGACCAACACTTCAAAAAAGCCAGGTAAAATGTTCCTTGATTATAATTTCTATTCAGTTTAAAATTGTTTATCAATTCACTTTACCTTAAAAATGATGTACATTGTTTTAAAAATTAAAATTAATTCTTAGAATTATTCTTCTAGGGATTAAAAAATGTTTACTTTGTATTTTCTCAAAGTTTTATCTCATTTTTTTTCTTATGGTAACATTTTACATGATAAAGATAGAATTATGAATCAGTAGGGGAAAGGTGATTACTCAACAATACTTGATAATTAACTAGCCAGTAAGTTAGACCTTTTCCTTATGCCTTACCCTAAAATAAATTCCAGGATTGTCCACATTATAAATAAAGAAAATTAAATAAAAACATATTAAATAGTTTTAAATCTTATTGGGAGAGATCTTATTTTTAAGTTTAATTATTTATTCTGAGAGAGAGAGAGAGAGAGAAAGCAAGGGAGGGTGGGGGCAGGGCAGAGAGAGAGAGAAGGAAAGAGTGAGAATACCAAGGAGGCTCCATACTGTCAGCTCAGAGCCCATCGCAGTGTTCGAGCTCACAAAGTGGACTGTGAGATGACGACCTGAGCTAAAATCGAGAGTCAGTGGCTTAACTGAACCACCCAGGCGCCCCTGGAAATCTTTTTAAGTCTGATACAAAACCTGGAAGACCATAAAAAATAATACTGATATATTAGGAAATATAAAACAAAACATTCTAAACAGTGGGCAAAAAGTCGTTTTCAACTTTTTGGTAAAACGGCGGGGGGAAGGGGTGCCTGGGTGGCTCAGTTGGTCAGTTAGTTAAGTGTCAGACTCTTGATCTAAGGGTCATGAGTTCACCCCCAAAATGGGCTCTCCACTAGGTGTGAAGCCTACTTAAAAAACAATTAAAAATAAATAAAAATAAAAATAAAATGATAAAAGGGATATATAGATGTGCCTAAGACTAAAAATGTTCCTAAAACCTATAAGATAAAGGCAACTCAATTTTTAAAAAATGGGGGAAATGTGACAAACAATAGTTCTCACAAAAAGGGAAATAACAACACCCTTTAAAAGTACGAGAAGCAGGGCGCCTGCGTGGCTCCCACGGTTAAGTGTCTAACTCTTGATTTTGGCTCAGGTCACGATCTCACAGTTTGTGAGATCAAGCCCCATGTTGGGCTCTGTGCTGACAATGCAGAGCCCACTTGGAATTCTCTCTCCCTCTCTCTCTGCCCTTCCCCTACTCACGCAGCATTCTTTCTCAAAATAATAAACTTTTAAAAAATGTATGAGAAGATGCTAAACTTCACTCCTAATAATATAAATGCACCATGAAAACATATACACAAAATGCACATAAAAATAGGTATAACCTTTAACCTCTTGAAACTGACAGATCAGTTTGATAATACAAAGTTTCATTAAGAGTGTGGAGAAACTGAATCCTTCCCACGTCCCTTGTAAGATAGCACAGCTTCCGTGACACAGCCCCCACGGAGTACAATTTTGCAGTATCTACCAGAATTTTTTTTCCTACCAGAATTTTTAAAATACATGTTGAGACCCAGAAATTCCATATCTAAGAAATTTTACTATAGCTACAGTCACAAGTATGCAAAATAATATATATACTAGAATATTCACTGTGGCGTTAACAAAATTTAGAAACAACCCAAATACCAACCAAGAGGGAACATGATAACACAATGCGGGGGGCGGGGGGGTGGTGGTGCTGGGTGGCTCAGACGGTTAAAGCATCCGACTTCAGCTCAGGTCATGATCTTGCAGTCCGTGGGTTGGAGCCCCACGTCAGGCTCTGTGCTGACAGTTCAGAGCCTGGAGCCGCCTTCAGATTGTGTGTGTGTGTGTGTGTGTGCGCGCGCGCGTGTGTGTGTGCGCGCGCGCCCCTCCCCCACTCACAGTCTCTCAAAAATAAACTTTAAAAAAATTAAAAGAAAAAGAATGAGGCAGTCTTATATTAAGATATAGAATATACCAATTATGTAAAAAATTATACTTTTTACTATAAACCTTATCTTTTGAATTTTGTGTTGTATGAATATATAACTTATTTGAAAATTTACAGATACAGTTTTATGGCACTTGTGTCAAATATATATGCAGTCTGATGTCAAACGGAAAGCAGTACTATAAAAATTACAATAATGGCATTACGGTGATCAGATTATGGGTTTCTGCTTTTAAAAGCTGTCTTTGATGCTATGTATATTTAAAAAGAATACAAAGAGAATAATGATTAACTTTTTAAAAAGTATTCCTGTTCATTATAGAGACTGTAAAATCCTGAAGCATAGAGAGAAGGAAAAATATACATTTATATATATATATAAATATGACAGTTCCCTGCCCCCCACCAAATAACTACTATCGATATTCTGGTGGTTTTCTATTTCTTTATGCATTGTAAGCCTGTGAATGTGTGCAAAATATGTAAAAATCAATACATATACATAAACATATGTATATTTTAGAAGAGATGGCTACAGTATATTCTTTACTATACTGGTTTTTATACTTAAGTGAGAGTTTTTATACTTAGTATAAATGACGGTAGCTTCATAAAATAAAATACAACAATTAAAATGAGGGTTTTTTTAACTTTATTTATTTATTTTGAGAGAGTGAGAGCCCGCACGAGCGAGGGAGAGGCAGAGAGAGAGAGAGAGAGAGAGAGAGAGAGAGAGAATCCCAAGCAGGCCGCATGTTGCCAGCGCTGAGTCCTACATAGGGCTCAGTCCCACAAACTGTGAGATCATGACCTGAGTCCAAATCAAGAGTCGGACTCTAACCAACTGAGCCACCCAGGTGCCCCTAAAATGAGGGTTCTGGCTTTTATACATTTTGTCTTTGTGTGTTTATTTTGGAGGTTTAATTAGCCTGACATTATTAACAAATACAGGCTCCAACTGTAAATTTTAAGGAATACTCTTGACCAACACTACATTTGAAGTCCCTTAAAAACAAGAGCAGAATCTAGACATACTCTTAAAGAAATAACAATATTAAATATACAGATATATTGCTACCACTAAAAATGTACACTTTTAATTATCTAGTCTTTGTCCTAACCACCTAGTAAAAGGAATTCTGCAAAAACAAGTGCTATTAGGAATTAAGGGGAGCTTCACTTGGTGGCCATCAGCAGGATAAGGATTAATTTGGAATCACTGCATTACCATCTCCCCATTTTATAGTCACATTTTGGGTAGAGGAGCAAAACAATGTTTCTTAAGGCTTTACACTGGTATGGAAAAGGAATCAAATACATTAAAATCAATTAATTTTGAGAATTCTATCTGTGCCGACCAAAAAATACAAACCAAAAAGGGGGAAATAAACATTATCAAGTAATTTATGATTCCATTGTAACTTCCGAAGAAGGCATCACTTCAACATATGAAGTTTAGCTTTCACATAGTAAATTAGAGATCTAGTATATCTTCCTTAGTATTAAGTTTGTATTAACTTGATAAAGAATATAGGTATTTTCTTTCCATCTTAAAAACCCGGTGACAAATTTTGTTGCCAAATGTGATCCTGGAAAATGATGGTTTACATAAAATTTGTAGACTACAGGCCTTGACTTGTAAAGCTTTTTAAAAGTCCCCAATGTTGCTTATTCTTAATTCCAACCTTTTCTGTGTGCCATTTTCGTTTGAGGTTTTATGCTTTTAAACATGTGAAATCAGACATTAAAACTCACATCAAATAAGTTGTCCCAGTTACATCCCCTCCACCTCCTACATCGTAATCTGATTTGCTAGTGTGAGTTCTGCCCCTCTGCACTGAAAAATACTCAAGGTTAGGGATAATTTATACTTCATAATGGTTTTACATCTTCCCATAGTGCCCACTTCATTGATCTACACACAGTAAGCACCCACTGAATGTATTTAGTGATTGTTTCAAGGATCCTACAAATGCTTGAGTTTACAGCACACATGTGAATTACTACAGGGCAGAATTTAATATCTCCATCCTCTTTGCGGGGAGATCAAAATGGGTGTTCAAAAAGCCATCTAAAGTGTTCAGTCTCCTTTATCATAATTCCTTTTAACAACTGTGTTCCAGTGCTAAAATTATTTGATTTTTGCCAAGATCTTATTTGGAGAAGCTGTTCGAACAATCCCATTTCATCAAACCATATTGTCCTCTTCCAACATGATTTTTCTTTTCCCTTACACCAAACTGCTGAGCTGCCTGTATTAACAAGTTAACCCCTAAACCTCAGCGGTTTAATGCAATAAGTGTTTGTCACTTGTGGTAAGTTGGGGATGGAGGTCAGCTCTACAAGGCCATGCAGGAGTCTAGAGAAATGGAGGTTCCATGATCTCCATCCCAGATGGGGAAAGACAGAGCTAGGGGGTTTTCATAAAGAGGTTGACACAAAAGGACAGTGAAATGAGGAGCACACAGACATCAGCAAGCAGTGATGGTCTCTGCCGGGCAGGGTCACCAGAGAATCCTGGCCATAGTGTGTGTCATTTCCCTTCGCAATTATTCTCAAATTGGTCCTTGATTTTTTCAATTCTAAATAATTCATGTTATTCAACCCTCAATCCTCAGTTAAGCAAAGTTTCACCCAGAAACAACCTGTTTTAATGCTTTTCTTTTTATGCTTCATGTGTTGCGTAGATGTTGAACTTGCCTAGTTCATTCTACCTTTCCCCTCTCAGAAACACAGTCTTCTTTGTTGCTCCAATGGTTGTCATTTTCCATCTTTTAAGAAGCATCACCATCATGCTCAGAAAAGTAACCCTCTTTACCCTTTGCTTTTCCTCTTCGTGTTAGGATGGTGCCTTTAACGGGTTCTACCTCACCTTCTCCTTGATCTCCTCCTTTTTCTTATTCTACAATCGGATGTGACGCTGCATGGACTCCTCCTTCCCTCTGCTGGTCATCTCCATCTGTCCTTTGAACACACTGGTTCTTAGTTGTGGCTACATGTCAGAATCGCCTGGCCAGTTTTTAAAAATGACGATGTGGGGCGCCAGGGTGGCTCAGTCAGTGATGCGTCTGACTTCAGCTCAGGTCATGATCTCACAAGTTTGTGAACTGGAGCCCCACATTGGGCTCTGTGCTGACAGCACAGATGGATTATGTGTCTTCCACTCTCTCTCTGCCCTTCTCCCTTCTCACACTCTGCCTGTCTCTCTCTCAAAAATAAATAAGTATTTTAAAACATTATTTTAAATGATTGATGTTCTAAGTTTTGGAGCCCAGGAGGAGCTCAGTTGTCTGTTATATAATATAGTCTTAGAAAAGTCTCCAAAAAGGAAATGCCACTAAAAATAGACCACGATGAATAGCAGAAGTTGACCAAATAAAGAGGAAGTATCCCAGTTTTGATAAAATCAGAGAGCTCCCCACAAACAGGGCAGGGACAGAATCAGGTCTGCGTGTTAAAAATGATCCGTCTGGGGCCTGCATAGGGCACAGACTGGAAGGGGAAAGACTGCAGGCCTGGAGAGCCAAGGGTGTTGACAGGATGATCTTGCCAAGAGGTGGGCACATCCCTCTGTTGCCATATTTATTTGACATTGCTAATTGCTTGTGTGCTCGCATATATACAGAATTGTATCAGCTAGAAATGTGTTCAGCTTCAAGTAGCAAAATCACCTGACTTTTTGCGGATTAAACAAATAAAAGTTTAGTTTTATCATACACAAGCTTTTTTCTGTAATGCTTGGGGTCCACCAAAACCAACTGTACTCGCCTGTCTTGGTGGTGAGTCTGCCCACAGCAATCATCTGCTCACTAACTTAGTGTTTGCCTTCTTCACTTCCTTGCTCATTCCCTCACAGTACCTCCTGGGATCACCTCCCAAATAATTTGGACCTAAATCTGTTAGTGTCTGCTTTGAAAAATAAGATGAATAATAGCAACTAATATATACAATTGTTGAAAGGATTGGGTGACTGAAGACAAGGGAAGCATGTGTTATTTGCAAATGTCCTTCCCTCTTCCTAGCACACCCTGGTCCCTACTTCAGCAGAACTAGCTCTTTCTCCTACTTTTTTAAAAATTTTATTTATTTTGAGAGAGAGAGAGTAAACGAGGGGCAGAGAGAGAGGAAAAGAATCCCAAGAAGGCTCCATGCTGTCAGCATAGAGCCCCACATGGGGTTCAAACTCGCACACCATGAGATCATGACCTGGGCTGAAACCAAGAGTCGGTCACTTAACCAACTGAGCCACCCAGGTGCCCCTTTCGTATTTTTCATCTTTGCTGAAAAGTCACCTCCTCAAAGATAACTTTACATTACCTTAAAATCCTCTCTGTGGGTCTCTCTGATACTTTTTATTTTTTTCTTTTTTTTCTTTCTAAGCACTCAAAATAATTGTAATCACGTTTACTTTTGTTGTTGTTGTTGCTTAATCTGTCTCCTCCTATTAGAATGAAAGTCTCCGAAGGACAGGTACTCTAACTTGTTCCCCACACCCTACTGGTGTAGCACAGTGTCTGACACACAGGGGGGTCCAGTGTATATTTATTATATGAATGACTGTCTCCTATGCAGCTGCATGGCCTTAAAGGATTTTGAAAACATACAATAGCATTTCTAAGATTCTGAGTAAAGAATAAATCTGGGAAAAATTAAAAGTTAGGAACCTATCATAGGAGGCAGAATAATGGCTCCCAAAAATGTCCATGCCCTAAATCCTGGAAGCTGTTAGTCTGTTACTTGACATAGCAAACGAGACATTGCAGATGTAATCAGGTAACAGAATTTAAGGATTCTGGATTATCCATGTGGGTCCAATTTAATCAAGTGAGACCTTAAAAGCCAAGAATATTCTCCAACTGGTTACAGAAAAGGAAATTCGATTTACAAAATGAGAGAGACTTGATCTACTATTGCTCTCCGGCAATGGAAGCCACATGGAAAGCAAGCAGCCTCTGATGGAGAGACTGGTCTCTGGTGGACAAGCCAGCAAGGAAACAAGCACCTCAATGCCACAACCACGGGGCACTGAACTCAGCCAGCAGCTTGAGTATGCTTGGAAATAGACTCATTCTCGTAGCTTCCAAAAAAGAAGTTAGGCCTTGTGAGACTCTAAGCGAAGGGCCGACTTAGGCCCCACTGTGAACTAGCTCAACTGTGCAGTAATAACTGGGCGTTGTCTAAAGCTTCTAAGTTTGTGAAAATCTGTTATGGCAGTCATGGAAAATTGCACTACCTAACCCCACACTCTCCCTTGATGAGAACAGCTAAAAAAGAGAAAGACAACTAGAGGCACAAGACTGGAGAGTAACCACAGAGATTCCAAAGAGACCCCTACAGCAAAGCAATGGAGTTCTCTAAAAAAACAAACTTCAGACAAAAATGTGGTTTTTTTGGTGGAGGGGGGCACCTGGGTGGCTCAGTTGGTTAAGTGTTCATTTTCAGCTCAGGTCATGATCTCAAGGTTCGTGGGTCCAAGCCCCACGTTGGGCTCTGTGCTGACAGCTCAGAGCCTGGAGCCTGCTTCAGATTCTGTGTCTCCATCTCTCTCTGCCCCTTCCTCGATCTCTCTCTCTCTCTCTCTCTCTCTCTCTCTCTCTCTCTCTCCCCCTCTCTCTCTCTCGCTCTCCCTCTCTCTCAAATAAATTTTTTTAAAAACATTAAAAAAAAATTTAATGTGTTTCTGGAAACCAGGAATGAATACTGTTTCTTTCTACACACGTCTTCTCATAGACTCTGTCATTTAGGAGAGAATGTGGTAATCATCCTAAGGTGATTTACAAGATGCAAATCTACCAAGATACTCAACAACTTTTAATGATCTTTCTGCCTGGTTGGTGATTGCTAACTAGGAAGAAAATCACTATAATTAAAGCCACAATGAAATATTAGATGTTAAAAAAATGAGAGGCAGTTTAACACCCCATTTCTCTGAATCAAAGTATCCCCAAATATGAAGTATGCATGGGAGTGTGCACAAATGCAGAAAAATTACATATGAGCAATTTTAAAGTTGTCTTTTTCAGATTGTAATATATTTGCAGTAAAAATGTCTTAAATAGTGTACTTAATATGGCAACACTTCTCCCCCAAAAGTGGTTTTTAATTGTTTGTTTATTTATTTTGAAAGAGAGAGAGAGAGAGAGAGAGAGAGAGAGAGAGAGAGAGAGGGAGGGAGGGAGGGAGGGGGGGAGGGAGGAGAAGAGACAGAAGGAGAGAATCACAAGCAGGCTCCACACTGTCAGCACAGAGCCTGTCATGGGGCTCAAACTCACAAACCATAACATCATGACCTGAGCCGAAATCAAGAGTCAGATTGAGCCATCCAGGCACACCCCCAAAAGTGGTTTTTAAAGCAAGATTAGTTGGGGGGGGTTGTATTTCACATTAAATAGTAATATGTGCTTTAGTTGGCTAGGGTTACCACAACAAAATACCACAGACTGGGTGACTGAAATAGACATTTATTTTTTTCACAGTACTGGAGTCTAAAAGTATAAGATCGAGGGGTCACTGGGTTTAGTTTCTCCTGGGGCCTCTGTAGTTGGCCTCCAAATGGCAGACTTCTTGCTGTGTCCTCATGTGGTCTCTACTCTGTGTACATTGAATGAGTTCTTTCTCTGGTGTCTCTTCCTCTTCTTTCAAAGACACCAATCCTATTGGACTAGAGCTCCATCCAAACAACCTTATTTAACCTTAAATTATCTTCTCAAAAGACCTATTTCCAAATACAGTCACACTGAGAGTGAGGGCTTCAATATATGAATTTCAGGGTGGGAGAGGATACAATTTAGTCCATGACCCATGGAGAACTGGTATTCATGACTTAGGAAAAGCAGAGCTAAAATGGAAATTAGATTCTGCCTTCCCAAGAAGGAACTTCCCTTCTGTTTCCTGCAATGTTGGATGACTTTCTAGACAGCCAAGGCCCGGTGGGCACGTTTCATCAAAGTTCAGCTAAAGAGAATGGGTACCTGAGGCTGTTGATACTTCAGAGAAAGGAATTCACATGGACGGCAGCGTGAGAAGTTAGATCAGAGAGAATTTTTCTGAGTCAATCTTGCAGAAGAATTTTCAGCCATAGCTCTATGCCACATGAACCCCATTTCCTTCTTGATAGAATCTCGAAGGTGTTTAGAAGCTTGTTACAAATACTGCTTGTCTTGACGTCAGTAAAACATTTTAGAAGGACTCCATGATGGTAACTTTGTGGTGGATGAGAACACTCACACACTCATTACTCCCTGACAGTGCCAAGCTCCAGCCACATCTCTAGTTGAGTCCTACAGTGTTCTTTCTTGGATTCTGTCTCTTTTGAAACTTGGTATCACTGATTTCGATAAAGATGCAAAACACAGTTATAAAATTATCAATAGCAAAACATTGAGGGAAATAAGTGATATGCTGAATGAAAAGTTAAAGATCCAAAGAGACCTTGACAGGATGGAATGTTTGTACAAAGCCAACACATTAAATCTGACCACAGTAAATAAAAGGGTCTACAGTTTACAAAGGCAATTGTAAGGACAGAGTTGAGTCAACTGTATCTACCTAGCAGGGGGAACCTGTGTTGAAACTGGGAATCATGGAAACAAAGACATGCCAAAAGTAGGGCCCTCTAGGGAAGCCTTCAGATGAGAAATGACACAAGGCAAGAACTTGATGGAGCTCAAATCAAAATTCCTGATGATGTGTTTCCCTCATCTCTACCCCACTCTCAGTTTCTTCTGAGACTGACTTCTGGTAAAGGGAACCATCAATAATCCCATTTGTGTCTATTTAAAACAAACCAACACCAAGATTGAACCAACACCAAGATCAGCCTATCCCTCACACCATGCATTCCAGATTGAACTCAAAGTATCTGAGCCCAAGCGTGCTGGACTGTCACACACTCACACTTGGTAGAGACTGTGGATACTCAGGTCTTTCCCATGTGTTCTGTGATACCACTTCTCACTTCTCTGTCCGAATGCCAAGCCCCATTCAAACCAAACTGCTTGCAGTTGTTCATACTTTTTCTGGTCTCTCCCACCTCTAGGTCTTTGCTCATGCTGATTCCTCTCCCTGGAATACACTCCTCCCATCTCCTCTGAAATCCTACCCTCCTTTGGAGGCACACTGCAAATGCTGCCCTTGATGCAAATTCATATCTGTCCAGATGTCTCCTCTTACAATTCCAAGTAGCTTCCTTCTTTTTTCACTTGTGAACTTTTACAGCAATTAGATATGCTTCTGTATGACATTCATGATCATCTTTCTTGTGGGGGAAGCTTTTCTCAACAGTAAGGCCCAGTTTTCCTCCTGCTGCTCACACAAGAAAGGACTGCCCAGCTCTCTGCCTCACTTGGCAGTCACGTTCCCCTCTTACTCCACTCTCTTCTCACCACAAGAGTGCCAAACCATGGCTCATCCATCAAGGCCTGAAAACACTGGTTTTCTCTTCCATGAAGCCTCGTGCATCCCAAGCAAAGATGATCATCGTTCCCTTGGACCACAATGGGACTGGCACACACTATTAGACTTGTTTCTAATATTGCAACTGCCATATTCCCTCAGTTATAAAACCATATTTTTAAAGATAGCACTGCCAAATAGGATATAAAATCAAAGTGATAAAACAATTTAAAACATGCATCTTATGGGGCCCCTGGTTGGTTCAGTCAGTTGAGTATCTGACTCGCGATTTTGTCGCAGGTCATGATCCCAGGATCATGGGATCGAGCCCTATGTTGGGCTCCTTGCTAAGTATGGAGCCTGCTTGTGATTCTCTCTCTGCCCTTCTGCCCCTCTCCCCTGTTCATGCTCTCTCTCCAAAAAAATAAAAAATGTTTAAAAAAAATATGCATCTTATGATTAAACAATGTAATAATTATTAACTTGTTCATCTCATCCAATAGATTGGTAGGTCCTCAGCTAGCACCCGAATCGTGCCTCATTCATCTTATTACCAATGTTTGCCCACTGGCTAGTGTACAGTACTGGCTCAAGAAATATTTGCTGAGTGAATGAATGAAATAAACCAATAAGTTTTACCTGGCCATAAATTTAACACGGTTCAACACTCTTGTCTGGCTGCTATGAAATCTTACTTAATGTAAGACTGCCTCACATTAGGATGTTCAAATGACAGAAAGCAATAATCACAGAAAGATTCAATCACATTTGGAATATGGTGTCCAAGATTTTAATTGTGTTAAGTGTTTGAAAAGGCACATTGATCATCCAAGATGACCAGGATGGTGTTAAGTCCAGAAACACATAAAGCAAGGCTGAAAGAACTGGGTAGATGTAGCCTGCAAAAGAGAAGCAAGTGTAAAACATGATAGCTATCTTCACACATCTAAAGGCCTGTCTTCATAGGTGTAAAAAGGCCTGATGTGTGGAGCTCCAGAGAAGCTAAGACCAATATGATGACACTTCCAGAAATAGATTTGATTCTCGCTACAAAATGCCATTACAAACCACCACTATGAAGCAATGGAACAGGTTGTCTTGTGATACAGTGAGTATCATCTCAGGATGTATCAAAGCAGAAACCTAAAGGCTAAGAGTTAATTCAGTACTAGGGACTGGTAGACTAGGTATCCCACTGGACTTGCTGCATCCATCCATTCATTTATCTAACCACCATTGAAGGAGTATGTGCTGAGTGCTGGTCACTGTCCTAAGTCCTAAAGATACAGCAGCAACACGCCTACTGTATTCATGAACTCAGTGTCCAGTGCAGACAATTACTAAGCACACAGAAATACAAACTACTGCCCATGCTGCACGCCATGAAGGAAGGCACAGGGCACTAGAGGAGGCAGCCGAGCTAGCTGGAAGATTCAGAAAAGGTTCAGGAAAGGCTGCCTTGATGCAAGTCATTCAACCTCTCCATTTATCCACAATGACTGGAATGAAACTGGGCTGAAGATGTTTGCCTCACCAAGACTATGAGGAGTTTAGAGTTTGTCATCTGGGGCACTCCTGGTCCCTGTATCCTTGCAGAAGGTCTCCTGACCTCTATAAACCAAAATGGGAGGCACAACAGCCTCTAGGTCACGAGGCTGTGAGATCATACTTCAGAGCACAGTGTCTGCCACAGTGTAAATCCCCAATACCCAGCAACTGGTGTTATTAAAATAAATAGGAAACACCATGCGTGCTTAGGAAGAAAAATTCCACATACATTTTGGATCTTTTTTCACTCTTCTAGTTATGTGAGACTTAGAAAACCCCTGGGCTATTTGTTGCGAGGGTACAGTAGGAAAACCAGAGGGTGTGGTGGCACTTTATCACTTGAGGGCATCAACACTTACTGCCTCCCTTCTGCATTTCCTGCTTTAGAGCTAGTGGTCTGCTGTAGGATGAAAAACAGCCATCCTTCTGTCTTTCTTTCTTTTATGTTCAAACCTTCCTTTCTCGTCTTTGAAAAGGAGAGAAGGTTTAGAAAGGACACTTCTGGGGGAACCAGACCACCTCTGCCTCAGCCAGGGCAGCCACCAAATGAACATGCACAGCGGCGGCTCCCTGCTGCTCCAGGAGGGGACCAGCCCGGGATGAATAAATAATCCACATTTCAAGCAGGATTATGGATATAAATGAAAGACGAAAAGCACATCAGGGTACCAATTCGTCACACATCTCCACACAAAAGCACAGTCTTGTTTTTCTCCTCATCTCCAGCTTACCCCACTTCCCACTGCACTTTGTGGCCAAACATACACGACATTGAAAAAAATACAGAAGAAAGTGGGTCAGGGAGGGAGGGAGGGAGAGATAGAGAGAGAGAGAGAGGGAGAGAGATGCCAGACTGACAGGCGATTTGAGTGGGTCTCTGAGTGGCATCCGTCGCCTCCTTTCCTGTCAGCACTCCGGATCCCCCTGAACTTTCGGGGTCAGATGATCTCCACCGGGGGCTTGGCTATCACCTCAGCAAGTGGTGTCGCCAAGTGCCCAGCCGCAGCCTCGCTGAAACCTGTCCCTGCACAGGTTCTCCTGTTATCTCCCACTTGCCCTGATAGCTAATACAGCTCCCATAGTCGCTATATGCCATTAGGGCAGAGCAATGAAAGCGAATGCCGTTTTCTTGATGGCTTATGCAGAATTGCTGTAATTTGAAGCAAGCCTCCAAGGTCCTGCTTCTTCCCCTGGTTCTTCCCCCCACCCCCAGCCCATCACCCCCCTTCCCTGGCTGCTCCTGGACCCCCATCCCCGCCCACCCCCTATCTCCATCTGCCTTTCTTCTCCCTTTTCATACTGAATATATTGGGGCCCTGGCGGGCTGCCATTCTAACTGCACATTAGAAATGGTAGAGTTTTCCTCTATCTGATTCTATAAAATGAGTTCACCAGAAGGTGCAGACCCAGCACATTCGTGGTTTTTCCTATAAATTACTTTAACACTGTGTCCAATCATATATATAATTTCAGATTTTCAATTTCAACTCACTGCTGTGTCAGCACAGACTCCACTGATATGTCTAACGTATTTAGCTTAAAATGAAACGGATGGCATTTCATTACCAGGAAGATAATATTTTTGAATATGTTTCCTGCATGGCGGGATCCATCATTATTCTGCCATTTTATGTTCAGTGTGTGTAATAGCTTTTTAATGCTTTGACGTATTTTATTTATATACGTAATATTTTTCTAATACCATTGGACAGTTTTAACTCATTGGACACATTAGAAAATCTTAATTGAATGCTTTTAAATATTAGCCAGAGAGGGGAAAGGCTGAACAAATGGCCAACATTTTTATTTAAAATTTTGCCAAGAGTAACAAAAAAGGCACAAAAATTGTTCAGCCTTGAACCTATTCTCAGCCAACCTTCTCCCCATCCCCCATCCCCACAATGTAGCCTCCCTATAAATATACACACTTCAGAGACGAAATAAAAAGGTAAAGAAAGATCCCCTAGTCCCCTGAGACTTAGGGGCTGTCAGGGTGCAAGCAAGGAACACGAGAAATATTGAGCAAGCCCCAGTGTGAATGACAGGAGCACTCTCATTGGCGGAAGCTTCTGACAGCACTGCAATCTTTAATACCAGGTTCCCGGCTCTTTGACCAAAGTCATGGAATGTTTAAAAGGAGACTTTTTCTCAAAAGCTGTCTTTGCAAAGAAAATGCAAAGGAAAGTGTTTTCACTTTAAAAACTTGCAGGGAGCCGACTTCACTAAACAGGTAAGTGCTGGACAGAGCACTTTCTTCTGGTTCTTTCCCCACTTCTGTCAAGGCAGCACACTTTGCTCCTCCCCAAGGAAAGATCTGGGAGTCAACGAGGGAATGGTGCTTCCCCGTGAAAGCAGCTCAGTCGGTGGCCTGCTGGCCCCCTGGACTGTACTGAGAAGCCCCCAGCCTGGGCTCACTCTCAAGGGCGGATGTGAGGATTAACATTTTCCCTGGAGGAAGAGATCTGCCTTTCCAGTGAGGATGTATGTGTATGTTTCCTCCAGCTCTACCGAAGCATAACTGACAAATAAAATCGTGTATATTTGAAGTACGTTAAAGAGTACAACATGCCTTTCCTGTATTTAAAGTGCAGCCCCTACTTCTCTAACTGCTGCGCTCCCAGGAAAGAGCAAATAGACATGAATTCTAATTCTAGGCCACCTGTGATCACCTAGGGGCCCCTAAGCAAGTTACTGCAGTCCTCTGAGCCCTGGACCAGTTATCTGTAAAACAGAGCTACCAGCTTCTGCCCTGGAGGTCGCTGCAAGAATAAGACATTGAACGTGGAGGCATCTAACACAATCCATGGCTAACACAGTAGACACACGATGACAATCATTTTTCTTGTAATTAACAACTCGCTTTGTGGTTAAAAGTGAGCCAATCTTTCCCCTTCTCTCTCCTTCAAATTCTCCAGTCTAAAACAGGAGACTCCAATCTGCATGCCAACAAAATAGCCTCCATCCTATAAATAAGAGTTGGCATGAAAGCACAAACAATATCAGCATTTCATTCACTCCAACAAAGCTCCTTTTGGAATAAAACTCTCCCAAGTTTTGCCTGAGGATATTTTAAGGAGGTTTTTCTGGCTCGCTATATTTTCCCCCTATGTTTGTTTACCTCCTTGTTCTTAAAAGAGTAGAAGATTACAGCACAAAACTCCGTAGAACAGAACTTGCCACTAACAATTCCTTGGATCAATGTACATACTTCAAAGTTGTTGCAATTTTTCCAGCTCTCCAAGAGTTGGTAAAATTATCACTACAATGGCAATCATATAATATATAAATGTATCAAATTAATATGTACCTTTTAATTTACATATTATATGTCAAATACACTTTAATAACAAAAGAGGTGGGAAAACAATACTCTAAGAAAAGGGTGAGCACTTTTATGGAAAGGTAAGTATTTTTGGCTTTGCTGGCTCAGTCCTGAAAAACAGATACAGAAAATACAGGAAGAATGAACATGACTGTGTTCCAATATAACTTTATTCACAAAAACAGGCAGTTGGATATAGGCCTAGTTTGCAGACCTCTGATTTTGCATTTCTCAAAGACCAGAAGTCCCAAAATATAGAATCACGAAATCAAGCACAGAGAAAATAAAATGTCAATAATATAATCCTTTAGGTTCGGCTAGGGATTTTAAGCCTTGCATTATTGGATTCTGTATCATCTATTATTCTTATGTGTATTTTGATATTCAAGATTTTATAGAAATTTGCTAAGAGGAAATTTCAGTTTTTCACTCCAAGCCTCTATTATACACAGTTCAAAGTTAACCTAGTCTACTGATGACCTGTTCAAGACAAAAAAATGTATTCAACAAACTCCACTGAAAAATCATTATGGGCTAGACACTGGCAAAGAGCAGAGAATAAATAAATAAAATCTACCTCCACACATTTAATGTTTTAGTGGAAGGAAACAGTACATCCTGAAGCAGGTCAGTAAAAAGATACGCTGATTCACTAACACACTTGATTCACAGTAAGTACTAATGACAATCTGAAAAGTTGGTGAGACAGGAAGGAACAGATCTAGGGACAAGAGGGAATCTTGAGAGTCCTCTTTGAGGAGGGGGCGTGATCTGAGATTTGGAAGGACAAAAGTGACCATGCTCGGCCCTCTGAAAAGCAAGAAATAACAATGCAAAGGTCACAAACCAAATTAAAAGAGCTGAGCAAGGGGTGCCTGGGTGGCTCAGTCTGTTGAGCATCCAACTTCAGCTCACATCATGATCTTACATTTCATGAGTTCGAGCCCTGCATCAGGCTCTGTGCTGACAGCTCGGAGCCTGGAGCCTGCTTTGGATTCTGGGTCTCCCTCTCTCTGCCCCTGTCCCACTTGTGCTCACTCTCTCTGTCTCTCTTATCTCTCTTTCTCAAGAACAGAATAAACATTGAATAAAATTTATAAGAGAGCTTAGCAAATAGAAAGAAAAGCAAGGAAGCCAGTGTGGTTGGAGTACAGGAAATGACAAAGTCACATGGGCAGTTCTATTTTGTTCCCATCAAAAGAAAAGTGTTTGCACTGGTTAATTCCCAGTTATACTATTTGTTGACAACTTTGAAGAAATCATCCTGAAATAACTCTATGCACCTACTAGAGAACAAGAATCGGAAATTCCTAATTATTTTGTTACAGGCCTTCTTTGTGAACCCCATCCCTAAACTCCTGCTGTTCTAAAAGGAGGGAGAGAAATGTAGATAGGCATGTGCAGATCAGCACCGCCTTATTTTGCATTGCTCTTTCAGGAACCAAAGCAGAAGCTACTTGATAATATTCCTCTTCAAAGTTATATGGTACTTTTCATCTAAGAATATCAGAGCACTCTGTCGCAATTAAATTATTAATCCTCATGACAACCCTATCAAGAAAGTATCTGCTTTATTATCAGTGAGAACACTTGGCATTTACATGCTCGTCTTGAGGATGCTATTCAATCACACGCAGTTAATTAATACATACAACGCATTCAGAAGGCAGGTCAGCATTTGGTCCCCAGATACAGATTAAAAAAAAAAAAAAGCCTGTGTTCCCAAAAGGATGAGTTATTTCTAGCCAATTTATCCAAATGAGAGCAGTATCAGAAATTCTGTGATGCCTTGATCTTGCTTAAGAATCACTTTTCCACCCCACACACACAGGTCCGCCACAGCCCCGCCAAGCTGGCCAGGCAAGGACCCTGCCCCCATGCCCTGCCCCACCGTGGCTCTGCCAAAGCCCACCCTACACAGTCCCCAGAGGGGACACACCTTGAGCACCTGGCTCGGGTGGCCAAGGGGGATTGCGTTTCTGGGCTCCATTTGTCTGAAACAATTGAGAACACAGTTCTAGGCAGCCTACCATCCCCAGGGTACAGACAGCAGATTGAATCACACTCCTAGTCTTACTGTGAATAAGGCCTATCTACTTAACCTGGAGCTTTGGCAAATGGGCAGGCTTAAAGTTTGTCACACATCGGGAGGCGATGGAAGGTTTCTTGGGGAACACAGGCTGGGGACACAACCTTTGAGCTTTCACCTGGCCTTGCTAGAGCTCACCAGGACCTCCCAGAAAAGAGCTCGCACACTCACCTGAAGCCCCCAGTTTTGCATCTCTCATGAAGGGAACACCCCTGAACACCTGGTCTGGAGGCCAGCAGGGTGTACAGCTATAGTCCTATAGGACTGTACACATTCGCAGACCATTTTTTCAATTAATTTATTTATTTTTGAGAGACACAGATACGGTATGAGTGGGGGAGGGGCAGAGAGAGAGGGAGAGAGGGAATCCCAAGCAGGCTCTGTGCTGTCAGCACAGAGCCCAATGTGGGGCTCGAACTCACAAAACCATGAGATCATGACCTAAGCCAAAACCAAAGTCAGATGCTTAACCACCAACTGAGCCACCCAGGCACCCCTTCATTTGCATACCTTAAAAGCTACTGGCTTAGTGGCTAATTTCCAATTAGTCTGAAATTAGGTGCCAACTGAGATCCTGCTTTCTGGAACACTCACAAGTCTTGGCACTCCTTAATAACTAAGACCTACAAAAAAAAATCAGCTTGCTTAGACAATCACTAAAGTTCAAGAGCCAGGGCAAGGTTAAACAATAAGATTCATCTCTTACACATGCCTGCAAGACTGGGAGAGATAGCACAGCTGATAAATAAAATGCATAGAAACAAACACACAGAGAGACAAGCAAAATGAGGAGAAAAGAATATGTTCCAAACAAAAGAACAAGATAGAACCCCAGAAAAAAAACCTTAATGAAACAGTGATAAGTAATTTATATTATAAATTATGATAAAGAATTCAAACTGATGGTCTTAAAGCTGCTCACCAAACTTGGGGAAAAACATCAGAAACTTCAACAGACAAAAAACATAAGAAAGTACCCCAAAAACATCACAGAACTGAAGAATACAACACTGAACTGAAAAATACATTAAAGGGGTTTGACAGCAGACTAGATGAAGCAGAAGACAGAATCAGTAACCTGGAAGACAATGCAGTGGAACAAACCCAAAGAGAGCAACAAAAAGAAAATATAATCTTAAAAAATGAAGATAGCTTAAAGGGTCTATGGGATAACATCAAGAGAAATAATATTTGCATTATAGGGCCCCCAGAAGAAGAAAAAGAGAGGTGGAGGCAGAAAATTTATTTGAAGAAATAATAGCTAAAAACTTCCCTAATCTGGGTTAGGAAACTGACGCCCATATTCAGGAAACAGAGAGACTTCCAAAGAAGATGAACCCAAAGAGACCCACACTAAGATACATAATAATAAAAGTGTCAAAAGTTAAGGATAAGGAGCGAATCTTAAAAGTGGGAAGAGAGGGGTGCCCAGGTGGCTCAGTGAGTTCAGCGAACAACTCTTGATTTCAGCCTAGGTCATGATCTTATGGTCATGAGATTGAGCCTCGAGTCAGACTCCATGCTGAGTGTGGAGCCTGCTTAGGATTCTTACTTTCCTTCTCCCTCTGCCACTCCCCCATGTGTGTCTGTTCTCTCTCTCTCTCTCTCAAAAAAAAGAGGAAAGGTGCAAGAGAAAAACAAATTGTTACAAACAAGGGAAATCCTGTAATACTATCAGCAGATTTCTCAACAGAAATTTTGCATGTCAAAAGGCATGCTTTGATATACCCAAAGTACTGAAAGAAAAAAACTTCCAACCAAGAATATTCTACCCAGCAACGTTATCATTCAGAATTAGGAGAGGTAAAGAGTCTTCCATGCAAACAAGAACTGAAAGAGATCATTAATACTAAACCAGCCTTACAAGAAGTGTTAAAGGAACTTGTTTAAGGTGAAATGAAAGGCCACTAATTAGTAACAAGAAAAAAAAAATAAAGTAAAAATCTCACTAGTAAAGGTAAATTATATACTAGATGTAGATTAACTACTTATAAAGTTAATATGAAAATTAAAAGACAAAAGTGCATAAATAAGCATAACTATAATAATTAGTTAAGGGACACACAAAATAAGATGTAGAATATGGTATCAAAAACATAAGAGGCTTAAGTTGACAGTAAGTTTGAAAGCATTTTCAAACTCTGTATCAATTTAAAATACATTCTTATATATACAGACTGTTAGAGATAAGCCTCATGGTAATCACAAAGCAAAAACCCATAGCAGATACTAAAAAGACAAGGAGAAAGGAATCTAAACATAACACTATAGAAAGTCATGAAACCATAAGAGAAGAAACCAAGAGAAAAAAAGAAGAAATATAAAACAGATTTTATAAAAAACAACAACAAAACAAAAATAAGTACATACCTATCAATACTTAAAAAGTAAACAGACTAAATTCTCCAATCAAATAACATACAGCAGCTGAATGGATTAAAAAAAGAAAAAGATCCATCTACATGCTGCCTACCAGAGACTCACTTCAGATGTAATGACATATACAAAATGAAAGTGAAGGCCTTGATAGAAAAAGATGTTTTATGTAATGGAAAGCAAAGAAAGCTGAGGTAGCTATACTGATATCACAAAAATACTTTAAAATGAAGACTGACAGGGCAACTGTGTGGCTCAGTCAGTTAAGCATCCCGTTCTTGATTTCGGCTCAGGTCATGATCTCATGGTCATGAGATTGAGCCCCGTGTCAGGTTCCACGCTGGGCATGGAGTCTGCTTAGGATTCTCTCTCCCTCGCCCTCTGCACTTCCCCACTCATGCTTTATCTCTCAAAAAAAATTTTTTTTAAATGAAGACTGTAATAAAAGACAAAGTAGGCACTGCATAATGTAAAGGGGTCAACCCAACAAGATGATATAACATTTGTAAACTTTTATATCCACCCAACATAAGAGCATATTAAATATATACAGTAAATACTAACAGAACCAAAGGGAGAAACTGACAATGATATATTAATAGTAAGGGATTTAAGTACCCCACTTACTTCAGTGGATAGATCATCCAGACAGAAAATAATGAAACATCAACCCTTAAATGACACATTAGACCACATAGACTTACTACATATACAGAATATTCCATACTAAAGGAACTAAAGAAAGAAGAATAAACAAAGCCCAAAATTAGTAGAAGAAAAGAAATAATAACTATCAGAGCACAGACACAATAGAAAACACCAAAGAAAGATCTCATTCATTGAAAAGGTGAACAAAATCAACAAACCTTTAGCTACATTTGCTAAGAAAAGAAGAGAAAGAGCTCAAAATCATAAATGAAAGAGAAGTTACAACTGATACCAAAGAAATACAAAAAAATTTAAGAGTCTACTATGAATAATAATACACCAACAAATTGGCCAACCTAGAAGAAATGTATAAATTCCTAGAAACATACAATCTTCCAGCACTGAATCATGAAGAAACACAAAACCTGAGTAAAACTATTATTTAGTAAGGAGATTAAATCAGTAATCAAAAAATTCCCAACAAAGTCCAGGACCAGATGATTTCACTAGTAAATTCTACCAAACATTCAAAGATTTAGTACCCAACCTCTTCAAACTATTACAAAAATTTAAAAGGAAAGAACACTTTCAAGTTTATTTTATGAGGCCAACAAAACCCTGATTCTATAACCAGACAAAACCACACACACACACACACACACACACACACACACACACACACACACAGCAGGCCAATATCCCTGAGGAACATAAATGCAAAAGCTCAAAATATGAGCAAACCAAATTCAACAATACATTAAAAGGATCATACAACATGATCAGGTGGGATTTATTCTAGGAATGCAAGGATGGTTTAACATCTGCAAATCAACCAACATGATATACTACACTAACAAAATGAAGGATAAAAAAAATCATATGAACATCTAAATAGATGCAGAGAAAGCATTTAACAAAATTCAACATCAATTTATGATAAAATCTCTCAACCAAGCGGGTAGTGAGGGCACATACCTCAACATAATTATGGCTATATAGGACAAGCCCACAGCTACTGTACTCAACTGAAAGCTGAAAACTTTTCCCTTATGATCAGAAACAAGACAAGGATGCCCATTCTCACCAGTTTTGTTCAAACGCAGTATTAGAAATTCTAGCCAGAGCAATTAGGCAAGGAAAAGAAATATAAGGCAACCAAATTAGAAAGGAAAAGTAAAACTGTCACTATTTATGAACTACATGAATTTAATATACAGAAAACCCTAAAGAATCCAAAAAAAAGTATTAGAATAAACAAATTCAGTAAAATTGCAGCATAAAATCAACATACAAAAATCTGTTGCATTTTTATACACTAACAATGAACTGTAAAAGAAATTTAGAAAACCATCCCATTTAGAACTGCACCAAAAAGAATAAAATATCTAACAATAAATTTAACCACAGCAGTAAATGACCTGTACCTTGGAAACTGTAAGTCACTAATGAAAGAAATTGAACATGACACAAACAAATGGAAAGATATTCTGTGCTCATGGATTAGAAGAATTAACATTGTTAAAACGTCCATATTATCCAAAGCAATCCAAAGATTTGAAACAATCCTTATAAGAATTCCAATGGTATTTTTCACAGAAATGGAACAAACAATCATAAAACTTATATAAAACTATAAAAGACCCAGAATAGCCAAAGCAATCCTGAGAACAAAGAAAGAAGTTGGAGGCATCACACTCCCTGATTTCAAATTACACTACAAAGCTATGGTAATCACAACAGTATGGTATTGGCATAAAAACAGATACACAGACCAATAGAACAAAGTAGAAAACCCAGATATAAAACCACACATATATGATCAATTAATTTATGACAAGGGAAACAAGAATAAAGAATGAGGAAAGTTCAGTCTCTTCAATAAATGGTGCTGGGAAAACTGGACAGCCACATGCCAAGGAATGAAATTGGACCACTATCTCACATAGTACACAAAAATTACCTCGAAATGAACTTAAGACTTAAATATAAAACTAGAAACCATGAAATTCCTAGAAGAAAGGCAGTAAGCTCCTTGACATTAGTCTTAGCAATATCTTTATGAATCTGACCCCAGAACCAAGGGCCACAAAACAAAAATTAACAAGTAGGACTACATCAAAGTAAAAAGCTTCTGCAGAGCCAAGGAAACCACCAACAAAATAAAAAGACAGCCTACTGAATGGGAGGAGATATTTGCAAATCATATCTGACAAGGGCTTAATATCCAAAATACATAAAGAACTCATAAAACAACAAAAAAGGAAGATCTGAATAGACATTTTTCCAAAAAAGACATTGTCAACATGAAATGCACATAAAAAGATGCTCAACATCACTAAAAATGAGGGAAATACATTTACAGGGAGTAAATGAAGATATGGCTGAAGAAACCTACAATTAGTTTTGGGGAAAAACCTTTCCCTTTTCTCAGGATGGGTTTGCATCCCTTACTTGGGATGCTCAATCAACGAGAGCCAACAGTAGGTGAAATGGCTAATTGACTGCCAACATCTAAGTCTCACTCAAGTTGTGATTTCTGGCCACACATGCAGACTGGCCTGATAGTATGGATTTGTGACATCTTCATGGAGGGACAAGTACTGTGGTGTATTCCTTATTCCTTACTAGAGGAGGTTTAATTTTCTTAACAAAGTATTCAGGTCCTTAGGATCCAAATACAGCAAACCATTTCAACTCCATCTACCACCATCTCCACGCGCATACCCATGAACTTCAGCCACAGTCCCTGAACCAACATGCCCCGTCTTCACTCCACACACAGCTGCCTCCACCCTACTCCCCTAGTCCTCCTTCTCCACCTAGAAAACTCCTTTTCAGATTTCAGGGTCCAGCTCCAACAAAGTCCTACCACCTCTGTAAATTCTTCCATGACTTGACCAGGAACAATCCATCATTCCCTACTCTGTGATCTCCAGTGCCTCGTATGTACAGAGATGAGAACACTCCTGGCATTTGTGCTTGTCTCTCCAACAAGCATTTTCCTTTCTCCTGGTAACTTCCCAAATGTTTATTTGGACATGCATATACCCCCTATGCAGCCCACACTGGACTCAACCAATAAAAAAACAAATGGGAGGGGGCCTTACAGAACATGGCTTGATTTGTCTCCTGTTTTCTTTGATTTAGTAGATCAGAGATGTTGTTAAGGAGCCTGTCTCCAGTTGCAAAGTTAGACAGCCTTACACAAAAAACAGACTGTGAGTGCACCCGAAGGGAAGTTCTGACAGCTTTTTTTTCCTAGTCCCTGTGGGGAAAGAGAACAAGATTTCCTAACCAAAAAGAGGGTGAAACATTCTCAGTCTCATCACTACCAGCAGAACACTCTGCACACTGATGGGAAAGAGGAGGCATATTTTCGGCTGTCTGCAGGTCTCCATAGAGCCTGGGGACAAAGAGCTCCTCACGAGCAGATCTCCTAAGGGGGCAACAGCGGCACCCCAAGCCTCAGGCTGCCCTGGAGGGATGGCCATTGACAGTTCTGTTACCAGCGAAATGAGAAGAATCCTTCTTAACAAGAACAGCCTGGTATTCAGAAACCAGGTTCCCCAGGCACAGGTAAACACATCCTACATACACCTCCATCCAATCCCATAAAAATGTTTATCTAAGAGTCCATTACAATCTCACTATAGCACTAGGGTTACCACATAAAATACTAGACTCCCAGTTAATAGTGAATTTCAGATGAGCAAATAATTTTAGTTTTAAGGATTTCAGTTGAATAGTAAGCATGTTTTAGTATAAATAGGATCCACACAATATTTCGGACATACTTATACTAAAAAAAATTATTCATGGTTTATCTGGAATTCAAATTTAATGGGAGTCCTGTATTTTTAGCTCCTAAAACTGCCGACTTCGTACAGAATCAAAACTCAAACTGTTGCATTTAATCAGCCTACTTTTCATTTAAGGTCTGCAGGCTTCAACTAAGTTAGTAGACAGTCTAGTAACTAGAGAAAAAAGCTCTGATATAAAGCAACAACCCCCAAAGGGGATTATCCTAGGGACCCTGACCAATACAATGACTCAGGGCCTATAGTATGGATTTATTTTTGTTGTTGTTAATTTGTTTGCTTTGCTAAAAGAGTCTGAATCATGAGGCGGTTTTTATTTTCCTTTCATTTGGGAGTTGGTACACGCTTACTACAACTGGACCTACCAGCCTGCTCCAAGGGACAGATACGAGACATCAGAGACTCTCCAGAAGCTCACTCATCTCTCGCAGAATCATCCAAAAAGCTGGCCTGCTTCTTCTTGAGAGCTCATTCTCTTGTTCCTCTTGATCCCATCTGGATCCAGAGATGGATGAGTAGCTACCAAGCCATAGAAGAAGAACTGGGCTGTGTGAGCAAAAAGTCACTATGGAACTTCTCCTGGGGCTCCTCAAAAGAAAACGAGTTCAACCTTCTGCATTAGTTCGCTTGACTCATTTGCTGTTCACGGCAAGGAGACTGAATTACAGCAGCGTGTAATCGTTAAATAGTAATGTTTTCTTTGGCTCATTGCTCTGTGGTGAAATTTCCCCTGCAGTTAGGGAGGCCATCCCCAGGACCCTAAATAGCACAAAGTGTGTGCCATTCTCTCTGCTAGGGCATTCGCAGGGAATTGGTTAAGGTGTCGCTATCAGGGGTTTTCAGGTAAGTACCCTGTCACTTGCCTTTCATTTTCTTTAAAATTTTTTACCATCTTTAAAAAAGGAAGTCTGAATTCAAAACTTATTTCCAAGTCAGAAAAAAAGATTCTTTAAATCTCATTTCTAAAGCAGAGACATCCTCTTCTCTTTTCTTGATGTGCCATCAGGAGCTTTAAAAGCAATCCCCTTGTGTCTGTCACAGTGACTCAGAAAACTAGGCCAGTGATGATGCTGTCATTTAGTGGCTCTATGGCATATGTGCCCTACCATCTTTCATTTCTATGCTTCAAAATACTAAGTGGGCCACACTGAGACATCTTTTTGTCACAAAGCACTCCGTGTAATGGTTTTCAGAACACTGGGAGGGAAATGGAAACTCGGGAGAGGAGGTACTTTTGCATAATTGCTGTTTATTTCTGTGGCAAGTCACTAGTTGGGAAAACATGTATTTGAGGGACATTTAAGGGCTGGCATTTCAATCCTTGACTTCAGTCCTTGGAACTGCCATTTGCATGGTGACATTTGAAACTTGACCATCCTAGACTGCCTGATTGCCAGACAACAGCCACTCTGGCAAGAACTAACTCCAGAGGGAAGGGAAGAGGCTATCTTCTAAAAGAAATGAATAAATGTCTGCCTGGGCCCCCCTATCATCCCAAACAAGCAGCTGCATTCAAAAGGTTTCTCCTATCTTGTAGAGCCAGAAAAGGTGAGCTGTTCCAGGAGAGGCCAGAGAAAAACATACTAGAATGTCTGTGGGGGGGGGGGGAACCTTATTTCTTAAAGGAGAATGATAAAGCTCAATTGGAAGATAAGAACAGTACTTCCTATTTGCCCCCATTCTACCTCCTTTTCAGTATGCCTTAAGGCAGAGCACATACAATTAATTCAAATCTGTAAAGTCTACCCAGACTGGGCTGATTGTGAGGGCCTGCCCACCACATGACTCCCCGTCAGGAAAGACCATTTTTTTCCTAGTGTGTCATGTACCCGATTCTCTTTAGATTATGATAAGCCTTGATGTTGGGAAAGAAGGCGACTGAAACTCTTCTTCTTTAATTTCTTCCATGTCCCTTACACCTGTACCTCTGCTGTCTTCCTTAAGCACTTGTTTCCTTTCTTGACCCACCCCCCAAAAAATTTAAAGATAGGCAAGACAGTCAAAGAGACAGAGTTGGTAAGATGGAATAGGAAAGGGCTAAAGAAAGTCTATGGTGGGCCACTAGCATGGTTTTCACTCCTTAAGACGCTGGGTGAAACGTTCCTAGGAAAGGATAAACCAGTTCCTTCTCCTATAGTAACAATACAATAACAACAAGAAAACACTAATATAAAGCTTACATTTTAGGTACTTCTCACATGTTAACTCATTCAATCCTCCAACACACAAGAGGTAGATACTAATATTACTGTCCTTTAGCAGGACAGGCCCAGAGAGGGTGACTAACTTGCCCATCATCACACATAAGTTGCATAAGTTGCAGAAGAACCAGGACCTGAACGTGGCAGCCTAGCTCTGCCATCTCTAGGCTACCTCCTGTGGTTTGTAAGTAGTATCCATTTCTGTCTGCGCTGTCTTCCCGCTCTCTATTAAATCCCTTATTTCTTTTCTCTTGGGGCTGAAACACAGACAGACAAATTTACTGTTTCACTGATTGTGCTGAATGTTTCCAGGGTCCATAAATAAGGCCTGAAGACAGGAAATGTGCCAGCTTCAACCCACAAATCAAGGTCATTTCCCAATATACTTGTATCAGTTGCTCAGGGTTCAATCAGAGAAGCTGTAGCAAGTATGAAACAGACTGAACCCTGATGGACTGACAGAAGTAGGCTGGGCTAAGTGTACATATACTTCATCACCAGGCTTTGACTCACACAACTGAGGCGGCTGGTTAAGCAAGGCCATTGCCCTCCCGAGTACTTTTGATGCGAGACGTCTGCAGGAAAGGTTATTCAAAAGGGAAGATAGAAAGTGGGGGAGATCAAGGATAAGCCAGAACCCCAGAAGAATGATAGGAAGCCCTAGTAAGTTCTTACTGACTCTGATCTTGATGGGATGAGTGTCTTGCAGATGCTGGAATGACACGGGAAGCTTTGGCATGAAGCTCAACACAACAGGAGGTCCCGGAGCCGGAGGAGGATCTTGGGGACAGTGCCCAGATACAAGTCTGGCCACAGTCTCCCACCAACAAGTGAGCAGGAAGAAAGGAGTCAGCACCTGTCCAGTAACATGGCTGCCGCAGTTTCGCTTCCGCCCCCAGCCTCCCACAAGGTTGTCTCCTACCGCCCATCGTACCTGGACAGACGCGAGAAGGGAGTTCTGGGAAATGTGGTTCGGCCCTGCGGGACCAACCCATTTCAAAGGCACCAAGCCATTTGGTTGAAACTATTTCACACCTCAGTCTTGGTGAAATTGTCTCCTTCCTCTAACCAGCTTCACCTCTCAGTAAGTATGGAAGGTAGAAAGGCTGAAACGTTAAGATACGGATTCTGGAGCCGCACAGATCTGAGTTCAAATCCTAATGCCACTTACTGTCCGAGTGACCTCTGTAGCTTTTAATTTACGGATTTGCAAAATAGGAATAGTAATAAAGCTCTCATCACTGAAAACAGTAAAGATTAAGTGAGATAATAAGAGTACTCGGTTCTACGTCTAGCACATAGTAACACTAATATTTATATGTAATATAAAGTAACATATATAACCATAAACATAGTGTAATAAAGCTAATGATCATTTTTATTAATACTTTCTAATTTTGCAATAAATTATACAAAAACAAGATTAATTAAAAATGCATTTTCTCAGCCAAATAGAGTTCTTATAGTTCATGAAGAATCAGGTCATCAAAGAACAATCTATGAGGTCTCCTAATTTACTTCCCTCATATATTCAGTGTTCATATAAGATATACTAATTAAAATTTTAAAATATTCTTTACAAAGATGTAATTAGGGAATCCCTTGAGCACTTGAGTGTTTGTGTTTTTTGGTTTGTTTTGTTTTTAGGATCTTCATCTAAATATGCTTACTTTAACCTAGGAGAAATCAGTAACAGGAAGGCAATGAGAAAAAATACAGATACCTGGGATCCACACCACAAATTAAGTTCATGGCTTGTAAGCATTGTTTGATTTCTGTGAGTTATAGGATCCCTAAAATTCAGAATGGGTATGAATCATAGAAGCAGTTTAATTCAACCCTGCTCTGATGCATCAATCTTCTCTAAATCATTCTTGATATAATCTGGGGCTTAGAAATATCAAGTGATGAGAAATTCACTCCACCTGGAGGCAGACCAGCCCATATGGAGACAACTCAAAATTGTAATTATTCCTTAAAAAGCCAGATTATGCCTCCTTGCAACTTAGAGCTATTGGTGGTTGTTCAGTCCTCTTTATCCAACAGAGTAAGTATAGGACATTGATCTTTAGTCTTTGAGAAAAGGGTTAATTTTATGGACCTACTTCACTCCAAAGTATAAATGCTCCCATACACACAAACCTACACATAATCCCAGGAGCTTCTCAGATATCCTTTAACTCCTGCTGACTAAGCCTCCACATGACCTCTCTTCCTTTATTTAAAGACAGCTGTCAAGTTCCTCCTGAATCTTCCTTTGTGAAACTGTTCTATCAATAGTTTTTTCGGCATGATTTAAAGATCTCTTACTCTCATGGGTCTGCTACCATGAATCAGCTTATCTTTCCAATGTCTCTCTTAATATGTTGCACTTGAAAATAAACACAATGCTACTGGAGCGACCTGAGAAATTCACAGCAATGTTAAATCATCATCACTTGAGCCACTCAAGTTCTGATTCAGTACAGAGCAATATTGCATGAGCTCCTTGGCAACCACATCATAGTGCTAGTGTGACTTGTATTAAGTGAGGCCTCAGTTTCCTATTTTGCAGATGGTTGGAGTAGAGAATCTTGAAGATCCTTCCAATTCTAAACTCTGGGTCTACAGAAAGCCCCCCCCCCCCCGAAGGTTATAAGCTCATCAACAAATTCAACACAAAACATGATAATGGCAAACATACTGGTAAGTTGTTACTGTCATCCTGTGATACAACATACAAGAGGAAAGCATCATATCAGTGATGCTTAGGTCACATACCCCTTGCCTTGGTGACCAGAGAACAGGGGACAGGGAGCATATGGATTTTTCAGCTTTCTTGAAGACAGAGTTCTACATCTCAACACAATGATGTGCTCTCTCCCAATGCAAAGGATTGGAAGCTGGACAGCCAAAATCTTTGGCTCTGGTTATAAGGACAACAGGTATAAAATGGAAAGATCTGTGATACTTACTAAAAATGCCAATTAAGAGGAAAAAACTTTTCCCATATTACCTTTGAAGTGCATTTTCAGGTTAATAAAGAGCTTTCATAAACATTAATTCAAACTATGTTGCTTGGAAGACTACTTCTGAAGCTCTATTACACTATCCTAATTAATGTGCAGCAAAGAAACACTGTAGATTTACCAGTCTCTCAGAAATGAGGGGTTCCCGATCATTACCAAGCTCATCATTTAGCATTTATGCATGTGTAGGAAGCATATGAATTTTTGGCTCCAATTCAGCGGTTGTTCTATGGCTGAACTCCACTAATTTAAACAACTTGAGGCCAGATGTGTTGTAAAGGGGCGATTTATCTAGTTTAGTTATCACAAGCTGATAGCCACAATCCTTCTTTGCAAAACACACAGCACCTTCTGATCCTAGGAAGCCTTGGCATTATGAATTCCTTTCACTCGGTTGAGTGTTTTGCTTGCCTGCTAATATAAAATTCATTGAGGCAGCAGGCAGCAATGGGAGCTGTTGGGAGTTCAAGTCCAGTGTACCACAATCCCATTGCAGTATGACTAATGGCAAAGAGGGCATCCCAGAATAACCCACTTACCTTTTTGGCCTAACAGTAGGCTTTCTGCCTCTGGGAAGCACGTGTCTGGGTTATAGGATGAGTTTGGGATGAATTTGCAAATCTGACCAGCAGAGAACAGAACTGTTTCCACTGCGGTTCTGTAACTACTTGGCAAAAATGCACCAGAGTGCTCAGCGGGGAAAAGAAATGTGATAATTGTGGGAACATTGGATATTACATTAGAGTAAGCTCTTTGGCACAAAGGAATAACGTCTGTGAAGTTGCTAGTTTCAGGTCACGTCATGCTGAATTTCCATCGTGATGCTTTTAGGATGCAAAATGAGGGGGCAACAGTCAGTAATGCTTAAATCTGAATAACCAACTGGGCAACCACCTGAGGGATCTGCAGCAAGTTCAGGGGAGTAGTAGATGGGAAAAGGAGAGGTTCAAGGTCACCCTATGAACTGTGGAATCTTTACTTCCTGCTGCCAGACTTGAAGCGTGACATTTCAGCTAATCAAAGCATGAATAAGGCCTATTAAAAAAAAAAAAAAAGCTTGTGTCATCCAGGTGCACAAGAGATTAGTTTCTATGAGAACTACAATAGCTTACTTCTCAGAGAAAAATAGAGAAGCAATTTTGGGACACTAAAATGAGATGAGAAGGTTACTTTGGAATACATTGTCTTGGAGCTGGAAAGACTTTAATAGGATTTATCTCATTCAAGTGTCCCTGGATCCATATATCCCCTTTCTTCCTTGCATATGAAAAAACAATGTGCAGTTCTTCTGTCTAGGTTCCCTTCAACTAATGTCTAAAGTCGCTCCATTAGTAAGTGGTAGGACTGGGGTTCCAAATAGTCCTGTTGGACTATAAAACTGTTGTTCTTTTCTCTTTGCTACCCTACTCCACTTCTCTTTTAAGCACTTTTATTAGTACTTTTTAAATTAGTCATTAGTCAGCATAGACTTGGCTATGTTGTAGTAACAAATAATTCCTGAAATCTTACTGGCTTGACAGGTTACATGGTCCAGTGTGAATTGTGGAATTCTCTCAGAAAGCTCTTCTCCAACCAGTGTCTTAAGGACACCTACATCTTACAGTTTCCATCTGGAATCCTTCGTTTCCAAGACATCTATAGTACAATATCCAAGAGCAAAGCATCACGTTTGTGATGCTTAGGACATATACCCTTTGCCTGGTGACCAGAGAGCAGGGAAAGGGAGAGTATGAATCTATCAGCATTCTTGGTGGGAGACAAAGTGCTACATCTCAACACAATGGTGGATTCTCCCATGATACAAAGGGGAATTAGAAGCTGGACAGCCAAAAATATTAAGAAATGTTCATTACATCTACTATGGGCAGCCCGTTATGCTAAAAGCTATATAAAATAAAAAATAGGTAATGCATGGCTGTGGTTTTGAAAGAAAATGATATTCTAATCGTCTGGGAGATTGATCCACAGAATCAGCTGTAATTTCAGATAATACAAGAAAGTAAAACAATGGAAAGGAAGCATGACAAATATTGCTTAGGGAGCTAAGCAGTCTCAAAATTCCGTGTTACATTTCACATTCCTATCAAGCAATAAGGTCAACTAACCTTCCTCACTTTTTCAGAAATGGAAAAAAAAAATCTGTAGAGAGAAAAGTATTCTCTTCATGTGAAATTTGAAGACAACATTTTTAAAAATATTTTTCAACCATTCTCTTAACATCACTGAAACTCCATTTTCTCATCTGGAAAATTATCACATGTATTCTAAATTTCTTTTGGTAGTTCCTGCTACAGTAGTAGCCACTCAAATAAGTAGCATTTCTCCCCCTTTTCTTGACCTTGGTCATTTTTTGGTACTGCATTCAGTAAAGGAAATAGTAGTTGTACCTGCCACAGGTTGGTCTCCTGGAGTCATTCTTTCTTGGACTTCAGTCTCATTGTCAGAACCTACCCTGTCACATTCACTTCCCTAGAGTCTTGCTAAATGGCCAGCCAGGTAATTTGAGGAAATAGTTTTACTATTGTTTTAATGGAATGATGACTTATTGGTATATTATTCCTCCAAAGTAAAATACTGTATATCAACAGTGGTCCTGTCTCAAGGGGTGCTAAAAATAAATAGTAGGATTTTTAGACAATGTCTCAGCCCCAGAGAGCAAGTATATCCATGCCAAAGATTCTCAACCTCAGCACTACTGACATGTAGGGCCAGATAATTCTTTGTTGGGGGGCAGGCAGGGGGGGCTGTCCTGTGCATCCTAAGATTCACCAGAAGCCAATAGCAGCCTCTTCTCAACTCCCAAGTTGTGACCACTATCAATGTCTCCAGATGTCCCGTGGGTCAGAAGGCAAAATTCCCCACATCTCCCCAACCACATATAAAGGAATATTTTCATTCTCTATATGGCAAATGTGTTGCCTTCTAAATACCTTTGCCTTTGACAACAGAAGCCTTATTTCATTGAGCTACACACTCTCCAAACATCATGGTGATCCTATTTCAAAATCAGAGGTAAATCCTCAAAGTCTAACCCAATTATGGTAATCCCAATGCCTTTACCAAAAGTGGTGTAGGAACAGTCTTGTAACTGAAATCCAGCTAAGAAGAAATGAGGAGGAGATTGCTATAGGGCTTCCACAACAGGCTTTGCTCCTGGCAGAAATACTCAAAGGACCTGTTCTCTTTTCCCATTGGATATTATTGTGCCTGTATATGATTGCCAGGACAACAAAAATCATGAAGATTTTAGCTATTATGAGAACACATGCAACAAGCTAAGAGTAAGAATCCAGGTCTTTGATGTCACTGACACAAATTTACATGATCATGGAGCTACCCTGCCTCCCCCAGACTTCTTGTGAAGTATATTAATAATTTGCCCTTTTGTTTACACCAATTCAGCCAGGGTCTCCTATTAATGAGAGCTAAGCACCTTGTCTACTACATTCCACGTATCACATCAATATAGCAGCCAGCAACCTCAGCCTATAGAGGCTGTTAGACCAATGCTGCTTCTACCTAATTAAAAAAACAGGTAATACTGAAGAGTAGGCAATTCACTGTTTATTCTCCCTCAATGAATCATATTAAAAAAACATGTATTGTGATAAAACTAAAGTGTACTAGGTGTGATAAATGTGAACACTACATCTTAGCATTTCAGGAGAGAAGAAATGCAAGTTTCAGAGCTACATTAAAATTACCCCACATTAAGGGTCTATTCATTTATTGAATACTTACTTCATGAAAGGTGCTCTATGGTAGGGAGAATGAACAGATTAAAACTCACCCTGCCTTCAAATGGCTTACAGGGCAGGAATGAGAAAGCATGAGCAGAAATTACTGTAACAGCTAGGTGTTTTTTTTTAGGGATCCTTACAGTGGTATAGTTAGGATATTATGGGTGTTCAGATGATGATCATGTGGCTTGTAATCTGTGGTAATCAAAGTTTCATTCTAAAGGAGTAATACCCAACTGAGTCTTGAAGGACAGGTACTGTTTATTTAGAATGGGGAGTGACATGGTTGAAAGGCAAGAAGCACCAAATAGGGAAATTCAAGCACACGGATGAATGATGAGCTCCCAGCAATTCATTTGTCTGGAATATTGAACATGTGAAGGGTAGTCATGGTCATAAAGAAGATACTGACTGTGGCCAAATCATGAATGGTCTTAAACATCATGGTAAGGAAAGCTAAAGTTAGGGGGAAAGGCAAAATAAAAATTAAAGAGGATAAAGATCTTCAATGTTACAAATTAAGGAACATATTTATATCCTTATTCTCAAAGGAAAGATGAAACCAGGAAAGAGGAGCATCAGACCCCTTTGATTTAGGTAAAATAATGTTAATCTAAGTATCTCTGGTTATCTTCTCCATCTAAGGCCTAAGATGAGTGATTCACAAAACATCACAGAGTTGATACATCAGCAAGCTATAAATAGGAAAAGGCTATAAAAAATCTAGGTAACACTTCACAACTTTTCCTCCTTCCCTTTCCCCCAGAAAGATCCTTATACATAGCCTATATTCCTTCAGGCTTGTGTAAGTTTTCAACCCTCAAGTAAACACAGGTAATGTTAGCTTTTTAAATAAAGATGATTCGGTTTCTAGTCATATTCCCAAGTTGATTCAGTAATTCAACATAGATTCTGTTCTCAAATTATAGCATAAATCATTTACTATATAGTAGGTGGTTTAATGATTTCACAGAAAATGTAAAATCAATTTCAATGCAAATGTAACTTCAATAGAAATCACCACTTCCCCCACTTATCAACTGTGTGACTTTGGAGATATTATCTAACCTTTCCAAGCCTATTTCATGAAAAAAAAAAAATGAAATAACCATATCTGCCTTTGAATGTTGGTGAAAGCATTGAATAAGGTGATATACCTAAATCACCAAAACAAATCCTGGTACCTCGTAAGTGCTCAGCCAAAGTTGGGGGGCAGATGTCATTTAATGAAAGCCACAGAAACAGAAAGTAGAATAAAGGGAGCATTTGTGAAAGAATATACAAATACCTGACAGAAACTAAGAGAAGAAATTATCGCAGGACCTCACGAGAGACTAAGAAACGGGAAGGCAAAAGGTGACCAAAGCATCTCTTTTAGCCTAGGCCATTTCTGCATCACATGTTAATGCATCTACTGGGCTCCTCCTCACTCAGCAGACTGGCGGCTCCTGCTTCCCTGAGCACATGGCAGCAAGGTCCATCCCAGACCCAGCTTTACACCACCGTTACATCCAAATACTGAACATGGCTTTGAACTATGGGAGGAGTCAACTTGGTCCAGCCTGGGTCCAGTGTCGAACAATCGCGCCATCCACTGGGCCTGTCCTCCTGGCCCAGTGCCCACTCACAGCTGAGACAGGGGTCCTCTAGGAAGAGGATATGACAATGGGAAGGAAGAAACTGTCATGTCCAGTACAGTCAACAAAAGAAAAGCCATAATGCCCTCACTGTGAGGCCCTCCATGTTAAACAAAGGAAATAATGGACTGTGGTATCCCTAGAAGAATCCCATTTCAGAGTTTGGAGGAGCACAAGGAGTTTTCAGCAACAGCCTCTGCCAACTGCTTAGTTTCTGCCCCAGCTCTTCCCCTCCTGCTGTAATATATTCAGGTCTCTTCCATTATGGCTGTGTGTGTATTTCAGTTTGGCATCTCCCTCGGTAGTGAAGCGGAGGTGATCATATTTCAGGAGGTGCTAGTTCCTGCGCATGGAGTTGCCTCTGTGTTATAATTGCTTTCCGCCATGCAGCTGCCACACATGAGCTAATCTACATGCTGTATGGCTCCGTTTACAGCAAGCCAGCCTCACACTGAGTTTAGAGAGAGGCAGGCTCTGCCCGCAAATCTTGCTTCCTGAGTCATGTCATTTCTTTGGACGATTTGCGGTCTGATAATGACCATGTCATGATTGTGCAGTGATAACTCCAAATGCCTCAACACACTTGATGGATCTTAGCATAAATTGGCCATTTATCAACATGTGGGACCTTTAGAATTTCCATATTCGAGCTGTTCTGCCATAACACTGATTAATTGTTCAAGGCCCAATGTAACCTCCACATCCTGTGTTATGGAGAGGTTACAGCTACCCACGTGACTTCATTAGATCTGCCTGGGAGGAGAAAGTGCTGCTTAGTCTTCGGTGAGAGGCAATGATCTCCTGGTTTCCCAGTGACCTCACAGGTTTCCTTAAAAATAAAAAGCATGCATGGACCCCTGCATATCACCTACAGCTCCAGTGGAAAGCAGGAAGTCTCTGAAGATATTTAACAGGGTGCTGCTTGCAGTCTTTGAAATCAGGGGGGAGAAAGAAAGCAAAAGCTTTCCTTATACTCAAAGTCTGTCTTGTTCCCCATTTAATGAATCTGAACTGATTATTCAAGTTGTTTTTTTCATAATTGCTAATTTACTTACGACTGGTGTCATTCATTGTCATTCATGTATTCATTGAATTACCAAATATAAGTGCCTACTAAGAGCTAGCACTGTTGGTGTTACCAGAAACAGCAGTAAAAATCCTTGTAAAATACTTTATAGCTGTCTTAGTCTTTTCAGTACTTCTAAAGACATACACACTACACACACACACACACACACACACCTCTGCATGCCTATGCCTACATGCACATGATTTGGGATTTTGACCCCTCTCTCTCTGGTGTGAACTTTGCCCCAAAGCCCATACCCACATCCCCTTCACTAACAGATATGTTCATCTTGAGATGTGAACACTGAAAATTCACATAAAAATGAATCCAAGATCAAGAGGTAGACATTAGGAGAAGACAGAATTGGTTTTGTGTTAGAAAAGTTTCTGAAGAGTTAGGGTTGCCCAACAACAAAGGGGCTGTCCCATGAAGTGGCAATGGCTGCCCCACTAGCAATATTCTAGCATTTTTCAGGAATGTTAAGAATGTGTTCTGACATTTATTACAAGGAGATCAATATCAATGGCCCTTTTTGATTCTAAAACTCTATTTCTTCTAAAGCCATGGCTATTACCATGCTCCACTCTGCCAGTCAAAGGAAAAGAAAAAAAATACTTAGAGCTGTTTAAAATGACCGAAGTTTATGCAAATGCCAATGTATACTTCTTCCTCCACAAATATCTTTTCCATCCTTCTCTTTTTTCATGGGGTCTAGTATCCTAATTTCCTTCCTTACTGGTTTTTGTTCTTCTATGCTGTATTTTCAGGCAACCCTCAAATCAATGTAACTAGTCATCTTTTTTGCATATTACTACCTGTGTTGGGATTTTCCAGTGACCCTCCATACACTGTATGTTCATAGTTTCATGGAGGTTATTGTTGAAGGGGATCTATATTAGTTTCCCTTTGCTGCTGTAACAAATTACCAAATACTTAGCAGCTTTAAAGCAACATAAATTCATTGTCTTACAGCTCTGGAGGTCAGAATCCAAAATGAGTGTTATTGGGCTAAAATCAAGACATCTGCAGAACTGCATTTCTTCTGGAAGCTCTAAAGGAGAAGTCACTTTCTTGCTTTTTCTAGCTCCCAAGGCTGCCCATATTCTTTGACTCATGGCCTCCATCCATCGCCAAACCCACCAATAGCAAGTTGAGTCCTCACATCGCATGGCTCCAGAACTTGCTTCCATTCTCCTTCTCTGACTCTCTTGCCTCCTTTTTCCAGCTTTTAAAGACCCTTATAATTATATTGGGCCCACCCAGATAATCCAGATTAATCTCCCTAGTTTAAGAACCTTACTTTAATCACATCGGCAAAGTCCCTTATAACCACAGAGCATAATACATTCACAGGTTCCTGGGATTAAAATGTAGACTCTTTGGGGGACCATTATTCTGCCAACCACAGGACCTTAGGGTTGATTAGTGAAATTCTCCATTTTACGGGTGAAGAAAGAAGGGCAAGGAGATGGAAGGCATGTGCCTGCCACAATGCAAGGAGTAGAATTAGAACTAAAATTCTCGTCTCCTACCTTCCAGCCTAGTACTGTAGATTACCACACTGTCATCCACAGTAGAATCATAATTTAAGAAAAGCCATAGCTAAAAGAACTATAATTAAAGCAAAGATTTTCCTAAGACTAAGTTTTTCTGAATTCTGTAAATTCTTCCGGAACCTAACAGTCTTCTGATTAAGACTTTTTTTTTTTCAAGTGACTGATAATTCCCTGGTTGCTTAAAAGAGTTAATATTTTCTTTTAAATGTACTGGATTTGCAAAAATAATTTTCTTTGTATGCCATAAAAGAGGTTGGGGAAGGTCATATGCACTTACTATATAAAAGAATCTTCCAAATCAAACAAATTGCTTCATTTTATTTCACTTATGATTATGATTAAGGTTTGGGTAGTAGTTAATAATTCCCTTTTGTTTTCATGAGTGGCTGGTCCATCCTTGTGGGGTCACAAGTAGGTAAGTAACGTGAACTTTCCTGTCCGCCTGGGGGTCACCCAGGCTAAGCTCTCTGGCGTATGACTCATGTCCCATTGATGTTTGGAAAATTAGGGATGAGCAAAGGAATGCCCGGTTACCTAGCCCTTTAGAGCCCAAGCACCCCCTTTTCATGCAACAGAAAATGACAACAAAAAAATCTCCTGAACAGCCCTCCCACAGAAGAGATCACCTCCATTAAGGGCCTGCAGCGTTCACACCCTCCAAGTCTTCTCTTCTCGTGACGATCAGGATTTCAATTCTTGACCTACACATCTTTCAGAGGAAAACCTTTTCCCAGCTGCCAGAAGCCAAGCAAACTTCAAAAAGTAGACTTTTCAACACTCTCCACCAAGGGCTGGATTTCACACAGTGATGAAATGGTCCAAGAACCTCTGAAGGACAGCTCTCCCACAGAGTAGCAACTTGGGATTATTCCCACAAAATCTTGCCTCCCCAACCACTTGACAGTTAAACAATACTTAGCAGACCATGGTTTACAGTATAACTTAAAGTCAACAGTAAAATGGGAGCCAGGGCCCGGTTAGAAAAAGAAAACAATTCCAACAAATCAATCACAACGCCAATACTAGAAAGGGAATGGGATTCAACAACAAGAGGAATGGAGAAGAGATGCGTCCTCCATTGAAATTGGAGCAGCAATGCCAGGTTGATGAAGCAGAAAGAGGCCAAACACTCTTCAGTACAAGGCTGTGCTGTCCTGCCTTTAGGCAGGGAAGCAGGGCAAAGCCTTGCACATCTCACGTAGTTGCTTTTTCTCTTGCACATCTGGCTCCCCGCAGCCTGGGCAGCCATAGAGCACTTGGCCGCTCATAGTATTAATTCTGGGTGCAGCTTTGCGTGCATCAGATACAGAGCTCCTCTGCCAAATGGGCCCCAGCACCTCGCCCCTTGCAGCCTGCTGATAATCTGCAGCTTGTCTGTAATTGTTGCGCGAACATGCACTTTCTTTCGCTGATGACTTTGGCACCCACACAGGGCTCTACCCAAAAAGGCACTGAACAATGGGATGTGATTGTTTTGAAATGTGTCCAACAGGAAGCCATCCTCCGACATGCTCTCAGGCCCCAGGCTTTGGGGATTGGACGGATTAATGGAGTTCAGCTGTAGTTTACAGTTTATCATCAACCAAGTGTTGCTCTCATTGCCCGTCCTCCCCTCTCTGGCTTCTAAAGAAAAATAAAGGAAGAAAAAAAAGAAAGAAAGACAGAAAGAAAGAAAGCAGCAGCCCCAGAACATTCATTGTATAACAATCTGAACAAGGGAAAGGGGGAAAAAAATGCCCTCGATGACCATGAAACTGACGAGGCTCCCCAAAATGGCTTCCGGCCTCCAGTTTGTCATGCCGAGCTGTCTTCCCCTTCAGTCTCCCAAGCCTCTCCCCCATTTATAATCATCGTTCAAAGTGGTGAAAGGCCTAATTGCCCCGAGCCGTGTGGTCAATCTTCCCGCAGATTTAGCTGCCTGCTTTCATCTGGCAGCCTGGGAGGGAGCTCAGCATTTCCCTCCAGGCAATCTATATGGTCTAGCAGCTCACTGCAGAAAGTGGTGCCTTATCGATTTCTGCCATAGCTTCCATGGCTGACTCAAGGATCAGAGCCTCTGACAATGACTAACAAGTTTAAACCATTAGTCCCATTTGTAACTACTCAGCGAAAGGCTTGTCAGTCACCGCGTACCATATACTGCAGCTTTTAGCAGATTTCTAATTCCATTCATTTTGCCCACAATGACCCCTGTAGTTAATGGGGGTTATCGGAAAACTATTTTTTCCCTTCAAAAGCATTGCCTTCTTCTGCTGCTGCTGCTGCTGCTTCTTTTGGGAACATAAAAGCCATTTTGGTTGAGATGTTTCACAACAGTGATGCGGTCAATGATTAGTATCCTCGAGGGAGAAAACCCATATCCTGGTGTGCGGTGCGTCTATCTGATCCTGAAAACCTGCAAAGAGGCAGGTGGCAGCTAACGAATCATCATAAACAGATCCTCCTGTCCTATTCTATAGAGGCTTCTCTCAACACCTTTTGTCTCCTTCCTCTTCGATGTCGAAGAGGCTCATTTCACTGTAAGAAACAGCTCTCTTTCTGGGTATCCAATCACCCCACTATAGGTCCAGCTGAAGCCTTCTCACCCCATATGTGGCCCCCAGACCAGCAACTTCACCCAAGAACCTGTTAGAAATAAACTGTTTCATGTGTCACACTAGACCTTCTGAATCAGAATCATTTTAACAAAATTCTTGGGTGATCCCCATGCACATGAATGTTTGAAAATCACTGGTTTAAAGAAGCTGGGTTTTGTTGGCGGCGGTGGTGGTGGTGGTTTTACTGTAACATCTTTATAACAAATAAAGCCTTATGTCCAAATAAAACCAAATTTAACATTCTCACTATGTGGGTTAGGATTTTTTAAAGAAAAAAATGAGTTTTTCTGCATCACAATTATAATGAGTTTCTCCCTGTATTATTTGACAACTGCAAGATTTTCATCTCCTATCTGTGGTATCTCACCCAGTACCTTGTGTATGGTAAGTGCAAGATGATTAGTTGTTGAATGGATGATTTTCAAGAATGAACAAATGAAGGAGAATGAAGACAGGAATGTGATGCATCTGTCAGTGATATAATGAGCCAGGTATAAATGATATAAAATGGGAAAGCTGATATAAAATGCAAATGGCTACAGGACTCAGCAGACAATAAGGTTCTGCATTCATTTGTTATTGCCTTAACTAGATGCTCTCACCATCAAGTTGATTCAGCCTTAAGGATGAACTGCAGGGAAAACAATGCAGCAGGTAGGGTTTTTCTTAGAGCACTTTCTTATTTCCACTTCTAGATCATTCTCATCCCATTTCTGCTGCCTATTCTCGCTCTTCTCTCCCCTCCGTTTGTTTTTCTTGATCATCAGTCTCTACTTCCTAAAACCCTCTACTCAGCCAACTGAGACCAAAGTATCTGAAAACAACTCATACTAAAATAAGAGTGACTGCTAAGGACTTAATATTTGAAGGATTATTGGGGTGCCTGGGTGGCTCAATTGGTTAGGCGGCCGACTTCAGCTCAGGTCATGATTTCGCAGTCCGTGAATTCTAGCCCCGCATCAGGCTCTGTGCTGACAGCTCAGAGCCTGGTGCCCGCTTCAGATTCTGTGTCTTCCTCTCTCTGCCCCTCCCCCGCTCATGCTCTGTCTCCCTCAAAAATAAACAAACATTTAAAAAAATTTTTAAAAATATTTGAAGGATTATTTCTTGACATCCCTAATATCATGCCACTGTAAGCAGTCTCTTTCCTCTAGAGGCCAAATCATCTCTATCATCGCCATGTTAATACCAGAGAAGGGCAAGATAACGTTATGATGAGACGTTTATGGAGGAGATTTCATTCTACAGCTGCTTTTTGTGTAAGTCTGACCCTTCCACTTCCCAGAGAATGTTTCTTGATCATGTGGTCACCCTTGTCTTATGATCATAAGTCTTTTTTAGACACTAGTCACGTATGTGTGTGTATATATATGTATGTGTATATGTGTATATATACACACATATCAAAAAAGCGTTACCTTCTTATCTCAAAAAAAAATAAAAAGCATAACTTAAAATCAAGCCAAATTTGATGTGAAGGTCAAGGACCACAGCTATCTTTCTCAAACAGAATCTGTATGCCATGATTTTGTTTTCCAGCTTAAAACAAAGACTTGGGAAATAAAATTATCTTCTTCCAGTGATTACCTTTGCAAATGATAATTTCCAGAGCATTCATCTATGGACTGCCATGTTGTGACTACTTAATTGCTGCCTGAAACACAGAAAACTGATTTTGTGTTTTCGTTTTAAGATAATCCTTTGACATTTTGAGTAGCTACATAAATAGGTTGTTTTGTGTGTTGCTAGCAGGGGCCAGCAGGAAATTATTTCTTTCGGGGGCAGGTGGTGCTGGTGACTAAACAGAAAAGGTTGGGTGGATGACTGGGTGGGTGTAGCCATTTACACACAGGAGCACAGAAACTGAGGGGTGCAATGATTCTATGGCATCTGAATTCTCAGCCTGAATTTGTGTTTCTTAATGAAATTATTCATTGATTTCCCACACACAGGTTAAAAAGTGCCTTCAGGGTAGGGGTATCCTCCTCCCCCAACCCACCCACTATGAGTTTTAATACGTAATTGGAAAGCATGTAAAATGAAAGGAAATGTCACTCGGGCTTGTAACAAAAGACCTAAATCATAATGGATTAACGAGCGGCATCTTGTGGTCAAAGGTGAGTATGACACCTTGGAGAAAGCCAGTTTGGCTTGCCAGCATGCCACTAGAAAACGTGTTACACCGCCTCACATCTGGCTTTTGATCATGTTAATAAGGGGCTGTGCTGGGTTATCCATGCAGCCTTATCATGCCACCTTCAAATATTTTTGTGAATGAGCGCATTAACTTATAATTAATCTTCATGTATTAATGTAAATGTATCTGTGTAGGCAAATTTAATCAGTACCCTTTCTTTCATATTTTAATAGTAGAGCACTAAGAGACCTACAAGATATATAGTTACATGAACAGTGTTTATAATCTAAGCCAATTCAGAATTTGAAAATCGGGGTTTCCTTAGAAGATGAATATAAAACTATTCAGTCTGTGAAATAAATTAACGGACCTTCATAAATAGAGAACCAATTGGCTATTTCTGTAAGCCAGCAAAACACCTTGCTGGCTGTCCATTCAATTTTTGGAAATCAATTCAATATTTTAAAATCAGACAGATTTCACCAAATTTCCCAGTCTGGGCATCACTTAGCCACCATGGCACCATAAAAAAAAATAATAATAAAGGCAACATATAAGCTATCAAGTCAAAAGTTGATGTTGCCTTATTTTATTTTAGTGGAGGAAAAATCAGTTCTCAAAAAAGAACAGGAGGAATTTAGCAACTCCAATACATTTATACCAGCTCTAGTTAAAAATACTAATGTGTGGCTCACAGATTTCAACATATGCTGGGGAAGCATGTATTGCCTTTCACCAACTTACCATGGGTCCTTGGACAAACTGTTTATTCTTTCTGGGTCTTTAATCCGTCACCTGAATGAAGAGAGTGGCTTCCATGTCTAATGCTGTATATTATTCTACATTATTAAGCTCTGACATAAAAATGCGACTGAAAACAGAAGACACCTGTTTAAATAAATTTGCTATGTGTATCCGATGAGATGTGATCAGGGAAAAGGAAACCATTCAAGTATTTCAAGCCAAAGAAGTTCCATGCGGGGCACAGAAGAGCTGAGAACCTCAGTGGCAAATGGTGGACAATGAAGCAACCCAGAGATGAGCACTAGCAGGAGAGGAGCATCCTCCAGGAGAGGCACAACTCAAGGAGGCCACAAAAGGAGAGATGAAACACCCTGACTTCTCTCTTCTCTGACTTTAAAATCCCGTGGGTGCCTCCCATTAACCAAACGCAACTGAAAAAAAAAAAAAAACAGCATGTTAACTGCTGATTCTCAGAATTTAAAAAATACCCTAATTTGTGCCATTTGCCGATTTCCATGGTGTAAATACTCTCACCTGGCCAATCTTGGTTGACTTGTGCCGTCACTGGATGCAAAGTTGGGAAAAGAGGCACAACTGCTACCATTATAGTGTCTCCCCCATATTGATATAATACCATAAATAACTTCAAGAGAAGGAAGAGTCGAAAAGTAATAAAGTCATTTGAAATGATAAGTTTGGGGGATATAAACTTATTTACTTAACTGTAAGATTTGATAACTTCATGTTTAATGATCATGTTAACTGGTGTTCACCAATTCACAGGAGTCTCAACATTGAACAGCCAATGTTCACAAACCGCTAAGAGCCAGGTCCCAGAGACCCAGTCCAGTTAACAAGGGATGGTGGAAAATGCAGCCCAGAAGTGAACAGCCGTTGTTCACAAACCGCTAAGAGCCAGGTCCCAGAGACCCAGTCCAGTTAACAAGGGATGGTGGAAAATGAAGCCCA
>CM053568.1:70073481-70090046 GCA_028646485.1 Cryptoprocta ferox
CTAAGAGCCAGGTCCCAGAGACCCAGTCCAGTTAACAAGGGATGGTGGAAAATGCAGCCCAGAAGTGAACAGCCGTTGTTCACAAACCGCTAAGAGCCAGGTCCCAGAGACCCAGTCCAGTTAACAAGGGATGGTGGAAAATGAAGCCCAAAAGTGGTCCACCCTCTCCGATACAGAACAGAGCGGGAGAAGAGGAAGAATCATTCCTGAAGCAGAAACTGAGAACAAACAGATCCAGAAACAGTACCTTATAAAATCGATGCAAGGCAAACAGATTAAGGATTGCTTGTCTCTCTAACAAGAAGGAATTTAGCATCTCTATCACTGATTCTCTGCTAAGCCCTGGTTGTATGCATCCTAATTAGGTTCACAGAATATTCTCCAGCAGAAAATGCATATTGGCTGATCCCAGTGATGTCATTTCCAATTTTTTGGTCCGTTCTACTGGTTTTTCCTTTATCTACCATTGTCTGTTGAAGACGACAATCTCCCGATCATCAGAAAACAAGAAGTGCAAAATGTACCAATGATTTTTGCACAACTGAAATTGTGCAAATTGTGATTGCTTTCACTCACTACCACGTTTTCTCGAAAACTTAGTCAAGATAAGTCTATGGTGGAGGCACAGTAACAAAGTCTTCAGGACTGCTTAGAGAAGAGAAGGGTCATTAGCATTCAGCTTGGTTTTATTTTTCTTTTACAGACCTTGGGAAAGTCACTTAGCCTCCCTGGGTCTCAGTTTCCTCATTTGTAAAATGGGAAATGAGAGGGTTTAATTAGATAATCTCTAAGGTCGTTTATGGCCATTAGGGCCCATGATTTTATTATGGTGTATGTGAATTCAGTTTGAATATTTTAGTCTATTTCTCTTCCTTTTGTTGTATTCCCCTCATTAAGTACCCACTGTAACTGGCACAGATCACTCCCCCTCTGTCAAAAGCACAAGCCAAGAAGATGTAAAAATAGAAAAAAGTGATGATAGATGAGTGAGAGGTTCCAATGACAATTAGGAATCTTTTCTAAATGGGCACATCTTGGAAAAGCCTGATCCAGCTTATTTTCTGGGAACTAATGATCACCTAAGATGAGTTGCTGATAGGCCACAGAGGCAAGGACCATTAACACTTGATTGTCACTAATTCTGAGTCAATGTCCCATTTCAAAGCCATTAGTGGTATTAAAAACTGAAGCAGCACATACACACAAAGGGGGGAAAAAAGGAAGAAAAGCATTGGGATATACTCAAGATTAACATGTTACCACAACAAATACAAAAGAAATGTCCAAGAAAAGCCTTAATTCAGTGAACGCCTATTCAGAGAATTTTTAGTGCAAATTCTGTGCTAAGCATTACATGAGCTATAACAGGAGTGCTTCCCCTACCCTCAAGAAGTTAGATTCTACACAATATTATGTTCATATGGATTTGTATTTACTTGGCATTGATGGTCTTTTCAAAACTTCCCATTTCATGTTTAAAATTATCTAACACAAACCAACTAGCCACAAAAGCCACATGAGAGCATGTTTCCTACATCTGCTAAAGCCTGTCTACTCTTTCCATCCTATATTAAATGAGTGATTACAGGTTATCTGCTAAGCGCCAGTCACTGTTAACAAAACTAATCATTCACCAGGGGAATGAACAAGTCAGAAGCCCATGGAGCACTTTAAAAAAGGGAAAAACAGGTGGCAATGTTGAGAGTGCACGGAAAGGACACAAACTTAAAATTTGAGGGGTGAGGAATCACCACTATCGCAGTCATCTGCTGGTTTTGCCTGCCCAGCATTCATTTCTCTCTCTTTGAGTGCCGGCACATAATTTCCTTTTGGAGAACTCTATTTCCCTGTGGTTAAGGGAGTCTCCCACTAGTTTCTGAGGGCAGCCCTCTGCTTAAGGAGTGGATCTGTGACCCACACTAGACCAGCCATAAGATATGTTCTCCCAGAAATATTAATTCTGAGTAGAGTGTCACAGATCAAAAATGGTTGTGGAGTTTTTCTAAAGGCAGAATCTTCAAGAGCCAGTACACTGGTCCCAATCACTTAAATTCCTGGAGCTGCCTTCATTCCTGTCCCTCCCAGGTCCTGAGTTTTTAACTGTCCATTTGTTTCCTTGCACTGCCCTGTGCCCTTCCAAACAATTCCTTATTAGAGGATAAGCCAGAGTCTGTTTCTCTTGCTTGTAAACTACATTATAGAATATACACCAATTCCCAGTAGAAATGCTAAGCTAAGCCCAGGAGATGTTGCTGCCTTAGGAAAGAGTGTATGGGGAAAAAGGAGAGTTAGTGCATGGTACATTCCAGAAGCCACAAGAAACTTTGGCTGGCTGGAATATAAAATACAAGATAGAATTTCAAGAGAGAAGGTAGTGGAGAGTAAGATCATTCAGGGATTCATAAACATGCTGAGACCAAATGAAACCATTAAAAGGAGTAGACTCCACACCTAGTATGGAGCCAAACACAGGGTCTGGACTCAGGACCCTGAGATCAAGACCTGAGCTGAGATCAAGAGTCAGACATTTAACCAACTGAGCCACCCAGGTGCCCCAATAGCCTTTTAAAAGTAAAATGTTTTAGAAAGATTACTCTGAAATCAATAAGGAGAATAGATTGGAGGCTGTAGACTAGAAATAGGAAGACTCGTAAACTGATATTTCAGTAATCCCATCCCAGAGAACATAATGGCTTGACTTGGGATGGTGGGAATGGAAATAAAAATGGTCGATGGGCTTCTGAGAAGTTGGGAAGTTAGACTCAACAAGATAGGGAGACTGAGTAGATGTTGAGGGCAGGAAAAAAGAAATCAAAGATGACTTCCCTGGGTGCCTGGGTGGCTTAGTCAGTTAAGCATTAGATTTCAGCTGAGTTTGTGAGATCGAGCCCCACGTTGGGCTCCACACTAACAGTGCAGAGCCTACATGGAATCCTCCCTTTCCCTCTCTCCCTGCCTCTCCCCTGCTCATGCACGTGCACATGCTCTTTCTCTCAAAATAAACAGACTTAAAAAAAAAAAAAAGAAATCATCGATAACTTGCAGACTTGAGTTTGGATGGTTAAGTAGGTGGCAGTCCCATTCACTGAGAGAACATAAAAACCAATTTTGGTTTGCCGAGGAAGATGACCAATCCATTGTTTTACATGTTGAGTTGCTTATGAAAAATCTAAACAGATATGTCAAGTAGGGCGATGGGTATATAAATTGATAGGAGATATGTGAGTGGAAGATTTAAGTTTGGATTTGGGAATCATTAATGTTTAGTTGGAAGTAAAATGATCGGAGTTAATCAGATCATCTGGGAAGTGTACACAGAATAAGTAAAGATTAGAGTGTAGAACAGATTCTCCATGACATATCAACATTTTAGAGTTAGATGCAGTGAAGTACCCAGGGTAGCCATAGACATGAGAGAAAAACTATGAGACTGTAATTTTATGGAGATGAATATAAGAAAGTATTTCCAGAAGAAAGGTATAGAAAATACTGTCAAGAGATCAAGAAAGATAAAGATTGAGAAGCATCACTGGACTTAGCAACAAGGGGGCTCTTGGTGGCCTTGGTCAGAAACTAGACTGCAGTAGGTAGGAAAGTGAGTAGATGAAGCAGAGAAAGAAGTATAAACAACAATTCCAAATAGTGTGGCAACATATGGGATGTAAAAAGAGCTACTGGAGATGGGGGAAATGGAAGAGAGATTTAAAAGAATGTTCTAAAAGATGGAGGTGTCTTGAGTATGTTGACATGTTGGTGAAAAGGAGCAAATAGAGAGGATGTGGTTGCAGAAACAGGAGACAGGAGGGATACTCAATAGTCCAAGATCCCAGAAAAAGTTGGATAGGATGGAATCCAGAACTCATGTTGTAGTGTTACTCTCAAACAGAATTAGCAGCCCTTCTTTGAACTTTTAGAAGAAAGTTGCAGGTGTTATTTGGCAAGCCTTGAGACAGAATACTGAGGAAACTCAATAGTCTAATGGCTCTAGTTTCTCTTAAAATAAGCAAGAAGGTCATCATCTGAGAGTTGGGATTTGTTTCTGTAAACTTACTGGTTTTGCCCACATTTGTTTTATTTCTGACTGTTCTCCATTTTATTGTTGCCCTAACTAAAAGGAACCAGAATTCTAATTAAAACATAAAACATTTCTAGAAAAAATAAAAATAAATAAATAAATAAATAAATAAATAAATAAATAAATAAAAGAAACCAGAAAAACAGTAAGGAGTAGGCACTAGTTCCATATAATTAAGAGAATTAATTTATTTAACAAACATTTGTTGTGTGCCTATTATACGCCAGGCATAAGGACTATGGCGATCACTAAGTCAAAGTCCCTACCCTCATGGACTTTGTATTCTTTGGTTAATAGATAAATAAAACAAGATGGCTTCCAGTAATGCTAAGAGACATGAGGAAAATAGGTAGTATGATAAAGAGCAACTGAGGAGGAAAGAAGAGTTATTTTGATAAAGTAGTCAGGAAATGCTTCTCTGAGGAGGTGGTTTTTGAGCTAATGCCTGAAACATGAGAAGAAAAAGGTCACTGAAAACTCTAGACTCTAGAGTCTACAAGGAAATCATTAATGGCAGCTGGTGCAAAGTCTTTGGGCAAAAGGGACTCATTTTGTTTGAGGGAAAGAAAGCAGTGTGGTTGTGGCAGAGGGGAGACAATGAAACCAGAGAAAAAAGTAAGGGCATATCCTATCAGCTCTTCCAAGTCAATTTTCTATTTCTTGTTTATTAAAATGAGCAGTCATTTGGAGGATTTAAGCAGGGAAGCAATGTAATCTGATTCACTTATTACTAGTTTACAACAACTTAACCTCCATCCTAAAACTTGAGAAGATCTTATGTTTTAAAACATGAGCTAAAGTTGGGGCACCTGGGTGGACGAAGTGGACGGTTGAACATCCCACTTTGGCTCAGGTCATGATCTCATGTTTCATGAGTTCAAGCCCCCCATCAGGCTCACTGCTGTCAGCTCTGAATCCATTTCAAATCTTTTGTTCCCCTCTCTCTGTCCCTCCCCTTCTCACACTCTCTAAAAAAATAAACATTAAAACAAAAATCTAAAAGGTGAGCTAAAGTATATTAAGGGTTTGCTCTCAGTCCACTTCTTGTGCCTCATATGCCAAAAACTTTTCTATTTTGAAGACAATAAAAGTGAAAACCATGAATAATAAATAACATGCTATTTTTCTCACTATCCATCTGATCCAAACTATAAGCATAATTATCATTCAGTCTTTCACCAAGTCCTCTCCACCTAAATTATTTGATAAACCTAAGAAATTACAAACGAAAAACTTACCATGAAGTCCATTGAGATGGTTTTCAAATTCAAATTTTACCAAAAAAGATTAACAGTCTGGTAAGGACACTATAAATTTCACTCAGCATGCCTTTTTTATTTTAAAAAGTTGGATTCCAAACAATTATACTTCTTGACATCCTTGTTAATAAATATTAGACATTCTCATTTAGTTTTTAGAAGTTCAATATTTAACTTCTAAAGCCTAATGAATGATTAGCACTTTGAGGTATTACAATGAATAGTTATTAACAGCCCAAGATATATAAACCATTAGAATTATTAACACAATTCCTATAGAATCTCATAAAACAGAATAAAAACCATTGACACATAAATAAAAAACCACTGACACACTGAAAAAGCTCTATGTGATCATATTGCCATACTTATTGAATCAATGAGTGTATAAAAAGAAAAAATACCATTATAAAATTTCATATTTAATGTTTTCATTAATCATTTGATTAATCAAAGATATTAACATCATAGGGTGCCTGGGAGGCTCACTCAGTTAAGCATCCAACTCTTGATTTCACCTCAGGTCATGAAGTAACAGCTCATGAGATCAAGCCCTGCTGTCAGTGCTGAGCATGCTTGGGATTCTCTCTCTCCTTTTCTTTCTCTCTCTCTCTCTCTCTCTCTCTCCCTCTCCCTCTGCCCTGCTCACATATGCACACACACTCTCTCTCTCAAAATAAATAAACACAAAAAATAATTTTTAGAAGATATTAATATATTCTAAATTGAATTCTAGATTGATCTATTTTATAGATGAAAGAAAACCAAAAAAAAACCCACTAAGTTGGATAAATGGAGCAAATTCTCAAAGCAGAGCAATGGACAAGGATGGTGCACCAAATCTCATCAGAAAGAAACAAAGACCATCCTAAAGATAGAATGGAGAAGATGTATCTCAATGAGCAGCTATAGTACAAAATGAAATACTCGAAATCTTAGCTGTAAGCCCAGTGGTTCAATATAACCTAACAGAAGAATTTCAGTGTTTCACAGAAAGAAGATCTTTCTATAGTGCCCCAAATGTATCTTCCCAGGTGTACTTAATTTTTTCCTGAGAGGCAAATCAAGACTGATGATCACAAACAAAAAATGCATGCAGACAAGATCTATAGTTTGGCAAGAAGTCATCTGACAAAATACAAAGGACATTTAAGGTCACTGAGCTGAAAAAGAGAAGAAACTAAAGAGAATTGGATAGTGGCCTTTGCCAATACTACACAACTCCCAAGGAAAAGAGGAATGAAATGTCTTCTTAGGCAGCCCCAGATGTCAGCCCTAAAACTATTGGGTGGAATTTACAGGGAGATGAATTATGAATCAATATAAATGAAAACTTTCTAACAATTAGATACTTTATGAAATAGACTGTCTTCCTCAGTCCTCTGTCACATGAATTATTCAAACAGAGATCAGAGTGGAGGATATTGTCTGGGTTAGATCAGATCAGTTGTTTATGATCTATTCTCATCTTAAGGATTTACATTACATGAGAGTAATACATGTTAAGAAAAATGCCCTCAAATACTACAGTATTTGCTAAATATTTAACAGAAGGTAGAGATTGAAAGATATTTCCAGTTACGTCACAAAAATAATCAATGAACATAACTTCCATAATACTTCCCCACATGACCCTTGAGAAAATGATGACGAAAGTCACAAGGGTGATGTTATTGGAAACCAAGAAATCGCTCCTTCATAGAGATGTTCCACTCCTTATCATAAGCCTAAAATGTCCTGGAAGAGAACTGGTTTACAGTAAGAAGAGTCAGGGTCCAAAGCATTGGAGCCCCTAGAACAAACCAACTATAGGATGTGTCAACAGAATACCCAAGGAGAATCTAAGTCATTCCAATGAACCCAGTCATTGAACTGATTTACTTGCCACCCATAATTACATATTTACTTCTGTGTAAGAAAATATGAGTTTGAGCACTTACACAAAAAAAAAAAAAAAAAAAAACGCCTCTCAGAAGATCAAAGTGAAGAGTAGACTATATTTGAAGCCATAGGACCTGGTTATAAAAGATCCAGCATTCAAATGAGCCTGGTTAATCAACCCCTAAAGCATATTCCAAACTGCAAAATCAATATTTACAAGAGAAAAATGGGTCAGTGCTCAAAATGTTTTGGAAGCTAATATGAAGCTGAACTGGCTTCTCACTGAAGGACTCCTCAGAGTTTTTGGTGTTTCCTGTGAATCTCTAAAAGTGGGGAGGAAATGCAAGACCCTACTGTGAAAGTTCCAGAATCCATGAGTTAGGCTAAAACCCACCCTGGTCAACACAAATTGAGAAGGACCACATTAGAGGGGAAAGGGGAGAAACTACCCTTTGACTGAATGGCCCCTTTCCCTCCCTCAGACCAGCACAGTGTCACATGGATTGGGCTTCCTTGGTCTATAGTTTCCCCAGTGGGAAGATGCAAACTCAAAGGGGACATGCAATTTCCCCAGTGTTGCAGGGCCCTTGACAAAAGGCTCACTAAGGTCTTGCCTCACAGGGATCGGTGGGGGCATCTGTGGAGCTCAACCACTTGGGATCAGATAGAGACACAGAAGGCAGTGAGGCCTGCTATAACTGGTACTCAGATCTTGGCAGACCACAGCCCTATTTACAGTAGCACTCAAGCAAAACTCCCAGCCACTGGCTCTGCCCATCTGCAAAGCCAGGCCAGTGGTCTCATCTGGCTAGGGAGCTCAGTTGGCAGTTATGCCTGATTTGGATCCCCAGCCAAAGGACCATACTAGTTTTCAAGTCCATTCTACAGCCCTGCCTGGACAGAGGAGAAAACTCACAATCCTGCCCCAACTGTAGAGCATGGTCTGCTATCCTACACCCTCAGGTAGCATGGCCATAAATGCCCAGCAGTCATGAAGCTAATCCTACATTCTGCCCAGGCAGGGGAGCAGATTCCCAGTCCCACTCAACTGCTGACCAAAGCCTCCAGTTCCACCCCTGTGGCAAACATGGCCACAACTGACCTGTAGCTATAGAGCATATCCTTAGGGCCATCCTGGTAGAGATCCAAGCCAGCAGCCCTACCTACTTGTTGAGCATAGCCTCTGTCTCCAAATAAACAGGCAGCCTAAACAGTGCAGCTTCAGTGTTGCCCAGCTGAAGAATATAGCCTACAATCCACACTGTCAGTGGAGCCTAGCATACAGCCCTGCCAATCACTGAACATAACCTGTGGCCTTGTACAGGCAGAGAGCCCAGCCATGGCATCCATAGTTCAATCACAGATTGAACTGCTGCCCCACATGACAAGGGAGCCTAGTCTCTAGCCCCACCCAATTTTGAGGTACAGCTGGAGGACCCAGCCAGAGAGGCCCATCCAATGACCTCACCCAACAGCAGAATACAGCTAGCCCTACAGTCCACCTGATTGCAAAGCCTAGACTACAGCCCCACCTGATTGCAGTGCACAGCCTGAGGCCCTGTCCAACCATGAAACCTAGCCTGTAACCCCACCCTGTCTAAACACAGATTCAAGCCACCACACCAGCAAATTGGGGAGGACAGCCTAAGACCCACCCAACCAGGAGAAATCACAAAACAAAGTCTGCAGCCCCATCCTTTCAAGGAATCCAACCAATGTCACCACCCTGCCAAGGAACATAGTCAACAGCCCTGCTCAACCAGAAAGCCCACCCAGCAGCTAGACTTGAATGCAGACCCAGTTAGGAGAAGGAAAGAAATAATAAAGATGACAGCAAAAATAAATGAAAGAGAAAATAGTAAAACAATAGAAAATAATAACAAAAGAGTTGCTCACCTGAAAAGATAAATAAAATGGACAAACATTTAGGTAGACAAACCAAGAAAAAAATGAGGAGGACTCAAGTAAATCCAAAAGAGGAGACATTACAAAAGATACTATAGAAATACAAAGGATTCATAAGAGAATACTGTGAACAATTTATACCAACAAATAGGACAACCTAGAAGAAACGGATAAAATCTTATAAACACACAATTTATCAGAAGTGAATCATGAAGAAATAAAAATGGAAAATCTGAACATACCAATAAGGAGGAAGCAGATTTAACCAGTAATCAAAAAACTCCCAACAAAGAAAAGCCCAGGACCAGATGACTTCACTGGTGAATTCTATCAAATATTTCAAGAACAATTAATACCAATTATTTTCAAATGCTTCTTAAAAATTGAAGAAGGAATATTCTCAAACTTATTTAACAAGGTCAGTATTACCCTGATGCCAAATGCAGTGAGGACACTATGAGAAAAGAAAACTGTTAGCCAATATCCCTAATGAATATAGATGTAATAATTCTCAAGAAAATATAAGCAAACTGAATTCAACAGCACATTAAAAGGAATATGCAACATAAACAAGTGGGATTCATCCTTGGAATACAAGGATGGCTCAACATATGCAAATCAATACATGTGACACATCACATTAATAGAATGAAAGATAAAAATCATATGATCATCTCACTAGATACAGAAAAACATTTTTTACAAAACTCAATATCCTTTCATGATAAAGGATGAAAAAGACATATCATAGGATTTCACTTATATGTAAAATATAAGAAAACAAAACAAATAAACAACAACAGAAACAGACTCATAAATACAGAGAACTGGTGATTGCCAGAGGGGAGAGGGTGGTAAGAGGGTGAAAGAGGTGAAGGAGTTAAGAAGTACAAATATAAAAAAAAAAAAACCTCAACAAATTGGATATAGAAAAACATACCTCGACATAAAAAAGTCCATATACGATAAACCCACGGCTAACATCATACTCAACAATGAAATGAAAGGTTGAAAGCTTTTCCTCTAAGATCAGAACAAGACAAGGATACCTCCTGTCACCACTCCTATTTGACATAGTATTAGAAGTCCTCACCAGGGCAATCAGTCAAGAAAAATAAGTAAAAGGCATCCAGATCAGAAAATAAGGAAAAACCGTGTTTGCAAATGACATGATCTCGTGCATCGAGAACCCCAAAAACTCCACCAAAAAACTGTTATCCCTAATAAACTAATTCTGTAAAGTTGAAGAACATAAAATCAAAATACAAAAATCAATACTGTGTTGTATACTGGAATGTTTACAAGAAAGTAAATCTTAAGTTTTTACCAAACAAAAACTGTGCAGTGATGGATGTCTTAATTAACCTTACTGTGGCAATAATTTTGCACACATTTGATACATATATCAAATCTTTACCCTGTATACCTTTAACTTACATAATGTTATATATCTCAACAAAGCCGGAAAAAATATAAAATTTATGTAATAAAAAGTAAAATTAAAATCAATCTGTGAACATTTAACAATTAGCCTGTCGTCTAGTATGAGCTGCCTCTAGCACACCACTCATATAACCAGAAAGCTCTAGGACCTAGTGTCATGTCTTTAGGCAACAAGCCAAGCCCTGTGCAGCTTCTCAAAGACCAGCCCAACAAGTAAAACCCTACTGCATTCTGCAAATGCTCCTGGTGTCTCCCCATAGAGCTCCCTCCAGAAGCGATGGCTCCATCTGGCCACAGAGGACATCATCCTCCACCTCCACCACCTCCACCACCTCCACCACCACCACCACCGATGCACAGCATTTTTCCAAGAACAAAATACACACTGGGCTAGAGAGGATTGTTTAGAGAGAATGAGGATAGAAAATAATTCATATGTTTGCCATAACGTCTAAAATGCCCTCTTGTGAAATCAACATTTTAAAGAGTAATGTACATAGAGAAGAATTCTCAAATCCTAAGTATAAAGTTTGATTAATTATCAAAAGCTGGACATATCCATATAACTACCACCCTGGTCTATTCTATAAATATAATAATGCCTGCCCCCTAGAAGCCCTGCTCATGTCCTTTTGAAACCTGTGTCTTCACTGTTTATCACAGGCAATAAATATTCTGACATTTAATACCATAGATTAGTCTTAAATGTTTTTGAACATATAATATATATTTTGTAAGTCTAGTTCCTTTTGCTAGAGCTTAAGTCTGTGTGATTAATCCATGTCACATACAGCAATATCTATCTATCTATCTATCTATCTATCTACATGCATTTTTGTTGAATATATTCCTTGGAGTGAAATTACTAAGTTATTGGGTAGCTCTATCCAAGTAGATAATAATAAACAGTTTCCAGAGTAGCTGACTAGCTTCTACTCCTACTTTTATAAGAATTCTAGCTGCTCTATATTCTCTCCAACTCTTGTTAGTGTTAGTCTATTAATTTAATCTTTCTCATGAATGGTAATTTTTTTAATATTTTAAATATTATTTAAAATTACATTTTCCTAATTACTAAGATTCAGTCCCTTTCCATATCTTTATTATCCATCTGAATATCCTTTGCATAGGCTGCTAGACGGTTCCTGCCCATTTTGTCAGTGAGCTGTATCTTCTTATTGGTTTGAAGGAATTTACCAGACAAGACCTTTTTGGTCATATGTTCCAAATATCTCCTCCCGGATAGTGGCTTATGTTTTTTTCAGTCTGTAAACAGAGATTTTGTTTTAAATTCACAGAAATTCTTCATATTGTTATGGACAAATACAGCAGCCATTTCCTTTATATAGTAAATATTTCTTGTATCCTCTTTAAATGTCTTTGCCTACTCCCATATCATGAAGTTATCTTCCTAAGTTACTTTTTTATTTTACCATTTATACCTACTACCCAGCTGGATTGATTTGTGTAGTAGTATGAGGTAGAAGTTTTCTATTTTCTGTACGGATATACAATTGACACAACACCATTTATTTAAAATAAATTGTCCTTTCCCCACAGACTCTAAGTGAAAATGGTGCAATAAATTATGTCCACATTTACTTATGAGTTTCATTCTGGACTCTATTCTAATCCATTAGCGTATTTATATATCTGTGTGCCAATACTACACTATCTTGATTATTATACCTTTATATAATAAGTCATCATATTTAGTAAAATCCATATCGAACTGATTGTCCCTGCTCTTCTTGATCCTTTGCATTTTCATAAATATTTTAGAATCAAGTTCTCAAATTCCACAAAGGCGCACATTAAAAAAGAAAAATATGCTGCATTTTGACAAGTCTTGAATCTACAGATCAACTTTAGAGAGACTGACATCTTCATAATGAGTCCTCCAATTCCTGAAAATGATATATTCCTTTATTTATTTAGGTCTTCCCTATGCTTTATAAAGAAAGGACTGTGCTGAACTTTCTATTTCCTCTAGTGTCAGTTTTGGTAGTTTTTTTTTAAATAAATTCTCCATTATATCACAATTTTTAAGTTTACTGCATATAATTTAATATAGTGATACACCATTTTCTTTCCTACTACTGGCCTTCTGTCTTTTAACAGTTTGTCAGGGACTTATAAATTTTATTAGTCTCAAAAAAAATGTTTGGCTTTGTGGTTCTTTTCCATCGTATATTCCTTTTTTATATGTCATTTATTTATGAATTTACTGTTGTTATTTTCTCCACTCAGTAACTTTTAGTTTGCTATTCTTTTGTTGACTTCTTGAAAAAATATTCTAATTTTTAGCCATTGCTCTTTTTTAATATAGGCATTTAACATAATACATTCTCTACATATGGCTTTAGCTGTATTCCATCCACTAGCTCTGATATGTCATTTTTGTTATCATTCAGTTTGTTTTTTTAATGTTTATTCATTTTTGAGAGAGACAGAGCTTGAGCAGGGGGGGAGCATAGAGAGAGGGAGACACAGAATCCAAAGCAGGCTCCAGGCTCTGAGCTGTCAGCACAGAGCCCAATACGGGGCTCGAACCCACAAACGGTGAGATCATGACCAGAGCCGAAGTCGGACGCTTAACCGACTGAGCCACCCAGGCGCCCCTGTTATCATTCAGTTTAAGATATTTTCTAGTTTTCATTGTGACTTCCTCTTTGATACATGGATAATTTAGAAGGGTTTAACACATGGGGATTTTTCGAATTATCTTTTAGTGATTTCTAGCATAATTCAACTATATAAATTAAATGTTCTAAATCCTTTGAAATGTGTTGAGATCTGATTTATAACCCAGTGAGTGATCCATGTGCACTTGAATCAAATGTATATCCTGTCATTTGAAGGCATAGGAATGTGTGTATGTACGTGTGTGTGCAGTCGTATTTGTTATATGTATATTATTCAAATATTCTATACCTCTATTAATGAATGACATTCTGCTCTCAGTTACTGAGAGAAGTGTGTTAAAATTTCCTATGCTTGAGGATTTGTCTTTGGCAGATAGACAGGTAAATAGATGATATAGAGATCAAAGAAATATAATACTTTGCATATAAAATTTGCATAAAATTTAGAATTGTTTCACTTTTGTGCCATTCTTCTTTTATCCTTATATCTCAAGTCTATCTATTATAGAGCAGTATATTTCTTATTATTTTATCTAGTCAACATAAGAGTGTTTCATCTCTTTACATGTAATACAATCACTGAAAATTGGAGTTTAACTCTTCTATCTTACTATTTGCTTTCTACTTATTCCTCCTTGCGTTCCTCCTTCTCTTATCTTCAAGGTGATCATGTATATATTATTCCGTATTTTCCCCTCAAGTAGCTTACGTTTATGTTCTTATTCTAATATTTCAGGGTTTCCCCTAGAAGTTACATCATCTTCAATTATTAAGGTCTAATATAAATTGGTGTTTTAATAGTTTATTAAAATTTTGTTTTTAATGCTACAAAACTATATTTAATCCCACTAGCATATAACATAAATGATATTTTTAGTCAGAGCAACATGATAAAAGTCCTTTGTTATCTATGAACATCCAAGTTTAACACTTCAAGATACAACAATTACTTAAAAAAACATACCTCAGCAAGGCATGTAGATCCAAATGGAAAGGCTCCTTACACTTATTAAAATCTGATATGTTTTCCAATCTCATCCTCTAATTAGGCAAAGATTAGTATGAACTTTTAGCTAGTAAATTATTATCCTCACTGAATTCAATCGTTTGTTTCCAAAAACTATTGGAAAGTGTTGCATTCTTATTTTTAAAAATTGCTTTGAGGGGCACCTCAGGGGCTCAGTCGGTTGAGCATCCAACTCTTGATTTCAGCTCAGGTCATGATCTCACTGTTTGTGAGTTTAAGCCCCGCATCAGGCACTCAGCTGTCAACTCAGAGCCCACTTCAGACCCTCTCTCTCTCTCTGCCCCTCCCCCATTCTCATTCTCTCTCTCTCTCTCTCTCTCTCTCTCTCTCTCTCTCTCTCGTAAATAAGCACTTAAAAAAATTGTTTGAACATGTGTGATATTATCCACCGAGTCAGAACATTTTTATTCCAATTTTAAGTATCCCGATAGACTATTTAGACCATTTTCAGCAACAAAATCAATTAACAATTATAACCTTTCTAAATGCCATTTTTCAAGAAGCTCTTCCAAAACATGAGTATCCTTTGAAAAGCATTTACTTTCTCATTCACTATTAAAAATATCACCTTTCTGCTGAAAGGGCTGATTAAGAGTGTGTATTTTAAAAATACCTTCTAAATAATGTACTGAAGAGAGCTACTTGTTATCACATGAAAAGTCAGCAAATTTGGAACACTTCTGCGTTTGTAAAAGAATAAAGTCTAATTCATCTTTTACTTTACCTCTCTCTCAGGCAATGTGCCACAGGATCAAAAATAAACTTCCATGTGATTAAGATTATTTTCATGGTCACCCTCCATCTCATTATAAACCCCATGACGATGCAATATTTAAAAGCCTTGTTTAAAAAAGAAAAAACCACATCAAGCGCATCATGTAGCATTTTGGTCATATCTACCTTCAACCTTTTCTACAATGTTTCTGCCCATGAATGTTACAGAGAATGAATTTCATTTGTGGTTCTTCCTCTGGATTTTACCCCCAGAATCCTATTTTTTCAATTCCAGTCAAAACAGCTACCCTTACCCAGCTTTTCCAGAAAACAGTTGTTCTAAAGAAGTCAATTAATCTATATAAAAATATTTTATTGAATGTATTCTTTTTTTATGGATCACAAAGTAGTTTTGTTTTTTCACACTGAAACTAAACTTAATAAATACCATAAACTGAGACATGATAAAGCCATCTGTAGTTTGAGGCAGCCATATAGCAAATGTTCCACATTTATCCTAATACTTGTTTCCTCAAATGGTCAGCAGTGTTCTCTCTGAGCTTTCCAAAAGCATTGGCTGGCAAAGGAATGTATATTAGTTTATTGTTTACCATATACAACACTAGTCATTTTTACCATCACTACAAGAATAAGGTGTTTGATTACTACTTATTATTAATTTAACACATACATTGAGTGTCCTCTATATGCTACATGCTCTTCTCGGATCTGAGGATACAGCATTGAACCAAGAAGAAAAACACCTGCATTCAGAAAGCTATTCTTTAAAACTCAAAAGATGTTTCTAAATGTTTAAAATGAAGTTTAGTAAATTTTAGTAAAAGACCAAATATCTCAAATAAAGTAGCATTGAAAATGCTACAAGGTTTTCTTCATGTTTCCATTGCTTTATTTTTAATTGTGTGTTAATTGCTTTGTCTTATTATCATTGGTTCATATCTCAAGGCCCAGTATAAGCTTGTGGTGAGATTTATCATTAACAGTAGTGGATGAAAATCCAATTTTTATTTATTTTAATTTAAATCCAAGTTATTTAATATATAGTACAACAATGATTTCAGGAATAGAATTTAGTGATTCATCACTTACATATAACACCCAGTGCTCATCCCAATGAGTACCCTCCTTAATGCCCGTTACCCCTTTAGCCCATCCCCCCCAACACCTTACCAGCAACCCTGAGTTTGTTCTCTGTATTTAGGAGTCTCTTGTGGTTTGCCTTCCTCTCTGTTTTTATCTTATTTTTGCTTCCCTTCCCCTATGTTGATCTGTTTTTGTTTCTTAAATTTCACATATGAGAGAAATCATACATCTGTCTTTCTCTGACTTATTTCACTTAGCATAATACACTATTTCCATCCACGTTGTTACAAATGGCCAGATTTCATTTTTTATCACAAAGCAATATTCCATTTTATGTATGTATGTATATACATATACACCACATCGTCTTTATCGATGAGTCAGTCAATGGACGTTTGGGCTCAATTCCATTTTTTAACAATCCTCGTTTTTAATTTATTACTCATCTATATCATCATTTTACTTCATATTGTCAACACCACCATTTTCTTGACAATATATGTTTGCACTAT